>CM068749.1:18735508-19160508 GCA_035084275.1 Hydrolagus colliei | reverse complement strand
TCACCTTCTCTTGGGGGGCACGAATTCCTGAGGTCTAAAGTGAAGCATCAAATATTCTGCCGCTGGTCGAAACTGCGCATTGTGAAAAATGAACTCGCCGACAAACGTTGGTGACAGTCACATTTTTAAAGTGATGAAGACTTCTATAGTCTGTGTGTCATCCGCAAGTCTTCATTTTTTTTTGAACAAAAACAATCAATTTGTTCTCAATGTAGGGTAGAATGAGCAGTTGTGGGATATTGACCAAGTTCCCTTTTACAACTTTGTTGTTTGGGAATTAACTGTTCAGTGGACTCGTGGGATTCAATTCCATCACCTGGTTCTCCTGCATCTGGCGCGTTAGGCTGCCCTGCCTGTTGAAGCCAGCCCAAAAAGGATCAAGGATTTCATCATGATGGAAAAGGATCCACGGGCAGTCTTGCCTCCGCTCCCCAATGGATTTCTTGGATCAACAAACTTGTCAGTCAGCTCGAGAACCGAGCCAGCTCTCTGTGTACAGTACTGATTTCTCTTTGGGAAAATTCATTCTGGTTGTTTGCATCATTGAGTGTCAACACATGGAAGTACATACCGTCCCTCATACAGAGACAGTGTGATGTTGGGAGTTATGGAGCCATAAATAAAGTAACTTAACACCTCAAGGCCAAACTTTGTCCTGGATTTTGCCCCACAAACTGAGCGTTCCAGCTTCTCTGCAACTCAGGAACCAGAACCTATACAGAACCTGCGATCCTATGAAACCAAGTACCTAGATGAAAATGTAGAAGCATTGTTTAATTATTCAATGGTGACTTGTTGTATCAGACTGAAATCTACTCCGCTCCTCTGTGCAGTTTGTAAACCTACTGGTGGAACTAGTTGCTAATTGGTCTCATCTTTCAAGAACAAAAATACATTTTGATCCAGCTATCTTGTGAATCTTCGCTTCCAAGGCCCCTGTTGCAGGAGACCCTTGAAATATTTATGGATGTCTCAGCCAGGAAGATCTCTAGAATATATTTCCTCATGTATCTGTGAGGTATTACTAACTGATGGTCCAATTGGATTTGCCAGTTTCCTAAAAGCAGCTGCCAAGATCACATTACCAAATGTTTAGCTGGAAGCAATTCCCTTCAGTAGGTTGCTGCCTGCGTATAGATGCAATTTGCCTTTCCTTACCTTGAGGTTTAACTTTAACTACCTACCTACCTACCTTTTGCCGGAGGAAGAAGCAGCTGTATCCACGAGTGCGGAATATTACTTGAATACCGCACGAGCACCTAAATCCCTTTCGCAAAGATTCTATCTTGAGAAATAATTTCAGTACAAAGCTCCCAGGGTTTTGCTCTGCACCCAAACTGTATGCACCAGCAGCAATAAATAGACACACACACACTTTGACAGCTCCAGTGACAACAGGAACTTGTCACTATATGTAAAAAAAAGCTTTAATCAAGCCTAACTACAGTGATAAAACCCCGAGGAGAGAGCATGAGGTTTGTTTGACTGGACGATATTGAATCATTACTTTATTCATTTAAACCGGTCATGGCACATACAAATATCCTCATGTTTATTTCTCTCGCATTTAAATGGTCCAGAAGGCAGGCCACTGTTTACAGGGAGAATAGGCTTGTAATCAGGCAAAGAGAAGGAGCAGTACAGTCAGGGATAGTGAGACCCTCACAATAATCTATTTTAAATAGAGGTTCATAGTGGCTTGTACACCCACAAAATACACAAATTGGCTTTACAGCATATCCTGTGAAACGCTTTGAGACGTATCGACCGATGTGATAAGGCGCCATTCCATACACAAGGATGATTAGTAATATTATTATTTATTTATCCATCGAAAGAGCAGCCAAAGCTTGTGGAACCGCACCTTAGCTAAAGTGTTTGTATCTTTAGAGGAGATGGAGGAATGAAAAAAATGTGATGGATCACAAGAATGAAGTGTAACTGGTTTTAAGGAGGGCGGGAAAGATGGGCAAAGGTGTGTTCAAATAAGTAGGTATTGAGGAAGGACTTAAAGGTAGCGAGAGTTGAGGTTAGACAGAGGGGTGGAGTTAGGAAGATCTAGAGATTAGCAGTATAGGAAACTAGAGACTCAGTCAGCAATGGTGCCGAGAAGAGCAATACTGATAACATTGTGAAATGCTTTTAAACACAGCAACCTAACAAAAAATGCTGGATGCTACAAACATGTCAACAAAAGTACAGTACTTACTACAAGTCAAAACATCATTCCCAATTAAAATATACAATAAAGCAACTTACGTTTAACAATTGTTTTAATTGCACTATTTGAAAACAATGCACAATTACATCCTGTATGTGTACATTGTGAGAAAGGAATACACCAGTCATTTCAATCCACGACTGTTTGTGGGACGCTGCTGTGCGCAAAGGGCTGCTGCGTTTCGCACACAATACATGTAGTCAATTCACTCTACACTCTATTGTGTAGAGAGCTTTGAGACGTCTCGAAGACGTGATGAAACACTTAGCAAATGTAAGAATTGTTATTGTTTTATTATTGTTACTCCCCTCTCTCCCATCTCTCGCTCCGCTAAACTCCCTCCCTCCCTCCCCACACTCCCCCACCCTCCCATCCCACCACCCCTTCTCTCTCACACTGTCTCTCCCCCCACCCCGCTCACTCTTACACTGTCTCCCCTCACCCCGCTCACTCTCACACTGTCTCCCCCCACCCCGCTCACTCTCACACTGTCTCCCCTCACTCCGCTCATCCTCACCGTGTCTCTCCCCCCCCCCAGTCTGTCTCTCTCCCCCCCCCCCAGTCTGTCTCTCTCCCCACCCCCCCTCCCCCCCCAGTCTGTCTCTCTCCCCCCCCCAGTCTGTCTCTCTCCCCACCCCCCCCCCCAGTCTGTCTCTCTCCCCACCCCCCCTCCCCCCCCAGTCTGTCTCTCTCCCCCCCCCCCAGTCTGTCTCTCTCCCCCCCCCCCCCAGTCTGTCTCTCCCCCCCCCCCCAGTCTGTCTCCCCCTGGTGACCTTTATGTTGCTGTTTCGAGTTGCTCCAGACTGATGGCGCCGCCTAGAGCCGGATTGGGTAGAGCCGGGGAGGGGGAGAGAGGAGGGTAGAGCAAGGGGAGAGGAAAGGGGGGGGGAGAGAGGGGGGGGGGGAGGGGGGAGAGAAGGGGGGGGGGAGAGAGGGGGGGGGGAGAGAGGGGGGGGGGGAGAGCAAAGTGGGGAGAGCAGGGGAGGGGGGGAGGACAGAGTAGGAGAGGGAGGAAGGGAGAGAAGAGAAGAGGAGGGGGGAGAGAGGAGAGCAGGGGGAGAGAGGAGAGGAGCGGGGGGAGAGGGAAGGAGCGGGGAGAGAGGAGAGCAGGGGGAGAGAGGAGAGGAGCGGGGGGAGAGAGGGAGGAGAGGAGCGGGGGGAGAGAGGGAGAGAGGAGCGGGGGGGGAGAGGGAGCAGAGGAGGGGGAGAGGAGAGGAGCGGGGGGAGAGAGGGAGCAGAGGAGGAGGAGAGGGAAGTGAGGAGAGAGCGGGGGGAGGGGGAGAGAGGAGCGGGGGGAGAGAGGGAGCAGAGGAGGGGGAGAGAGGGGGAGAGGAGAGGAGCGGGGGGAGAGAGGAGGGGGAGGAGGAGGAGAGGGAAGTGAGGAGAGAGCGGGGTGAGTGTGGAGGGGGGGGGGGGAGTGTAGAGCCGGGCCTCTGTCCCTGCTGTAGGCCTGGGTGCTGGGTGCTGGGTGCCGGCCATGGCCTGGGCCTGGTGTTGTGGGTGGGGGGGGTGGCTGTGGCTGTGGCTGCTCCCCGCCGCCGCCTGTCTGACCCTCCGGCTGCTTGTGACCCTGAGGAACAACAAGAGGCACAGAGAGGCCGAGCGGCTCCCGGTGCCGCTGCTGGTGGTGCTGGGCTCCGGTTAGTGACCCGGGGGGGGGGGGTTAGGGAGGGAGGGGGGAGGGGGGGGGGGGGGTGAGGGGAGTGTGTGTGGGGGGGGGAGGGGGAGGGGGAGGGGGGGAGGGGGAGTGTGTGTGGGGGGGTGAGGGGGGTGAGGGGGGGAGGGGGAGTGTGTGTGGGGGGGGGAGGGGGAGGGGGAGTGTGTGTGGGGGGGTGAGGGGGAGGGTGAGGGGGGGAGGGGGAGTGTGTGTGGGGGGGTGAGGGGGGGAGGGGGAGTGTGTGTGGGGGGGTGAGGGGGGGAGGGGGAGTGTGTGTGGGGGGGTGAGGGGGGGAGGGGGAGTGTGTGTGGTGGGGGTGAGGGGGAGTGTGTGTGGGGGGGGTGAGGGGGGGAGGGGGAGTGTGTGGGGGGGGGGTGAGGGGGGGGAGTGCAGGCACACACAGTATGTACTATGTGTGTATGAGAGGCAAGCACACACACTTTGTGTGTATGTGTACACAGTGCGTATATACAGTGTCATGTGTGTATATATATGGTGTGTGTATATAGTGCGTGTGTGTATATAGTGTATATACAATGCATATACGGTGTGTGTATATATATGGTGTGTGTATATAGTGTGTGTGTATAGTGTATATACAATGCATATACGGTGTGTGTGTGTGTATCGTGTATATATTACACACTATATACAAAAAAATAATAAAATTGGCCGTTTCGATCCACGACTGTTTGTGGGGGACGCCGCTGTGCGCAATTGGCTGCCGCGATTCCGCGACACAAATATATACGGTCAATTCACTTTACAGTATATCCTGTGAAGCGCTTTGGGACGTCGATAAGATGTGGAAAGCGCTAAATCAAATGCAAGGATTATTATATTATTTTATATATATATATATATATGTATGTATGTGTGCGTGTGTTGAGATATTTCAACTGGGAGCCTGACATATGCGGACACCCATTGCCCTGCTTAAGAGTATCCAAGCCAAACAGATTGCAGTGCATCTCACCTACACATGGAAATCCCAGAGATAGACTGGGGACTCTCCTTCCAAACAAGCCCCAGTCCTGACGAAGGGTTGTAGACCCGAAACGTTGACTCTTTTTCCTTTCTCCGTGGATGCTGTTTGACCTGCTGAGTTTCCTCAGCAACTTTTATTTGGGTTTCATTCATTCATATGTTCTTTCTTCTAATTACACACACAACTATCACAATCTGTATTACACTCTGAGCATTGTGAGTTACACTTTGGTTAAATATATTATACGTAATGGTTCTGCTTTGTTTAAAAGAAACATAATACAGTATGTATATTTTTGCATTGTTTCCCCCTTCCATGCATAGAATCTATGTTTTCAACAGGTTTAGGGTAACTAATACCCAGTACTCTTTGAATTGGCCAGCAATAAAATATATATCAAGAGTATTTAAGATCATGTATTCAAACAGATGAATACGACTTCAAACTTCATAGATGCTATTCTCTTCCTTCCTATGTTGAATGAGATGGTTGTTAACCATTCATGCACCAGAGTCATTCGTACAACTATTACCTAGAATATGTACCCCAAAACTAATAATGCTTGCATTTTGATATAGTGCTTTTCACGTCTTCTAGACGTCTCAAAGCGCGTCACAGAATATACTGTAAAGTGCATTGACTATATTTGTGGGGGAAACTACAGAAAATATGACAAAAATTATCTTAATATTACCTACTTAGACTTTGTTTTCTTTTTTAGGGGGTCATACTACAGAGATTCTGAGACTGGTGAGCAGCCTCTCCCCATCATATACTCCAAGGCATTATGTCATTGCTAATACAGACAAGATGAGTGAAGAGAAAGTCCACATCGTTGAAGCAGCTAAAAATAAAAAAGATACTGAACCTCAGGTAGGTTTTGGTAGGAACTGAAGGGGTATCCTTCAACATTTTTGTGTTTGTAGAATTTGCTGCAGTATTTTGTTAAAATCGCTAGTCATTCTAACTTATAGTTTTGATTTCTTAAAAATGTATTTTTCTCCATTGTCGCAAAGTTATCTCCAAACTCGTAAGAACCTTGCCTCACCTGTAGCGTGCATATTTAAGAACATAAGTATTTGCTGGGCAAAAGAAGACCAAGGTCCATCTGGTGCTAGGTCTGAGTAACATGGGATGTGTGGCCTGAGACACTGGGGGGAACACCGTGAGATGCCATACTTTTGAAAGAATGATTGCAGAAGAAATTGAGGTATATCCAACCCTGCAGATGGCACCAGAGTCTTTAAAAGAAGCAGACATTTCCGAGTGTTTGTTATGTGCCGAATTCCCAAATTTGTTGTCTGCTTTGGTGATTTTTATCAGCACTGCATAAATAAGACGCCAGTCTAATTCTGCAAAGGCAAAGTGTGCAGTGGCAACCGAGGAACGCTCCAATGAAAGAGGCTGCGGCACTCTTAAGGGCTCAGAGACATCTCCAGGTGTGAATGGCACTACGTAAATGCAAGTTGTCGTTTGTGGTCAACACCTAGCTAACACTCATTCCCTCCAGCCCTCCAGAACAAAGGTCTTAGTCATGCCCCAGTAGATTATCTGTCATTTGGTCCCATACCCTGACACTACCATTGTCCCTGCTAGGAATATCTTTTTTCTTGGCCCCATCTGCACAAACGAGAACCATATCAACAATGAACAAATAGGGACGGGAGCCCAGCTGTCAATTCACTTGCCAGGGAAATATTTTCTACAGTTGATGTCTGAGATGTGGTCGTTGCTTAACTTTAATGACTCTAGTGAAATCAAATTTACTTAAAAGTCAGGTGAACATGCAGCAAGCTGTTTAATATGAGGAGCAGTGTGCACTGCGGGGTGGGGGGGGAGGGCTGAACTAGAAATCATATCTCTCTGTATTCTTGGCTACATGCTACATCCAAAATTGGACATGTGCAGCACACAATGGAAGTCTTGCTCAAAGTGAACCTCTTGAAGGGTCTCCTATCAAACAACAACCAAATTACATTTCTAGAGCACCTTTCGCAGCAGGTGGAAGTCCCAAGGCACTGAACAGTCAGGGGTTAAGACCTGAGCATGGTGGTTAGGGTTTAGGATGAGGGAGGGCAGAGAGGTAGGATGGCAGCTGAAGGAAGCAAGGGAGGAAGCAAGGTGAAGGGATTGTGCAATGGAGTTCCAAAGCGTGGAGGCAGAGAGGATGAAAGCCCGGCCACCGATCAAAAGCCGTGTTCATGTAAAGTTGAGGTGTTTATTTGATAAAGATGAGCATAATTGATTGAATCATGAATACAATGGAATATAGTGTCTGCATTACTTTAAACTCTTAAAAAGAAATTGCAGTTTTTTTTTAATGATGCGGAAATTGAAGCAGCTTTCTTCATTAAGCCACTTATGAAGCACAAAATGTGCTGTCCTACAGTTTAAAATGAACGGTGCCAAAAGTGTTTGTTAACATGAATTAAATCACGCTGTATCAAGTTTTACAATTACAGTAAGGTTTTACTTTTGACACACTAGGCTCATATGATGCTGTAATGCTGAGTTAGATTGTGGAGCAGTGAGACACATTTTATTGTGGCTTTGAGGAATATTTAGACTAGGGTTTCAGATCTGGCAAGCAGCCTGTTGTTCACTTTGATATGATTTTTCTCTCCTACACTCTGCTTTTCACCCCATTTCCCTCTTCCTTTGCTCAGCAACATTCTTGATTCAGCCTCAAATTGTTAACACTGTAATGTCATAAGTCACCCCGGCATAGCATCTGTTTTCTTCAATTGTGGGTGATGTTTTCCTGCATTCCCTTTACAGGTCTCAAGATGACACTCTGTTGCACACTGATTTGATTAAGGTGCTGTCCTCCAGTTCGGAGGAGGTCTAAATTGTAGGTCTGCCTGTTCAGGTGGATGTTAAAGGTGCCAAGGCACTATTCGAAAAGAGTTTCTTCCAGTATCCTGGCCAAAAATCCGCCAAATAAAAAAGAATAATGATCTTTCACTCCATGTCTGTTTGTGGCGCATTGCTGTGTCCAAATTAGCAGCCCTGTTTGCCTATGAATGCAGTCATTACACTAGAGGAAAATCTCTTGGAAGTGCTTTCCAATGTTTCGACCTGATAAGGTCCTGTATCAAATCCAAGGATTATAAATTATTAAAATCCGATAGAAGTAAGAGGTTTTTACTATACTGCTAAGAATACAACTAACTTCAACGTTGAACTAGATCGGGAGCTGTTGGATTACGTAGTTCCCTAGCTCTGGATGGTTCTGGACCTTCACATTCTTGACTTATTTAGTGGAGCTTTAATCATATTTGCATGACTAGCCAAGAACAGGGAAACAGCGGGGAGCAGGGATTCATAAATATGAAACATTGAGTGTTTCCAAATTGGTCTGGAAAGGCACCACTTCCAAACCGGTGTCACATAAATGTGGCACAGTTCCAAATTGGTGTGAATAGGACTTTATCGAACAAAGCACATCAGAAACTAGTGCCACGACTCCATGACAAACCTTGTTCCTCGCGCACATGGTGATAGTATGCGGTTCAGCAACTATTTGTATCATTAAAAATCATTGTTGCAGTTACTTCCTCTTACCGTTTGTCTTACAGTACACCATTCATCGGATACCTCGCAGTCGTGAAGTTAGACAATCCTGGATTTCTTCAGTGGTCACCACTGTGCACTCAATCCTCTATTCCATCCCATTAGTATTCCAACTGAAACCAGACATGGTATGTATAGCCAAGCAACAGCCCAAGCTGTAGTTATGTTTCTATGAGAGAATATTTTAAGTCTTTTTTCATTTGCCTTGTTGTAAACTTTAATCGTTCTGGATTAAGAATCCGGCTTAAGCGGTTGGGGCAATGTACCGTACATTGATAAATTCTACCCTTGTGACTGTAATGACAAGCTCTGGCATTCTGCTGACTCGAATTAAACCACAACAGTATGTGAACTGTAAAAAACCCAACCCTTCATTTTGCATGGGTGACTCTTTTAAGATTTGTTAATGTTTTCAGATTCCATCGCTGCATATATATTTTTTCAAATTGTCGTACATGTGTGAACCAGCTGCTTAACTGTACAGGTTCAGAAAGCTCTTATTGTTTAAATTATGGGATTGCAGTTATTGCTTCCAGGTCACAAGTCTCATTTTTTGTTTAAAAAAACCTGCTCAACTGATAGTCTTGTGAGTTATGATTGTCTTGAATACATGACTGCCTTGTAATCACTACTGAGTTATCTATTCCTCCTACAGTATCCCTCCTGATGGAATTTTACATTTATATTAACGCCACATACTTAGTGAGCCACTGAGAAAAGGGATGAGCAGAGGCACATAGCAAAGTCCAGGTCGAATAACATTCCTTGGTAGCACAGTAAAATGATCTGTGATTTTTCTTTCTCAAAATTGACCTACATTTTCTTAGGACATTAACATTTCTGCTGTTACTGCTCCTTTAACCCAATAATGGAAGCAGGAGCACCAGTTAGTGCCATGAGATTCAGATTGATTGAGTGTGATTCTTGTTGTACAACTTTAAAACTACAACAAAAATGCCTATTTACTTGGATTTCTGATAGCAATAATTTGACTATGCGAATTGTGCAGTGATCACAGTGCAAATGCACAGCAGATCTGTAGTCCTGTGTAAGCAGCTTCAATACACACACACACACACACACGTTAAAGTAGGTAAGTTGTGGAGCCCTGCAGCTCAGTGGTTAGAGCATTCACTCTGCAAATGAGTGACCTGGGTTCGATTCCAGGCAGGGCAATACCTTCAGTAAGTTTCTATACTCCATCTGCCTGATAATAATCCCTCAACAAAATAAAATAATAAATTGGTCACTTCAATCCACTACTGTTTGTGGGACACTGCTGCGTGCAATTGGCTGCTGCGTTTCACCCACAAACATACAGTCAATTCACTTTACTGTATAGTCTGTGAAGCGCTTCGAGACATCTAGAAGACATGAAAAGCGCGTTATTAAATGCAAGGATTATCATCGTTAACAAAAGCAGAGAAGCTGTTGAAAATATACTAGTCTGTGTAAAATGAGAGAAACTAGCATTGTTTTTTGGGATAGTGGGATAGTGTTAACAAGTTGGGCAAGGATTCAGACAGAAAGCAGAACCATCTGTCACCAAATATGAAAACCAGAAAGTAAACAGTGACTCATGTGTAGACATCAGCAGGGGAGAAGGGATTTAATTTTGATGACTGAAGAATGCCAGCAGAATATAACTAACTGCCCTGGAGGAAAATCTATCAGAGAAATGTTAGATCTATGAGTGAAGTGTTTGAGGAATGATTATTCTGGAAAAATCTTAAATCAAAAGATTACCATAGAATAGCGACAATCAAGAAAAAACTAAATATAAGACGGAGAGGTGGAACAATAAAGATAAGAAAGGGAGACAAATAAAGAACTCAAAGACATGGAAAATACTGTGCAGAAGAGTTGCAAGGTGTAAGAATACATTGTATAATTAGTAATCTTATTGTACGTGAAGCCATAT
Organism: Hydrolagus colliei; assembly: GCA_035084275.1. Taxonomy (NCBI): domain Eukaryota; kingdom Metazoa; phylum Chordata; class Chondrichthyes; order Chimaeriformes; family Chimaeridae; genus Hydrolagus; species Hydrolagus colliei. The sequence continues at coordinate 19,150,148 of CM068749.1, read as the reverse complement.
ACGGTATTGATGGCAACCGATTGTTAAAGGAACAATATAGCTCAGGCAGGATTTTTGCCAATAGAAAAGAGCGGTAATATGACTGCTGCTGGCAACCTGTCAGTAAACTATGAATTTTTAATGTTTCTGTTATTTAAAAATCATAGTAATTGAAGCAGGCAGTGCTCCCGTTACTCTGTTGATGCCAGTATTATTATCCAGCTACGGCAACTGTAGTTGCTCGTGCAGGCTTACCGACTGGTCCTGCTTCAGGGCAGTGCCTGGTAGGTTGTCTGATGCCTGCAGGCTCCTTAAAGACACGATTGTCAGTTAAAGGAATGCGACTTTTATTTACAAACTTTTATTTTAGCATTAAAAAGTAAGTTTTTTGGAAAGTAACTTTCATGTTTAAAATAAAAGTAATTTTACTTCAACCAATGCTGATAATAAATAAATCATCCTTGCACTTTTCGCGTCTTCTAGGCGTCTCAAAGTGCTTCATGGAATATACTGTAAAGTGAATTGACTATAGTTGTGGGTGAAATGTGGCAGCCAGCCAATTGTGCACAGCAGTGTCCCACGAACAGTTGTGGATTGTCAACCAATTTTTCGTGGTTGAAGGTTTATCAGGTGTGTGGAGTAAGGAAAGTTGCCCAAGATTTTGCCCTGCCAGTCCTTTTGCCCTTCCATTGCTGGTGCTTTATTTGAAGGCCAATACTGTCAGTGGATTGATGCAGAAGTTCCTCAGTGCATTACCAAGACAAGCTCAGAATCCTGCAATTTTGTGCGCCCAATTGCAGTATTTAAACTATAATTTTCTATAGAACCAGGGAAGTATTGATTGCAGTCAAAACTAAACCATAATCCCAGAGCATGTGCAGATTTTTGAGTGGCCACACTTGTTGCTCACACTAGAATTTACTCACTTCCATGACATTATTTGGAATTGCCCTGTGAAGCTGACAGTGATTTATTGGTTCTGTTTACAACCGCTGTGTAAATGCCTGGATTTGTTCAAGGAACACTGAGCTGAGAAAGTGCTAAAATAACTACTGCAGGGTCACTTACTTAAGATATGAACAGCATTCACATACTTTAATGACTACGCAAATTTAATCAGTGTTTAGGAAAGCTGCACGGACTTAGAGTGTTCCAGGTTTGATCCCAGTCCTGTGCAAATGCCCTTTGGTGTCAGATGTTGTGGTTTTGGCCATATCTGCTGCTGAAGGAATTTCCCCCATTATAATCATGCATCGCCAAAGGTGATGTGACATTCACCTGAATTTCAGTCAGTCCATGAGGGCAGGGTCATCTAAACTGTATTATCATGATATATACAGCTTGGTGCCCATAAAGGAAAAGTTAAATGTCTTTAGTGAGGAGGGAAAGGGATTAAAGTTGTCAGGGCAAAAGGGTAAGTTGCGGAAATACATGAAAAAGGTCACAGAGCTAGAAAGTATGAAGTAGAACAAATAAAGATCAGGTGTACACACCACTGTATTACACCGAGCAAAGTCATGATGTCGAAAAATATGTAGGAAGTATATTATTCAGACGAAGCAGGTTTTGGTATGATTTACTGCAGCATATGAACCAGTTAATGCAAAATAACCTCTTGAACTCCTAGCAAAGTGCGGGATCCACAAGCTATTGTATGCTTGGCCTTCATTTCAAAGCAACAATTACAATGATAAGAACACTTCATTAAAGGGGAGGAAATGCCCGGGGGAGTATATCCGAACAAAGCATTTACTTTATTTGTTAGAGGAACAACATTTTTTTAATCTCTGAACAGCTTATTCTCTTAATCTGCATGATGTTATAGTCGGTCCATCTTGCTTTTCTTCAGTAATCAGGACTTGCCCCTGAACTGCCAGTTGCTTCCTGATGTATGTGCCAGAAGAAGTTTGGTACATTGTGTAGTGACTCCCCGTAACTTCCTGACCCCAGAAAAAAAAAACAGTACTGCCTGGATATTTGCAGCATACTGTTTATTGTAAACCCAAGCTGTAGTTAATGTATGTTAAGATGACCATATAATACACATTTGATTGTGATGTATTGTTTTTCTGTTTGAATTAATAAGAAACACATTTTTAAAAAGCAGATGTATTTAAAGAATTATCCACAGTTACAAATATGATATATTAGATGATTAGAAACCTTAAGAGCAAGAGGATGTAGGCAATTTGTTCCCATTTATTAGTTAATGGCAGCACTTTACCTTTCCAATCCTATTTTGTTGCCTTTGCGCTCTAACCATCAGTTCCCAAGTATTTTATATTATAATCTCCCTCTTAAGAAACTCAAGTAATTCTGCATCCAGCATTTACCTACCTTATAAATTCTTCAGGTTTGTTTTTAACTACATGCCTTCAATAAGATTTACAGTGCAGGAACTGACTGTAATGCGTTTTTTTTTGCGTCCCGGTATTTCCTTGAATTCTTCCTCCAGGAGTTTGAGAAACACATGTGAAGAGCAGAGTTTCAATGGATATTGTTCACCTCTGGTACTTTTTCCAGTGCTTCAGGAAGAATAATAATAATAATTCTTGCATTTAATATATCCCCACTTCATGTCTTTGAGGTGTCTCAAAGCGCTCCACTGAATATTGTGTTAAGTGAATTGATTAATTTGTGGGCGAAACATGGCAGCCGTTTTCACACGGCAATGTCCCACAAACCAGTCGTAGATTGAGGGACTAATCTAATATTTTAAGAAATGATTACCCCAGAAAAGCGATCTGCCATTTGACTCATAACCAGATTCCTGCTTACTGCTAGGCAAACAGAGGCGTGTGGAGTAAGGAAACTTGTCCAAGGATTCCCTGCCAGGAATCAAATCCAGCTCTCTCGCTTGGGAGGCGAATGCTCTAATGAATGAACTACGGGATTCCACCTTAACAGGCAGTGCCACGTAATTATTCAACCGTGGTGGGCATCACATCCAAGCCTGTTGCTTGCTGTTCTCACCCGAAACTCACATACAAGCTTGAAATAATCGTTCGAAAGAATGATGTCATCCACGAATTTCATCAATCCCTGAGGGACATTACCTTGAGTTCCAAGTTTCCAGATTGCAGCGTTTTATTTAAATTAGTCACTTATTTTCAAATGTCTTGACATTCTTGTATTTGGATCAGATGCGTTTCTAAGCAATAGGACACATGGAACATTTTGCTCATGCGTATCCTTAATCAGCTCAGCAGCTACTGTTCAGCTACATTTTTGTGAACATTCAGGGAAGGACCAACTTGTTATTTTGAAAAACAGTGATGCATCTTAAAACCCGCTTCATGGGGAATCCATTTAAAATAATAGTTTTTGCAGTCGGGTGCTTTGATAGCTAGATAACTAATCACCGGCATTCTATTGAGCTCTCTTGCAAATTACTCTGTTTTACAGTGTGCTGTAGTTTGAGAAGCTATTATATATTAATCAGAAAGTAAAACACTTTGAGACTACAATTGATACTGTAGTAAATGTGATATAAAAACAATCTCAGGTTCTAGATGACAAATATGAGTGTGAGGGCCCCTTGGCTGTGGCTACCGTCTGAATAAATCATACTGGATACCAGTCGCGGATGTTTAAATGCAGTGCAGTGGAGTGACACACTCCATGGGCAGAGCAAATTAGTACAAGGTAATGGTTAATCTCTCCCCCACCCCTTACCAGGCACGCATTCAGTCAGGCAGATCAGCATAAGTGGGGATCCAGATCCTGCTTGTGGGAACCGTGGCTATACTATTTCAAGATGTAATGCTACAAAAAAAACTCAAATTGTAAGATGAATCCACCGAAACAACATCCTACAAAGTGAGCAGTGCGGTATGGTTTCATTATTAGGAATGAAACTGCATATGGAATATCGATTAAACATGGGGCCAGTAACATGAAATAGAAAATCTGCTCAGGCACTTGCATACAATATGTCTTTGCCATCTACCAATTGAATATCTTGTTGCTGTACTCAATGAAATGGGATTATTCGAGATTAAAATTATTACATCAAGCCCTGTAGCTGCTTGTTTCAAAGTGTCAGTTTTACAGTGCTTCGTTGTCTATGTATTTGAAGAGAAGCAATGCATATTTAATGCATTAATTCATAGTTGAACTGCTTAGTATGAAATAATACACTTTGGGTTTCACTTAGTCAGAATTAGAGCCCCTCCTGACTTAATATGTTTTGGCTTCAATGCGTAGTTAACATTTGACGAGAATGACAATGTAAAACAGGTCCTGTTAAGGATAAGTTACTCCCCCCCCATCCTGTTTCTTTAACTGTACACCAATTGTAAGGTACACTATCTGTAGAAATGTTCTGAACAGATCGTTAAAATGATTGCTCTCTGTACGACTGCCCTGATTCTGGTACAACAGCAGATGAAGTGTCAGTGGTAGATTAGAGAGATTCTGGTATGTTCTGCAGCCCTGACAGCACATTAGGTCCGTAGGGTTTATGTCTGATCCCCCAGTGATGCTTACATATTTTGCCAGAACAGAAGAGCTGTGTTCACAGGCTACATCCACGGCACTTGGCCACCCGCCAGTCTCTAGTCTGAAAGCTTCAACGAAATGGGATCAAGTTTCCCTCTCTGTGGGAGGATGAGAGGCTAAGTCGAGAGGCTGAATTCAGGATTCCATTTTTCTAATCTACAGCCATTGCTGTGTTGCCGACTGCAAATGGCAGGAACGCAGTTTCAGTGGCGCTTAATACATGGATAATATCTTCTGTGCAGCTTTATCATTAAAGCATTCAACCGCGAAGAAACTCTCCTGAGCACCGTGCCCTTCTAATGAGACCACGTACAAGACGGAAGGTTAAATGTGTTTTAATAGCTGTTAAAATTAACCAGTTTGCAATTCAGTTTTTCGAACCTATTATAAAGAACCAGACCTATTTTTCTTTTCATTTCTTGTAAAGTATTTTCACTGTGGCAGAGAAAGGGATCAAAAGAGAGGCACCGGTGGTCTGTGAGAGTGCTCTATCTGGCTGGAAACCCAGATGATGAATTTACAGCACAACAACCCAAAGAATTCTGTGCTATTGCAGTGTAAGAGGACACCAGTCCTTTTGGTGTAAGCCTAGTAGAGTTTACTAATGAGGTATTATTGGACTGCGAAACCACATTTCATTTCAGACAGTTTCCTTTCTCTCTAATTGTGCTTTGTGCATAATTTACAACTCTTTTGTGACAGATTATTTTCTCCCAAGGTTTTTTTTTAAAAAAACCTTCAAAATAAGGAGGTTAGGATATTAACAGATTTCTCTTACTACCTGTTGCCATGATTGTTTGCACAATAGAAAGAACTTGTACCTTATTGTGGAATGTCTCCGAGCATTTTACAGTTACTGTTAAGTTTAGTTACTGTTTTCCAGGCAATTGCACAACCATTTTGTGTGCAACAAACAACCTTGAGGTAATCCTTTTTATATATTTTGCCCACAAGATGCATAGTACATATGCAATTTTTAATTGTATTCTGTGAAGTGCTTTAAGTCACTTTGAAGACTTGATTAGGTTCTATATCAAGCGCAAGGATTATTATTATTCTTTATTAACTGGAGAATAAATGGCCAGACTGACAGGAGAAACTATCTTTTTTTTTGAGTAGTGTTATGGGATTTTTAAGATTTAACAGAAGAGACCGACAGAACCTTAGGGTAAAATCTCATCTGAAAGACTCCACCAGTACAGAATTCCCCCAGTAACACTGTTGTTTAAGCCTGGACTTGCATTTTAAGTACCTAGGCATTGAAGTCAGAGTGATGCTTGGAACATGAGAAATCCACAACTTTGTATTGAGAACTACCAACAAAGCCTGTTCTGGTACAACATTTGTAACTGGTATTTACAAGACTTCTAATGTCTTACTCATGTAAGACTTTAAAAAAAGGAAAATGTCAAAAGGATTATTCTATTTATCTCATTTATTCGATTTATCATCTTGTCCAACAGATGGATTACATAGAATTAAAAAGTTATTTATTGCTTTTTTTTTGTATTTGCCACCATTTAATCTTCTGTAATCCTCCTTTGAGACCTCATAATAAGGTACAGTTTCCTGGGTACAGTTTCCCAAGTACAGCTCTCTTCCCTCTTGGCAAACTATTTTGTGAAGCTCCTGTAGCTCAGTGGTTAGAGCACTCGCCTTACAAGCAAGACCTGGGTTCAATTCCAGGCAGGGTGTAACCTTAGGGAAGTTTGTTTACTCCACGTGCCTAATAATAGTCCCTCAAAAAAAATTAGTCAGTTCAATCCAAGACTGTTGGTAAGACACTGCTGTGCGCAGTGACTGCCGCGTTTCGCCCACCTTTCACTTTAAAGTCATTTCACTTTACAGTATACTCTGAAGCGCTTTGAGACGTCTAGAAGATGTGAAAAGCGCTATATCAATTGCAAGGATTATTATCAATATTATAATTATTTCTATGTTCTCCTTTTACACAACAGGATTGTTTTGATAATTTAACATGATTGCATTCAGAAAATGCCTTTTGTTTCTAGCTAACAATATCTAAAATCTCAATAGTCTTTAAGATCACAAGACTGTACAAGTAAACATCCTTAACAAGGTCATGCTGGAAACGCAGAAAGTTCAGTTCAACAAACTGGAAGTGCACGCAAATTGGTGACAATTGTTCTCATTTCTCTTCAGGCATAATTCTTTGTTTGTTTTTTGGGTGTTGTTATAAAGACAGTATCCCGAGTTCCCTGGTGAGGTTGCATCCACCCATGTGTTTCCCCTCGCTTAGATGTGTTTGAGGGTTTTAGTGTTGGTTTTCAGTGTTAATGAATATTTTATAGGTTTCAGCGCTCACATTCTGTTCAAAGGAACACAAAAGTATCCTCCTCCTTTTGTTTTTTGTCATAAACAATTTTATTGTTTGAAATGGAAACTTACAGCATCTCAACCTATGTAACTTCTGTGGTGCCTGAAAAAATTGCACAACTGCACATAGCAATATCTCTTTAGGAGCCTCACCCTAACGACTTCTAGACTAGTGACGATGAAAATGACATTTGACAGTCTCACTGCGATTCAGAAATCGGAGCTTTAATCACTTCCTCTTCAATTTCAGTAAAATCACTCCACTTTTCATAAAGAAATGGGATTTGCTTTTCAGAAAAATAATCCATTCTGTATTTGGTGCAAAGACAAGACTCAGTGTCACACTCTCGCCTATTCTGCAACTAAAAATAAATTGGCCCTGGGTAAGTAGGCCAGAGTTGAAGGCAAAACAGAAGATAATCTAAATGCCCGTATTTCCAAACAAATGGAAGCTCGATTCCTATGTACAAGACAACACTACGAAGGACATCAGATTAATCAGAACATGTTTAGAAATATTTGTTTATGTAAACGGAGAAATAACAACTTTGTCTCATCTGCTGAGACACCAAAGATATTGTTGTAGGAGAGCACAAGAAGACCAGTGAAACATTTAGCTGATTTCACCATTGTTCTATGGTTCTGCCCAAGCACCATACACTGTGAGCGATGTGCAATATGGTTAGATTAGATTGATGATTCCACATGGTTTTGAGGAGGTTTGAGCTGCCATTGTACTCTAAATATGCTGTAGCAGGCAAAGTTTCCCTCAAGGACAATATCACTGTGTCTGTCCAACCTTAAGAAAAGCAATGTTTGACCTTTTTGCTTAGTACTACCAAAGTACACAGCCATCTAATGACAAGATTACCAGCTAGCTAAGGGGTTATAACTGGAGATTTTTCTATGCTTAACCAGTGGCACAGTGACATCAACCAAACATTCCCACACATTAATTTGATTCTGGTTGTCGGATTTACTATCAAATTCAGAAAAATGTTTGCAAATATTGTAAATATCGGGTGCCTCATTCATTAACCGTAATCATTTGTGGGTTCTGACACTTCTTGCCTTGTAAACGGAATATTCACTTTCATGTGAGGATTACCAAGAACCTTTAGAATCCATCTTGCTTCCTATGTGATGGCTCTTATATCTCTTATGGTTTGCTGAAGTCTCAATACAGGGTAGACCTCGCTTAACGTTGCTTTGGTCAACGGTGTTTAGATTTTACATTGCTTATACATAGAGGAACATATATTCATTCAACGTCACGACGTTCATTATTACGTCGTTCGCGCAGGTGGAAACAAACTACTTTGGGTAGTATAGGCGTACATAGATTCTTCTGCGGGTTCGCTTAATGTTGTTTCGCTTCAAGTTGCACTTTTCACAAACGCGCTAAGCGAGGCCTAATTGTATTTGCTGCCCTTTTATGCTTCAAAATACGAGCTGGAGCTGAACCACATTTTAACATTTGATACAAAGAAATTACATCTGGAAATTGTGAATCATGGACTTCGGAGTTGAACTGAAAAACTGAGTGGGAGGAGGTTTGACAATTGGCCGACTCTCTTTCTCTGCAACAAGAATAAAGAGACAATCAACTTTTCAGTTTATGCCGGTTTGATATGAATATATTAACGCTAGAGCCAGAATATGCAGTGTGATGGAGTCGTATGATGTGGATTCTAATACTGATTTAAAAATGTTATTTGATCTTGTGCATATCCTTTAATCCTATTATCCGTGACAGTATTATAATTCTGTAATCAGTATCTTTATCTTGTAATTCTGTCCTCTGGTTCCTATCGTAGATTAGCACAGAAAACATCTCTATATCGTGTTCCCTTCATTATTTAAAAACTTCTTATATGAGCAAAAGCATATAACATCATATCAATAGTCTTTGGAGTCCAAATTATATATTTGTTAAAATGTTAAAATTCCAATAAGTTTTAACGTGGTGAAATTATAGTCAGACTGTTTTTTACTTTTCCATTCCTTCATCTTTCTTGTTCTCTATTATTATTACTGTGTTATGAACTGATTTTTCTTTATTTCTCCTGTTCATTCTATCCCTTCTGGATTTAACAATCCATTTTGGGTAGTAACCTTTGACTGAAAATCAGCTGCAAATAATGTATTTTTCGGCCTGTCATAGCCCACAACTCTAAAGATTGATGTAGTCATTCCATGGATGTGACTGGGGTAGATCAAACAGGTATCAGCTACCACTGGATGAGTTAGTGATAGTATTAAGATTTCTTCATACTTTGATAAGGGAATTTGCTAACACCCCTGATTGAGTAGGTGCCTTTACAACACCTAGGAATTCATTCATATTTTTGCTGTTGATCACTGCAAAGGGAAACCTGGAGATACTGTTAATTTGATTCCAACTGACTCTGTGTGTTGGTTTTATATTCTGGCAGTATAAACAATTATTTTCAAAAGGCAATTTTGTTAATTACACCTGCACTCAAATCAGTGAATTCAATTAGATTTCACCTTCTTCTGATGAAGGTGGTTAATAGTTTCCATTTAGTGGCTACCTGCCATTAATACCAATTGTGAAAAGAATATACAAATAGAAGTGATGCTTTGATACCATTTCACAGCATTTAAAATAAATTCTGCATAACGCATTCCGTCATTTCTATGATGTGAGCAGTCGGCTGTGTATGCAGATAAAGGTGGCTGCAGTATTTTGACTAGTGATACTTAGTATTGCTCACTGAAGCATGTTATTAATGGAACTGGACAGTTGGATTGCAGCCAATGCTTACTTGCTATGCCAAAGAACTCAAGGAGAGGGGCAGCTTTGGGTTGTATTAAAAACACCGCTTCCAAACTCATATGCTCAGAACTGAACCTCCCGCTTCCTGCAAGCCACCCTCCCCAGCTCGGAACCGATATATGCCTTCGTCTTGGGATGTCCTGGTGTGAAAGGCGCTATACAAATGTAATTGTGTTGTTGTTGAACTGAGCAAAACTTGTAACTGAGGGTGAAATCCATGCAGTCATGTTGGTGCCTAGTACTCTAATTTAGTGTTTCATCTTTGTTATCTAGCATTCTCCATTAACAACAGCTGGCTTGGCCAGTGCGTGGGAGCAGTCAGAATTTCCAAATGTTAAAACACACATGTGTATTCTTGGTTTCCTAACAGATTGGAATTTTTGGCCCCATTTGTTTTTCTATCGGGCCCGCGACTACTTTCTGTCGGCACATTCCCTCAGTGTGACAGTTGATCCTTTCACTGTTGCTCAATGCTGCTTCATTATTGGTCAGTATGTCACACAAGCATTAACAATAATCCCCAAAGAATTGAAGTCCATTTTTGACTGGTGCAGTGTTTTATAGCTACACAACTTAACTGCTGCACAAACTAGCAGTCCAGTTGTTTTCACATTACTACTATGTAAGAATGTGCAACTATTTTTGAGCAAAATGGTGGTATAGGGAATGAATCAATGGGCTATTCAGCCATGGGGTGGGTGGATAAAACCCCATCTGATTTATATACACACTGTTTCCAGCAGGAATTCCTAAATAATGATCAAAAGTAGGATGGCTTGCTTGGTTCCTCAGCCCAGGGATACTAATCCCACATAACCATCGGGTTTTAGACCAAGGTTGAAACATGGGACCTTCCAGTGCTGTTTTAGCTTGGCAATGAATTTACACACAATTCCAGGAGGCTGCATTAAAATCTCAGCTATGTAAATTATTTTACAAACTGTATAAATAACCCTGTTTGTTTCTCTGCAGGTGATGTGCAATGGACCAGGGACCTGTGTGCCACTCTGTCTATCTGCTTTGATGCTTGGAGTATTCGGAATAAAGAAAGTGCTAATTATATATGTGGAGAGCATCTGCCGAGTGGAAACGTTGTCACTCTCGGGGAAGATACTGTATTATTTGTCGGATTACTTTTTTGTCCAGTGGTCTACTTTAAAGGAGAAATATCCCAAATCGATTTACCTTGGAAGAATCGTCTGAACTTACAAGATAAAGACTGACAGGATTGGGGAGGTAACATATGTGAGGGCGCCAGGAACCAACAACTGTGCACAATGTACATTCCAGAGCACAAATATTTGACCTGATCTCTTTAGAAGAAATAAAGAAACTGATAGGAAAATCGTTCTAAACATGTACGAAGTCTGTGGGTAGGAACACAGCGAAGAATGTAATCTCCAGACTCCCTCACACCCATAGAACAAAATGTTAGCTGAGTACATCCATGGAGTGTGAGGGAGTAAATGCACTAAGTGATTTTCTAAGAAAAAATCACTGTTAGCTGCTTAAACTACTTAGATTCTTCAGTCTCCCCCACTGCAAACGATTAGTGTTGACTTTAAAACAAATATTTGTCTTCACTGCTCTTCTATCTGTCTCCCTAATACAAGAGGTGTTCCCCTTCTCAGTTTTCTTTCCTGTAATTAAGCAACAAAATATGAAGTTTCTTCCATGGAGGTCTGTACGTTTATTTAATAGAGACTGTTGATTCAGGTGCATGTGTTTGGGTCTCTCTTGCGCAATGCTCCTGATTACTTAGCAGTGCCGTCTTGAAATATTATCTTTTTGTATGTTTTAATTCTACATCGGTGTATTTCAAACTTCAGTAACGTGCTGTTATCTGATCTCAGCAAAGGCGCTACAATTAATTTCAGCAATCTGGGTGAATGAGGAGGAAAACAGCCAAAGTTCCCAGACTTGTACTCTAAATATTTATAACTTGCTGTTTATTCTCACACGATTTCTCCCAGCCTCTGCTTTACGTGCTGTATTTCTGATTTTTTTTCCTTCTTTGTGTGTTTCTTTTTCTCTGTTAATCCTCTGATTCTAGTTTGTTAAGCCTGGATTGTTTTTCACCCCACTGTTTTTAACATAGGTTTTCCTCCTCCTGTTCTATGGTTTATCTGTACTCCTCCCACTTCCTCTCACCGAGTTCTTTTACCTTTGACTCTTCTAGTCACCATTGCTGTGAATCCAGCAGCAACAAAATATCAGCCTAAATTTGTGCAGCTCTGATGGGTGCTGGTTTCTAATGTATCACACTTTGGAATTTAAACTCCTATCGGAAAGCCTACAGAGTGAATAACCTCAAGAATCCCTCCCCATATCCACCTTGGCCCAGGAATCCTGATTAAAATAACAGAATTCAGTGGATGGTTGGGACCATGATGTAAAAGTTGTTATTCAGTATTATGTGATAGGAAAAACAGCTTGCCATCTCTCAGATTTCCCCTCTGTGCTCCAGACTATTGTCCCCTTTAGACTAGAGAAAGATCTATCTATGGTGGTGAGTGACTTGCAAGGAAAGTTTTTTTTTGAAGGAAAGAGCAAAGACTCATTCGTGTTTATGTTGAGTTTAGGTATTGTATAAATACTGGTTTGGAAGTCGATTCTGAACTGGCAGTGTATCAAGCTCCAAGGAATGAATGCAAACAGAAGGCAACAATAATTCATATGCAGCAGCCAGCTTCCTTCCTTTCATATAGTGTTCCCCAGCCATTGTAATCGTAACTTAAATATATAGTGTGCAGATTCCTACCATGACCCCAATGTATCACACTTTGGAATTTAAACTCTATCAAAAACATTCATCTGAATTCTGAATTGACACCACCACAAGCTAGAATTTAAAAAAGATTCAGTAACGAAAGCAGATTTCCTTCTGCTGAAAGTGATTGATACCTTCAACAGGAGCCGTCTGCAATCCATTCTGGAACTTAAAAGACAATATATTTATCTTTTATGGTCATGTACTCATGAATATACAAATAATGTACATGGTTGGAATTTAGTATCGAAACAGTTTCTAAACTGCCTTGTTCTAAATCATGGTTAAAAAAAGTCTCCTTTGATAACATTTCTGACAAACTGCTGGAAACAGCAAAGCTCTGTAACTACTGCATGATTATAAATGAACGATTCTGATCTTTAAATAAATTAATTATGTTGAAAATAACACAATTAAATTATTATTGGCTCTAAATTATGCCTAAAAATCAACATTCTATGAAGTCAAATGATGGATTTCAAATCTTTGCTTGAACCACACATGCAAGTTCCAGTGGCAATTCTGCATTTGGTAATATGGGCACAGAGATTCAAAAGTTAATTATCGTCATAAATTATTTTATGTCTCTAATCTCTTACAATTATCACAACGGTGTACAATAATTTGGCAGTACAAAGTTTAATTCCCACTGGTATGCATATAATGAAAGTTTTTTGTTTCTGGTGATGGTTTGATTTGTAACTTCTCATCCTTTCCCAAGATCTGTTAAGAGAATGCATTTCTTTCAAGAATAGATAATCTCCATATTATCCATGAGGGAATTTTGCACTTAACAATTTTCATTTTTAAACGGAGGTTGTAATTCAGTAACATCTTATAATTGCACTATTTTACGATTATTCCCAAAGTGTTTCCTTGCAGAAAATGATTTGGTAAGCATTTCTGACTTTTTAATTTGTTTGATTTGCAACATTGGATCTTAATTTGTTAACCCTCAACCTGCTGCTTCTGTATTTCTGCTGTGTCCTGTTGTAGATCTCATTGTTCAGTGTGTTCTAGAATAGATGATGGCATTCTCCAAGGGAGAGAAGTGAGTGGCTCTGAATGTGAGAAGAAGGAGAATGGCTTCCAGTGCAAGAGGAAACAGAATGAATGTAAGGAGCAAGAGCAGGTTTGATAAACAAGAGCAGATGTGAGGAATGAGGGCAATGTGAGCAGCTCTTAGTGCGAGGGAAGTGAGGAATATGAACCAATCATTGTTCCATTACCTTCCTGATGAGCAAGGCCAACCACCCACTGAGAGTACCAGCCACACTAGGCCAGCTGGGGTGGACCTCTAAATAAAGTACGCTTTATTAATCTTAAACTGTTAAGATGGAAATGTGCAAGCGGGTGTGGCGGACAATATTGAAAAGATAGGGAGAAGGGACGGAGACAATAAGTGAGGGAGAAAAAACCACAATAACATGGACAAACAGAAAATCATTCACAAAATATATTTGCGCTTGCTACCAGCAGAACTTCATTTCCAGGTATTGCCTGTCCTGGGATAGACCATTCTACTGTATATGAATAAGAATAAGATGCTGATTTGATGTTAATAGTTTTAATATATGTACTGTATATCACTGAAACAGTGCATCAATAAAGATCTGGTTTAGTTAGTAGACAGAGTATTGAAATTACATTCTTTCCACTAGCTTCTAAAGCTTCTTTCATATTGAACTCTTTATGATGATCTTCTTCTCTGGCTATTTCAGACCTGAAATGAGATTTACTCAGAAGACTACTGTACATATTTTATCATATCCTGATAAAGAAATAGACGGAATTAGTATTTCTGAAGATTTCCAGCTGTTTAAATGCACTCTGTGTTAGTGTTGGCAACTCTGTAAAATACCTACAGACATTCCAAGGTTATTGGAGCTGTTATATGTGCTTTTATGGTAATTAAACACAGCTGAGTAGGAAGAAGCATTCTTGACTTTGATCTAGCTAAACACTAGACTGAGGTAAGGCACTAATAAGGCTTATCGGGGATACATATACATTTGATAAACTCAACTTCAGAGAAAAGATTGTAAATTAACTTAAAGAATGCAACAAATTCACATTGAGTAGATATAAAATATGCCTGATAGAAATTACAGTACAGTACTTGTTTTTGTAACTTGTTTTCATATTTTCAAATCTTGTTTCTGTACATTCTCCTACACTTACAAATTGTATTGAAAACAATTGAGTCTTTTGCTTAATGATTATATTAAGTCATTTCACTCATATATTCAGTATGTTCTCACAGGTCTAGGAATTATACTTTTGCACCACAAGACAGGAGACATGTCACTAGCTCAGATCAAACTCGGCACGATAATATTTCACTTATTCTAATTCACACTAGGAAAAATATAACTCACGGTTTACAATGCCAATTCTATACTGTGAGGAATATATTTGTTTCTCCACATATCTCTATCACAATTATATTTACTGACAATCAGTTGTAATACTTTCTGATAGTAGGATGTATGCTGTCTAATCCATTTAAATTGCTTAATGCCTGTTAAAGTTGCAATACTAGTACATTCTGAATTACACAATGAAATATCTCAGTTACTGCTTTCAAATTATCTGTACTTCCTTCATACAGTACCTTCCATCAAAGTAGGCCCAAACAGTCCATAGTGATTTCTCACTTGATTCTATTTAACCTCATATTGACAGCATTTAAACACATTGTTACATATATGTCAGCACCTGGCCTTAGTTAGCTATTAGCTATTTGCCTCAAAATAAAACCCACTGTTCTGCTGATTTTCCAGTCCACAAAAATGCATCCTAAAACTATTTACAGTATTATGAAAAAAAAACAGTTCTTCACTGACCGGTATCAGTTTTTAAGCCATTTCACAAATACCTGTTTGGGCAGATGTATTCCTTAGTGTGAATTTACATTAAAGATACTAAAGAATTAACAATTGTTCCAAACCTTCTAGATAGAATGAGAGAGATAAAGTGAGAGAGTGCAATGGGGATGGTTTTGGCAGTTGAAAATAGCCTGAAGGTTCTTTGATGCATTACTGGTACGAAACTCTACAGGGCAAAACTGAGCTGTATTTATGGAACCATTCTAAGACAAAACCGATTGAAGAGCAGCAAAGGCCAAGACTGTATGCTTCAATTGGGATAAGCATTGCTTCAAATCATGCAAGGAATCTGGTGTACAAGGGACACCAGACACATTAACAGCAAAAAAAATTAAAGTAAGCGAAGCCAAGAGAAATGGTGAGTTTTAGATTGTAAACTACTCAATAATAAATTATTTTTCATATTCAGTATTGTGTGTGTATACAAAAACACACACACACAGTGAAGTCAGCCAATTCTGCCTCACAATGTTTCCTCGCGGCCAAGACACTTGAGAAAAGGCTGGGAAAATCAGGATGAGTCAAGCCTTGCTATTTTCATGTTTTTAGTGAGGTCAAATGTGCCTTTGAAAGCAATCTAGAACACTGTCCACTTTGCCTCACAATCAAAGAATGATGAACAGTAAAGTAACCATTAACATTTACTGTTCCGTATTTCATTCCAATAAGCCTACACATATTGTAGCCAATAACCCTTTTGCAAATTATTTCCATGCATGATACAGTTTATGCTTTTAGTTTTCTTCTTTGCTTGCATTTCATTGCCGGCATTCTCTTGAGATGGAAATGGAAATTTCACTGGAAGTACTATCAATGCTGCTCCTTAATCTGCCAATAAGTGATATAATTCAACCAAAATAAGATCAGCAACACCAGTGTTTCTTCTGTTGACTGCAAAGGTGGAACAGCAAGCATTCTGTGTGACTCTCCATCCAGTGAGTTGACTGTAAACCAACAAAGGTTCCTTTAACTAAGGCATAGTTATCGGTAATTACGGATAATCCACAATTTGAAGAGGTGTGTGCTGCATTTGGTGCATGTGAATATTGTACTATCAAAGTTAACTTTTGTTTTTCATTTCCTAGTCAAATACAGTGCAACTCTTGTGTAACGATCACTGCTAGGGTCATCATATGAAGTACTAGGTGACTGAGTTGCTCAACATTGGCAGAGAACACATAAAGACTATTTCCCACAGCTGAAGTTAATAAATACTTCCAAAATGAATAATGAGGCAAACACTGAGTTTACAGAAAATGACTAAGCACTTTATATTGGGAAGACTTTTTTTAAAACTTGCATAAAGTTATGATAACCCGGGAATATCTGAATCATTTGTTACTGTCTGGTGACTTTCAAAGTGAAATTTTATGTTATCATTGATTTACCCATTCTGACATTGAAAGGATGAATTAACATCAATTGGTACTATCATATTAAGATATTTTCAGCGTGTGTATTTTAATTCACTTCAGTAACTCTTTCAAATCAATGAAAACAAATAATCATTCCTCTGTAACATTTAACATTCAGTGTTTAAGAAAATATTCAAAAGGCTGCAAAAAGATTTTAATTATTTTTAATGCCTGATTTTTAGAAAGTCTTAATGGTGAATTATCTTTTTACCAACATAATGCAATTTTAGCATATGTTTTCATATAGGGTCTTGCCAGTTGCAACTGTTTGTACAGCATTATTAGCTTGATAGCTTAATAAAGTGTGTCAAGCATGCTTTCAGGTTACTGCTGTGATTGTCACTGATGTACAAACGGTTTGGGAGCAGATTGTAAGCTTCAAATGATTCTACAAAGAGTTGGGTAAGGAAACATTCAGAATGTGTGTGCTCTTTAGTAATTCCAACGTGCAATTCTCCACCTAGGTGTAAGCAGCAGCAGTCCTTGAGTTAATCAAAAATGCCAGTCTCAACTAGGTGTAAATATTGACCATTTGTAAAATGTAGCAGGGTCATTGTACTTTGTGCCCAGCAATGAAAAACCACAGAATGCTGCAAAGTACAGTGCAGGGAAAACTCAGTTCCTGGTATAAGGTATAGATGAAAAAAAATACAATTTCATTTTGATTTACAGTTCAAACAAGGACATCTGAAATGCCACGTAGAGAAAGTCTAACACACCAAGGCATGCGGTCATTCAAAACTAAAGGTACCGCAAGCAGTAAAGTTTCCAAATAATGTGTGTGTGTTTTTTTTTAAAAAAACCACAATTATAGAAGCGTCCTGAAAACAGACCGTTATCCCCGTGGGACGGAGGGAAGGAATGGAGAAAGAGAGGAGCCTTTGTCCCCAACCAAGGCAAACACTGCTCACTCCAGGCCCTTTTTTTGGGGGGGGGTGGGGGGGGGGGAAGGAGGCTGGTTCACACAGTGGAGGGGGATGGTGGTGGAGGCGCTGCTGATTGGAAATGAAGATGATAGTGGGATAGGGGGAGTTCAGAGTGGGGAGCTGTGTGTCTAATGATGGTAATGTGTGTGGGGGGGGGGGGGGGGTAGCAGTGTGTTTGTACGGGGGGGGTGGAGCAATGTGTGTGGGGGAGGTGGGACAGCAGTGTGTGTGTGTGTGTATTTGGGAGGAGGGTGAGACAGCAGTGTGTGTATGATGGGGGGGGCAGTGTGTGGGACAGGAGTGTGTGTATGGGGGGAGCAGTGTGTGTGTGGGGAGCAGTGTGTGGGGGGGGAGGGGGGGACAGCAGAGTGTGGTGGGGGAGGTGGGGAGAGTTTGTATGCAGTGTGTTTGTGTGTGTAGTGGAGAGCAGCAGTAGCGTTTCCAAGATGAAACAAAGACAGGGAGGGAGGAGCGATTGGTCCCCTTCTCTCTTCCCCCCCTCCCTCCCCTTCTTTCCCTCCCCTCTCACTCACTTACACCCCAATCGCGCAGGGCGGGAGGGACAATCGGTCGAGGCTTCGGCGGCTGCATTAGTGTTAACACTAGCATCCACATTAACATTGTGTTGGCGCTCGAGCGAGTGGCGGTTGGGAAGTGTTTTTTTTGAAAAGAGAACGTCGTCGCGAGCGCTGCCGGGGCGCCTTCTCGAACGTTCCCTGGACCCCCCGACCTCGTGTCGCTTGTCGTTGCCCAGTGAGTCTAGGTCACTGTGTGAGAAGCGTGTGTGAGTGAGAGAGAGACAATATCCACAGCCATTTCTTATCTCCTCTGCCTGTACACACACTACCTTCATTACCATCAACACAATGGCTCAATTCAACAAAGGTCCGGCGTACGGGCTGACCGCAGAAGTACGGAACAAGGTAAATTCCTTGCATTCGCAGGCCGGTAGCGAACGAACCAGCGAGAGAAAAAAAATCTTTCATTTAATACTGTGTGTGTGTATATATATGTGTATGTGCAGTATCTATAATATGTGAAGAACTTAATTTAACCGCGCGGCGATGTTTTCGGGCTGAGTTTTGTGGTCTAATGCGTTGTAACTGAACTTTCCTCTCCCTGTCCGCCTCCACCATCAATCAACATTTTGTGAGGAAGGGATTCTGAACAAAAGATAACGGTCCCTTTTACTTTTACCTCGAAAAGGAAGAGAAGGTTCTGTGGTTTGAGTGACGCCTAGGATTTTTTTGTACGTGAGGGGGGGGGGTAAGGAACTGCTATACTTGTCGGAAATTCGTAATAAGATTTTACAGTGAAGAATAATAACAAAAAAAGTCTTGGAGGGATTAGATGGGGGCGGGGGGGGGGAGGTGTCTTTTTAATGAAGGTCTTTCCAATCCCATTGTCTGTGAGAGAGCAGCAGAGAGCTCTTTGATGTGGAGGAGAAATTCCTTGGAGAATAAATACTGAGCGAATTGGTCGACGTGAGTTTCAGCCACGTCCCTCTTTTCCACAAACACACACACATACCACCAAACCCCTCCCCAGAGGAAAGGATTAAAATGGGTCAAAATAGTAAAAGGAGAACGTGCGAGAAGAGAGGAGTGGATTGATTGTGTGATTTAGTGGAGAGTTTCGTGGTTCCGCTTGAGGCGTTTTAAATCCGAATGAATCTAGCCATTTTTTTTTAAAAAAGCGTTTTTTTGTCGCAACGCCTGTTAACTTATGGCCGAAAGCTAACGGTTTGTCCGACCGAGAGCTTTAAAGTGTACATATTATATAAAGTGCAAAGTCTACCGTCCTCAATTTTTAAGTACATTTGAGTTATGTCGTCACCCACCGGGTTTCACAGAGCTCTTGATTGGTAAAGGTTTCAAAGCTGCAAATGAAACAAAACAAAAGGTGATTGGTATTCAAAACAGCCCGAAGAGAGTAAAATTATGCCAAAAAACTTACTGTGAATTATCTAAGAGTGGATTTTGCATTCGGGCAGATTTTATTAGGAAGTAGTTGGCATTGTTACATGAGTGTACTTTTTTAAAAAAACTGCCCATACTTTGATCTCCAACTCTGATAAATACTCTCGCATTTCAATTGAGAAATTACAAGGCAAAGTTTGCCTGATGGATACTTAGTTCAAATGTATCAACAGGTCATTCTGTCAACATGGGGGTGGGGGATCAGAGATAGTGATGGAGATCAACGGATGCTTCATTCTTTTATTTGGGATTAGTATTCTTCAGAAAGCAACATGAGTTGATTTGGTTTCGTGCTGTTTGCATCTATATGATAAGGGATAATGGAAAGGGAAGTAATTGCCTGTAATTAATATTGCTAAGCAGTTGAAATTAAGGAGTTGATGCATGCATTCTTCCACCTGATAAGTCGATTGTTATCAGATATAACAGCTGGTGAAACACAACTGTAGCCTTTGATAATTCTTTGAAAATAGTCAGTATATGTTGGTATGCCCATTTGGAAATGTTTACCGGAATGATAACAGAGGTGACTTGGTGCTCACTCAGTGAACTGCAGAACAAAAGTTTAGTAGTGCAATCAACATCACTAAAATGTTGTGGCCAATATACTATGCTTTTCAATCCTAAATATGAAATGTTGGAGCCTATTTATTTTGGAAGAAATGTCTGAAACATTTGTATATTTTTTAATTCAATTGTTCAAAATGATTAAACTTGATTTTGTTTTTGCCACATGACTCATACTTTCAAAGTTTGTTTTATTTGTAGGGATAAATGTATTTACCGGTAATCGAAACTGACTAAAATGAAAAGTTTTTGTATTGCATATCATGTATCCAACAAAGGAATGCGGTTCTGGGACTTGGATGTTTGTGTGATGACTTTCATGATTTATCTTTTTAATGTTCTCCCTGACTCCTGAAAATTATTTGGTTAGAGGTAGATTTTGCAGCTCACTCACTGACTGCAGTAGTGGAAATAAGTTGTATTGCTGCTGCTTTTGCACTCCACCTCACAAAGCCAATCAGGAACCTCGGCATCATGTTCGATCAAAAACTTTCCTTCGTCCCCCACATCCGCGCCTTAACCGGCACCGCCTATTTCCATCTGCGCAACATAGCCAGGCTCCGTAATTATCTTACCCCCCGCGCTGCCGAAACACTCGTGCATGCATACATCACCTCACGGCTGGACTACGGAAATTCTCTCCTAGTCGGCCTCCCCAGTTCCTCCATTCATAGGCTGCAGGCCATCCAAAACTCTGCAGCCCGTGTACTATCCCGCACCCGCCTCCGCGACCACATAACCCCCACCCTCGCCCGTCTCCACTGGCTCCCCATCCTCCAGAGGATCGAGTTTAAGATCCTCGTCCTCACCTACAAGGCCTTACACGGCCTTGCCCCATCCTACCTAACCGATCTACTCTCCCCCTACACGCCCACCCGGACCCTCCGTTCAACAGGACTTGGCCTGCTCCAAGCTCCCCGCCCGAACCGCCCCACCATCGGAGGCCGGGCCTTCAGTTTCTCAGCTCCCACCTTATGGAATGCCATCCCTCAATCCCTCCGTTTCGTCTCTTCCCTTTCCTCTTTCAAGGCCGGTTTGAAGACTTTCCTCTTCGACCGTGCCTTCTGTTCCACCCCGAACTCTTTTACCTTCCCTTCGTGTTTCACCCCTTCCCAAACACTCCCCTCCCAGCTCGGGTCACACGCCTCCTGTGCAGCGCCTTGGGACGTCCTCCCGACGTGAAATTTATAAATGTAAATTGTTGTTGTTGTTGTTGCTTTTTATTTATCATTAAGATGTTTGGATTCTAGGTTGGTATAACCGAGACCAATGTGTAATTTGGTTTTGAAAGATTTAAAATGGGTTACATAGAAATAGTTTGTTTTAACCCTGGAACACTATTAGTCTTTAAGATCCTGCAGCTGTGTAGTTTAATAAGAAGCCTTCTTCCCCGTGATCAGTCTGTAATGCCAGAAAGTTCTAGTTGTAAAATGTGGCAGCAACCGCCCTAGGTTTTCGTGCATGCAATGGGAAGATAGTCAAAAACTGACTATCACATGAAATAAATTGAATGCTTCAATTAAGACAGTTTGTGGTAAACCATCCCTTTTATGATAACTTGTTTGAATGTGAGTGGTTTTTGTGTAGTTGTGTGTGTAGGTATATAAGCTTTTCTTTTAAGCTAAAATGGGACTAGAATTTGGATAAGGTGCAGAACAAGGTGATTTTATTTCACTATAGAAACATCCTGACATTGATTGATCTTGCCCACAAATCATTCATTTGGCTGAAAGGTTGGATGCTTTCATTTTGTGGTTTGTGCAACATTGGGGCACTTTCACCTACAAATCCCGTCACCACTTGCAACTTCCTATCTCTCGTTTTCTCCAGCATCACTTTCTGTTCCATCAGGGGATGAGCCTTAGATACTGAGCAACTAACTTGGTATTATAGGATTAAAACTTGCATTTGTTTCAGCACGTGTGTGGTTTGTGCCTTTACATATTGTGGAAGTGATATTGCAATAATAAATCTCTACATATAAATAATTTTACACTGTTTTGGCTACTGTTACTATTTAGACTCACTAAGATTCTTATTTGAGTACTGGCTAGACAAGTTCCTGTAAACCGACCTCATCCGCTATATGGAAGCTGTGTCTTTCCTTATTAGCGATTTGGTTGCACAAACTGGATTTAACAATTAACTTTTATGAGCAGATATGTCACTGCGTCAAGAATCAAAATTAAGTGAAAGATATTGCCAGAAGACACAAACTTGCAGGCTAAATCTAATTGATTCATCTGTTAAGCCTATGGATATTGTTCAATCCTTTGCAGTTATTGTAGGTAGTTTTGTTTCAGAAAAGCATGTATTAAAACTTATTCAATTTATGGGTTGCTCACAGCTAGTTTTATAGTTAAACAATTCCTTTCCTCGAGGATAGCTTGAAATTTAATAAATGAATCCGTTGTCTGTTGGTGAACGACCAAACATTGTACATGTATGGCAGAATTCTGATCAGTTTCTTCTTTTTAAAACAAAAAGGTGCTTTTGATCTGTATGCTCTTCGTAGATGGTGTTTGTCTTAACAAATCCTGGTGAACTGGTTCAAGTAATCCATTCTCACATATCCTCTTTATGTACAGAGTCACTCTGAATTTATTATTAAATCAGAAATGTATACTGTAATTCATACCAGATACATCAAGTCTCAAAGCCATGACTGGTTCATAAGAGGCAATTTGTGCCTTTTTTAATTAAAAATTGGCATTGACTGCCCTTGATCCATACAAGACAAGACCAGTCACTGTCTCGAAAGTCACATAGACTTTCTGGAAGAATGCTGACATAATTGATTTAGAAGAAAAACCTACAATATCACATTGAGCACTTTAAAAACTGGCACACAACTTTCAACGCGACACGGCTACATACACTTGAACAATTTGACATAATTAATATTAATCCTTGCATTTGATATAGCACTTTTCACTTCTTCTAGACGTCTCAAAGCGCTTCACGGATATACTATAAAGTGAGTTGACTGTATATTTGTGGGCAAAATGCAACAGCCAAATTAGGTGTTAAATGCTGAATTTACTCCCTGAGAAATGTTGGGGAAGAAATGTTTCGGCCTCATTGACATTCCTCCACCATTACATCACACATCTTTCACAGAACTAATATGTTTGCTCCATTTTTACTTGCTTGGTACATCTTCATTCCCCCGCACTGCACCTAATGAGTAGTGGGAGGATGGCTGAAACCATGTAATGTCAGTCAGACCACTTTAATAAGCAGTTCATTTTTCTTTAAAAAATATTGTAGCTTTATTTTCCACAGTAGAATAGAAGATCTATTTTTTCCATTGGTTCTTTTTGCTGGTTCTATATGTTTTGCGAACTGGCAGATTTGAAGTACTTTCCTTGGATACTTATTAGTAAATTTAAATTTGTTGATACATTCAGTTCTTGGCTACTGGAAACTCTTTTTAAAAAGATATCAGTTGATAAAGAATTTTAATTGCAACTTCCTTTTACTTTGTTTGCTTAAACTGGAGGGGACCTTGAGTAACAGTATTGAGCCTGAAAGTGTTAGAAAAGCTGGCAGAGTTGTTGCTGTTACGTGTTGCATTAATAATTGTAACTCAACGAATATCAACCCTGCTCAATTATACATTAATTGGCTCTTTATTTGTTTTCTACTACTCATAGAGCAATCCTAATCAAACCAGTATCGTTCAATCAAAAATAATTTACAAAAAATGCATTTTTTGCTCTTTAATCAAGATTCAATTTTTTTTTTGCATGGCCAACATCCTCTAAGAATCTGGATGTTATAAAAGCATGCACTAAGGAACTCTAAAGCAAATAGCATGACTGGAGGCTCTTCATGCATTGATGCTTTTGAAGAGGACACCATGCATGGTTGACCTAAATATCATGTAAAGACAAATGACTGAAGTGCAAAATTCCAGTTTTGTATTACAACATCACAATACGACAAGTTGCTGATACGTTAGTCTCCTGTGCAATTTGGAAAGCTTTGGATCCAATTTGCTGAATTCCTGGACTAATAAGCTACAATCTATAAGCCTTTAAAACCCAAGCTTGATGTTTCCTTGCCACAAAGTTAACTTTGTCATCTCTCCCACTCTACTCAACCGTGTGCTTGAACGTTCATCTGGATTTCTGAATGTTTTGTGACTTGCTGTGGTGTTTGGAACTATTTATTGAGAGAATAAGGAAATTGCAAAGTAAAATGAGGAGAATTGATTGAATCAGCATAATTAACTATCTTTCAAGTGCTGTTTATTTCATCCTCCTGCTTGCCCGTGTTATTTTCAATGCAAACAAAGCCCTCTAGGTGGAATTTCACAGGAATTAGATATGAAGTTGGCTATTTTCAAGTGGAAAAATTGCTGCATCTTGGAACACCTTTGTGCCAAGGTGAAAGACAGGAATAGGAAAATTGGAACTAAAGTGGGCCATTTGGTCCTTTGAGGTCATTGCACCATTTTTATATGTGAATTTTGTTTGCTGGTGTGTAGCTGTAGCTTTCATTGTTTCCATCTCCCACCTTCCAAACTGAAGTGTGAAATATTTAACAGCGAGTAATTTGTGATTTTTTTTCTTTGGGTGGAGGTGGGGGGAGTTGGGGAATAAGCATGGATTCCTCAGCACTGAACTGGCTTCAAAGTGACATAATTGGCTATTACAATCAAGTAAATGTTTTGTTTTTATCCTGGTTCCTGGATTCCCCACACTTTGGCTCTTGCCAACCTATGACCACTTTTTGTTGGAGCTGGATAAGCATTTATCAAGCCTTGCAAACTTGTCCTCCCCCAAATTTGCTTGTAAAAGTTGTTATCGAATCAACTACCACCAACCTTCAGGC
Source organism: Hydrolagus colliei (assembly GCA_035084275.1). NCBI lineage: Eukaryota > Metazoa > Chordata > Chondrichthyes > Chimaeriformes > Chimaeridae > Hydrolagus > Hydrolagus colliei. The sequence goes on along the minus strand of CM068749.1, from coordinate 19,125,148 downwards.
AATACTTTCCAGATCCGAAGAACTCGACAGTATGAAAAAAAATTCTTGCCTCCCCTGTTTATTTTAACAACTATTTTAAATTGGGGTCCTTGGGTTATCGACCCAACCGTCAGTGGAAATAGTTTCTCCTGTTCACCCTATCGAATCCTCACATTATTTTGAAAACTTGTATTACATCTTCTCTGCTCCAAGGAGAATAATCCTAGCTCTCTAGCCTTTCCTGATAACTGAAGTCCTTCATTCCTGGCTCCATCCTAGTAAATCTCCTTTGCACCCTTTCCATTTCCTTGACATCCTTCTAAAGTATGGTACCCAGAACTGAACACGGTCCTCTAACCAGTGTTTTTTACAGGCTTATCGTAGCTTTCTGATTTTTGTATTCAATTTCCTGTATGCTTTTTTAACAGCTTTACCTATCTTTCCTATCAGTTTCAAAGATTTACTTAAAAGAACCCCCTGTTCTCTCTGTTCCTTCACCCTCTTTAAGATTCTGCCATCTAGCTTATATTGCCTCTACTCATTCTTCCTCCCAAAATGTATCACTTTGCATGTATCCACATTAAACTTCATCTGCTGATTTACCAGTCTGTAGTGTTGCAATCTGCTACTTCGCTTACTGTTTACTACTTTTTCTAGCTTAGTAACATCTGCAAGTTTGGAAACTGTACTCCAGGTCATTAATGTTGTGACAAAATTGCAACATAACATTAGAGTGGAAAATTGCAACTGTATCATTAGTGTTGATGAATAGAAATACTATGTTTCAGATAGAAATATTACAACATTGAAAAGTTTCTTTGCTGCTAGATCTCGTAAATACTGTATGTAAACAACAAAAACGTTAAACAAAAATGGTAAACTATACTAGAGGGTATAAGGGGCCTAAAAAGTTTACAGAATATTTGGCCATCCAATTATATATCCCACGCCTGGTAAAGGTCTTAAACAAAAACTTTTTAAAGAGAAGCTCACATCCTGATTGTGTAAAATTAGTTGAAGGAAGATGGAAGGTGATGTTGATCAAAAATGTTTTAAAAGATAATTGAACTAATGATACAGATAGAAAAGAATTATTACTCATGTATAAATGTAACCCTGTACTTTTTTCAATGCCACATGCACACTTAATTTAAGAAGAACGTTAAAGAAAATATGAGGTAATATAGAGTTCAGAACCTAAAGCAGGAATAGAATTCATAGACAGTTTAAACTGCCTTTTTGCTCCTAATCCTGCAGTGGAATGTGAAGCTAGTTGAATAAAATGGTTTTCTGAGTTTTGTACAGTACTTTCTTTATAATGGCGTTTGGGAGGCAGACAAAAGGTGGATTGTAACAAAACATTGGAAACTCTTGGATTCTCTTGCTTTGAAATGCATATGTTGTGAATGAAACAAATCCATATCTGTTTGCATTATAAATATCTTGGGGGCTTGCAAATTTCAACACTCTTATTGCAGGTTTATAAGCATCAGCAACATTTAAAGGTTTAGATTATTTTGATGATACAAAACTGGAAATGTGTAGTCATATTGTGCAGAAGGCAAATCAAATGTATTTGGCAGGTAGTTTCTGTCCACTCCCAAAGTTTGAAGATTAAATCTTGCCACCTGGGTGTAATGCTTATGCCATAAGTATTGTTTGCCCTTTGAGTAGCTGTGATTCAGCAAAACTCAGATTAACAGCCTAACTCATAAAATTCAATTTATGCAAATTACAAAATTGATGTAAATGTTTCTGTGTGCAGCCCTCTTCAAACTTTGTATGTGGAAGTAAATATCTACAGTTGCATTTGACTCCATGTACAGTTTAAGTGTACACTAAATGTCTAATTCCTTTGTTTAAAAAACAAGTGAGTACTTGGTTAATAGGTGGGAAGTACTGTAATATTTTACATCCAACGTCTTGGGATGTCCTCCTGATATGAAGGGCATTCTAGAAATGTAATTTTGTTGTTGTTTGGTTCCATGTGATTTTGATGCGGTAAAATATATAGTTCACGATCTGAGATGCCATTTCCACATAATCACAGTGAGATTCTAAAACTGGTTTCCTGTGTGGTCATGTAATTTTGTGTACAAGGCCAGAAGAATTGTTGAGGTTTTGAGCAGATGGATTCAAATATCTCATCTTGGCCATATGGTAGTACTATCTGAAGAACATTCCCACATTCTAACTTTCACAAATCTGCTTGTTTAAGATGATTGCATTTCCTTTGGTTTGACAATGAGGTTATTTCTGCAAAATATTAATCTTAAACCTTGCTGTTGACATAGGGTCTAATCGCATCGTTGCAAGGCGCTTCACAGGATATACTGTGAAATGGAGTTTCCAGTATTATGTTACAATCCACCTTTTGTCTGCCTCCCAACCTCCATTATAAAAAGTCTACTGGGGCTCTCTAAAAATGTAATTTTATGTTGTACTGTACAAAATAATATTATATTGATATTCAGATTTTGTGAACAAATGAAGCAGCTAATACCCCTCAAACAGCAGTAGAATGAATGACCTATTTCTCATGTAGCACTGGTGTGTCAATTACTATTAGTGCAATTTACAATATCCAGCCCCTTAAAGAGATTGCATTATTGTAGATTTTTTTCTGTATTTTTTTGCTACAAGATGGTGGTATTATCAGCACAAAATAGTATCTTGTACAGTAAATATTAAAGTATTGAATGATGAAGTTATTACATTGTTCATCAGCATTGTAAAGAAGAAAAATAGATCCTTGAGGTTCAAATGGCCAGTCTGTCTTTAATTTATTGTACTAGAAGCAACAAACCATTTCATTAAAACATATTTAATTTAATAATCTGCACTTTGAATCAACACAAAGAGAAATAATAGTTCTGTGAGACAGACGAGTGCTAACCAAGACATCTGGTGGCTGGCTCTTTAACTTGGCTGCTTGCCAGGCATTCTGCAAGAAATCATTCTAACAGCGTTCCTGAAAAACTATTTGAGTGGAAAAAGTTACTTCAGCTGCAAGTATGACCTACAAAGTGAATGCTGCCTATATTGAAATTCAGATTATTATGTGGTATTTTAAACCAGTAGAGAGAATATCAATTACAGCAGAAAGTAGGCACTTTGTGGATCAAATTTATTCGGTAACATTTCAATCGAAGTCGTGTGACTTTTTGAACGGCAGTGGAAGTGTAACTGATATTTTCGTTGAAAGCATTTTTCTCTGCCATTTTATCTAACCTTGCACAAAATGGATATGTTTTTCTGTAAGCAGACAACTCGGTAGTTAGGTTCTTGTACTAGTGCATAGTTTCCTAAAGCTATTCGAGATGTTTTTGAAGTATTTTAAGCAATAGCATATGAATCGATGCATTTCAATCCACATTTTGAGATTTTTGCATCCTGACGTAACAGTACTGAATCTTAGAATTGCGTAGTGTATAGATTTACTTAAAGCCAGAATTAATGTTTTGTCACATCAGACCATCTGAAAGCTCTTCACACCTAACTACTGTTAATTTTGTTTGAAAACTCAAAATGTTGCATTCTATACAGATTTCAGCTTTGTTTGTTAAATCCTCAACCACAACTGGTCCAGTACCAAGTAGTCAGCCTGGTTATTGTGTATTCATTTTGTGAAATATCACCAAGCTTTGTAAGCAGACGTGGAGGAAGCTAGATAAAACATAAATTAAATTTTTTCTCATTTTGCAATGCCAGAAAACTGGACTACCGTACATATCAGATTTCAGGCATCGGAGGAAAATTCTCAAACCAGAGAGGTTCAAAAATGATTACATTGACACATGTATCAGGGAGTGTGTTGGAGACTGGCTGGTTGGAGACTTTAAAGTTTTCATTTGGCCATGTTGTTGGAAGTGTATGATATTTACGTTTCAGAAGCACACTTGCCAAACTTTGGTCCTCGGTGTTAACAAAATGTTCACCTCTCATGGCAGCCTATCTGTAGACATGCTTTCTGATGCCTGTGGTTTCCTTGGGACGTCCTCCTGACATGAAAGGCACTGTACAAGTGAAACTTTGTTGTTGTTACCATGCTCATCATGATTTAATGCCAAGATGTTCATTCAATAATCTGTCTTCCTGGAGGTTTAATGAGGGTGGTGTACCTTCCAAGGCAATGTCTCCATATACTGTAGTTCACAAGGTCAGTTCAGGTGAAAAGGCCACTTAGGCCCATCGATATCTCATCCTACTTCTCCTATCCCTATCAAAGTAGCAAAGTGTTTTCTTAAGATGAGTTTCCTGCCCTGCCCTTAATCACTGTACCTGGTAACCCGTTCCAGTTATTAATTACCCTTTGGATAAAGAATTGTTTCTTGATGTTCATACCGAAAGTGCCCTTTGCTGGCATGAATCTATAAAAGATGGATCAGGCCCTTTCCGCAGATTTGAATGGCATTTGAATAGTCCCAAGATTACCATAAATTGAATGTTATTGTAAAAGGGATTAACATTTTCAGGTTTGTGAATTCTTGCAAGGTGAGACAGCTCCGACCAATTGAAAGCTATTCAATGGGATAGTAAAGGGTGCTTTCCTCACCCCCAAATTGTGCTGCCTTTAGGAGGAAGTGAGGGTGAAATCAGGACTCTTTTGAGTAATTATATCAAATGTTTCCTTTATGAGATCATGTGAAAAAATCCAGTTTTGCTCAGTTTCCACTTTTAAATATCATTTTTACGTGACTTATTTCCACCACCATTCCATTCTGCTGTTATTGTCAAAGTAACAAGACGTTACTGTGTGAGAAGTTGCGTATGGAAAATGCGGACTTGGAAAGGGGCACGTTAGTATTCCAAAAGCATTAGTCATTCAGACCTGAATACAAATAATTATTGCCAAAAACCTAGCATTGGCTGTATCAAAGTTCCATAACGCAACTCACAATAGTCTGAAATATCACTCAACTTAATTAAAGGTCATATGAATTTTGATTTATTAAAAAAAACATTTTAACAATGCAGTTGAATCCAAAAGTTAGGAGATTGGAACATTTAACAACTGTTACAGAAGCGTAATGAGGGGGGACAGACAGACTGCTCTTTAATTAATCCAATTGTACAGTGATGCTAAATCATGAAAGCAGTTGATTCCATGGGTGCTGGCCAGGTATAGTCTGTTCAATTAGATTTTTTAAATATACTCATTCTGTTTGGCTATACCAAAAGGAAAAACCGATTAGAGATAATTTAGTATTTTAAAATGCCCTGGCCATTGGACACTAGGAAATTGAGATTTTTTTTCTCCCCCAATCCCTTTTACATTCTAGTTAAGCCAGTTTGAGAGCCTTATTGCAAGCCAGTCTCATTGGAATACAGTGGTTTGTATACAGAAGCTCAGACTATTTTAGAACAAGGCGTACTATAAAAATAGGTTGCCATTCAGCACTTCCATGTCATTGGGGTGCTTCTAATATCACATTGTGTGCAGGAAGCCAGTAGCCATGCTCTGGTGGATGCTTCCAGCGATTGCGGGGTTACCGCTAGCTCCTGGGAAGCCTGTGCAGGAAGCCAGAAGTGTATTTCATGTGCAGAGCAAGACCATGCCATAAGTGGATCTGTGCTAAACCAGGACACATTATGGGGTCAGCCTGCATATTGTGTCTGCTTGGTTCGGTCTGCTTCATTGTGTGCTTCACGAAAGTGTGGAACAATTCAGTTGGTCCAGTTAATCGTTTTTGTTTGGAATTCTATTTTTATACAGTAGACAAGGATTTGCATACTTTGTTTATTTAATAAGAAAAATAATGCTGAGTGACACAAAAATGAATCCTCATGATTGGGAAAAAAAATTGCATTGATTGGAAAGGTGATTTTAAAATTCAATTTGTGGTAGGAAGGTACACATAGCTCAAAATTATACTGGAATTTAAACAAGAATTGGTTGGTGCCAATCAATCATGTAACCATAATCTAGTAACCCTGACCCTGAACATTAGCTTCAGTGTTTGTTAAAAACAAAAGCGTGAAATCATATGCACTTGGTGACCTTTGTTAGTAACTCTTGCATAGTGATGTGATAATCATGTTCCCCTTACTTTATAGGCATTAAAATGCTTGTGCTGGCAAAACAAACACGACAATACTGAGGTTATTGCTTTTGAGAGGAACAATATGGTACCAATGGAAATTGTTTTTTTGTGATAAGTGTCTTTCCTGTCATTTTACATCAATTCTTGTTGGGTCAACATCTACTGCATTGTTACCATGCAAGAACTGATTTTTGTTTTTACAAAATCCTGTTTTGTCTTCCACTTTGTGTTCATCAAACGTAATCATTGCCCACAAGCAATTATCAAGGTCAAAGAACCAGTCTCCAATTACTTCATGCGGCTCATTAATTTGCGCGCAAAATGCCCACCCAGTGCTCTACCTTACGCATGGACTCATGCTGCATTCTCACGGTGCATCCAAGATGGTCCTATTTTTCTAATACTGGAGGTGGATCTGGCAGGAAATGTTATTTAGTTTGCTCATTAGATAGGCAATTCTTGTTGCACATGTTGATGTTGCACACAATTCTTGTTGATGGAAGCTGTGAAATCTATGTTTCTCACAGGTACTGAGGACCAAAGCAAGCTGTGTTTTTTTAAAAATTTGTAGGTAAGGTGTAATTTCATTAAGGTCTTGTTTATGCACAGTTTGACCAGAGAGAGCTTGGAGAGAAAGTACATAAGCAAAGGTTGGCTAAACAACCCTGTCTATTTCTTGCGTGTGATTTTATGTCCTTGCTATTGCTCGCAGACAGAGTACATTTGCAGCCAATGTGTCCAATGTAACCATGGATAAAGTGTCATTTGGGGCTGCACAGCCCATCCACTTCCATTTATAAGAATGAACTTTTTCCCTCGAGATTCTACAAATTGTGCCAGTCTTTCCCAGTCAATGGCCCATGAAACTAGTGAAGCATTCGCAGCTTAATTGTTTTTGACGGATTACTCCTTAAACCCACAGGGCAGTAGAATGCATCTAATGCCTCAAACAATGGGCAATGCTGAAGAAAGAATACCCAGCAAATATATAAAAGAAAACCTGGCCTGGTGTCTGTCTGTTTTAGTAAGAGCAGGAAGTGGATGTGTTGCACAGCCCAGATCTCATTGAACTTATTGTTACAAATCTCAACAACAACAAATTGCACTTATAGAACGCCTTTCACGTCGGGAGGACGTCCCAAGGCGCTGCACAGGAGGCGTGTGACCTCAAACCTCAAGTATGAATCCAGGTAGTTCTGAAATTTTCACAAAAAATAAGGTGATTACTGCTCATTTTCATAATCATAAGTGATTATGAAATTAACTATTTAAAATTAATAAGCAAATATGTGCTGTTTTTGCATTCTAATGGCTTTTTCTTGATATACACATACATCATGTGCACGTTTGTTGCCATACATGTGGTGATTAGGACTAAGATCAATACCTCATTACCTGGTGCACAATGTACCAATAGAATTGATGCATTGCATTTTATTGGTTCCCTATTTGCTAATCTATCAGGTTAAAATACTGCATCCATCACATCCCCAACTCCACATTTATTTTGTGTTTCAATCAATTGAGAAGATTTTATATAAAAACAGATCAGCATTTTTTTGTATAGCTTGGATTTTAAAAAATCCATTTAGCATTCGATTTTGAGGGAAATTTTCTCAAGTCTCTTGTATTTCCTTCACATGTGGAAAAGTTGATCGCTTTCATGGCTAACTGTTAAGTACAACCACGCATGGGTCCTTTCTTGATTATTGAAGCCGTCTGCTTAAAAAATGTAACTTTACAAGATCAGAAAAGAGATGCAACAAAAGCGATGACTTCAGACTCTGGCTCAATTGGAACATTCTGTCAAAAGAAAATATTGTATAACTTTTGGTGTTGGCAATTACAAGAACAGAACATTGCTTTTAAAGAGCTTTTAAACCGGATAATCGTCAGCTGGAATGTGTTAGCAGCAAAGGGTGGCTGAGGCCATAATATTGACTGCTGTAATGAATAAGAAGATTATTGTTCTAAAAGAATGGATCTAAATGGGATGAAGGGCCATTAGCAGAATAGCTGTTTTTTGAGCCCTTGTATCTTCTTGTTTCGGACAGTTTACTCCCCCTTTCATTCCCTTGTCCTGCATTGTGATGCTGAAGTATGATATGGCCACTACTATACCAGTAGTGGCCATGGGGCCACCAAGAAGCTCTACCCCATCCCCAATTTTCTCTCTCTCTCACACACACAAAAAAAAACATTTGCACAGGTCCAGGTAAGTCTGTGTTAGTTTGGGAGGGTTTTATCTTAATTTCATTTTAATCAAATAATATTCAAATTTGAGAATTTATTTTGTTGGCCGATGATAAAGCATGGCTACCACTGGTCCGTCCACCTATTGTTCATGCAAGTCTTAATAATGAACATTAACCATTGAAATGGGAGGGCGGGGGGGAATCATGTCCCATTCTCTACTCACTTTCCAGCCAGAGAGGACATGCAGAGTAAATGGAGTGGAATGGAAAGAATCCCTGCTCCCAACCACTGATCTCCCAACCATCCACCTGGCTCAGAAACCAGAAGTTTGGTTAATTTTTTTAATGCAAAATCTTCGTCAAAGCAGTTCGTTGAGCTGCAGAATACAGTGACAATTTGCTAATGCAAAGGTAACCCTGGAGAACTAGTTTACATTTTATCACCACTGTTGGCTGCATTTTCCTTTTGCCCAGCCAAGTCTACAGCTGTTCACATTTTTCATAAATAATTTAAACTGAAACTGTAAATTATACTTTATGTAAACAAAAGCCAGTTTAGCAACTAAATCTGTTTAGCAATAATTTATCTTTACCAGATGCTACAGTGTATGTATAATCTTCCACTTCTGAAATATAATCAACTCACTGGATGTTGCATAAAGCGAAACAATCAGTTGACTACTCCAGTAAGATCCATGTGTGTAATGTTTCTAGTTCTCCCAGCGTGAAAGGTGCTCTAAATGTAATGTTGTTGTGTTGCTTTCTTTACAGTGGTTATTTAAATTATTGTCACAGGAGAACATTTTTTGTGATTATTTTGCTTCAATCCTTGACCTTAATTTGCTTGGTTTTATCAATGTTTATATTTGGCTCTGGAATCATTAACACAAGTAGATCATAGCATTGCGGTATGAAGAACCGAATGTCTACAAAGCACCTCAGCAAGACAGGATGCAGTTGGAAGTGTTTTTTTTAAGTGGTTGAGGTTTTGGTTAATATTTTAAGGAGTTACAAGTAGAACCATGTAATGGTTTCATGCACTGTATACAAAACGGTGATGCTGGTATGAAAGTCAGAACTGAAGAAGGAAAAATTCTTGCACTATTATGTGCATCTGTGGTCTAAATAGGGCTTCAGCACAACTAAAACTAACACACTTAACACTGGTAATGTTCAATTTCAACTCTTTTTTACTTAAATAAATCTACATTGCATTACATCATTCTTTCCACCAGGAAATATTCCCACATTCTCCAGGGGTTAAGGTCTCAAGTGTGTAAATATTTATTTTAATTAACTGTTTAATGAATTAAGGCTTCTATTGACAGATGTTTTACCTCACTTTAGCTAAGTCAATGAATGAAAAAGTTTCGACTGTTTGAAAGTCATCGAGAACAAACCCCAAATGATCAACATTGTCTCGCACTTCATTTGTAGAAGATTATAACAGTGGCAGGAATTTGCGAGGTTTTAAAATTCTTGTCTGTTTCTAGAAAAAACACATCAAAGGTGACTCTTTGGTCAGTCTTGTGCTTTTTTTAAAACTGCATTTGACCTGTTGTGTGGAATCTTTATAATGATCCTAAATAATCGTCTTTGCTTTGAAAAAGTGCTTTATCACATTGTTGAGATGCCCTAAAGTGTTTCACAGGATATAAAAGTAATTGTAAAGTAATTGACTATATTGTGAGTGAAAGACTAAATTAACTGTATATTTACTTCTCTTTTAAGATTGCTCAGAAATATGACCCCCAAAAAGAGGAAGAGCTCCGAATCTGGATTGAAGAAGTCGTAGGCATACGCTTGGGTGAGAACTTCCAGAAGAGCCTGAAGGATGGTATTGTCCTTTGCAAGTAAGTAGCTGACCAGCTCCAGTATACCAAGCCTGGCTTGTAACCCGTTAGATTTTACTATGAAATAGTGGGGGTTGATTTTGATGTGCCAATACCAGATGTGGAGTTTCATGTTGCTTGCACTAAACATTTTTTGATTAATACAGTGGACTCCAAGAGGTGGTGTTGGCTCTCTTGTTCTGGGCAACACCAACTTGCATTTATTTAGCTCTGTTCAAGTCGGATGACATATCAGAGTGCTTTTTAACACAGTAAGACCAGTTAAAACTAGTACCTGCCTTTTCAATACATATTTCTTTTTAGAGTTAAGTAGCACTTTCCACTACCAATCTGCTGATCTTGAGTTGTCTTCCTGTTTCTCACAGTAGAAATGCAGTTGCCAGTACAGAAGGCCAATAATTAGTATTCTTGTAGGTTGAGTTCTGATCATCCTTTCTACAATATAATTGGGCTGCACAACTTGGACCTTAGTTCTTGCTGTTTAAATCATGCTACTACTGTGCCAGCAGTATTTTTAACTTTAGCTAAGTTATTACAACAGATTAAAACATTTTTTATTTTGGAGTGGGGAGGGCTTGAGAGAGTGAGAAAGTGACAAAATTTTACAAACTCCAACAATGCCGTAGGTTTTCCTCTTTAAGTATCTTGTACAAGTAACTTTGTACTTTGAAATTTGGACAGACATTGTGCAACATGCACACCATTTGTTGTTGTTCTCCATGCTAGTTGTTGTCCTTCATTTTATTGTAATACAAGTGCTATGGGCACATTCGGTTGTTTAGATGACTAGAGCAGGCTGCACTGGGTGCAAGTGCTCAACTCGAGCAATAACATGAATGGTGGTTCTGGCTCCAGTGAACAGCAAGTGCTACTGAGCGTCCAGGATAGGTTGGTGGGAGCTGTACTAAAGTTTAAGATGAGAGAAATTCTAATTGGAACCACATTTTTTAAACTATTGCATTGAACCAAATGCATCTTGATCTTAGTATTTTTTTACTTTAGCTTTTAAAATACCTTATGAAAGGTATTATTAATTCCTTCAATTGTTTTTTTTAAAAGGCTCATGAACAAGCTTCATCCAGAGATTATCAGGAAAATCAATGAATCCAAATTGAACTGGCACCAGGTAAGAACCACATATTATTGCTGGGGGGTGGTGTACAGGTGACTAACTGCAACAAATTGGCACTTGCAGCAAAGTACTGGCATGCAATCAGAAACCCCAGTGGATGAGTTTGTTCATATTGAGTTTGGTTCTCTCCAGCCATGTTGGAGGCTTAAGCACAGTATTCCGACTGTGAGACGTTGGCTTTCACATTGAAACATCTCAATGCTGAGCAATTTGGAGGTAATTCGGCTGCATATGTGCACACAGATGTATTTGATATGATATCCCGTATCCTCATTTGTATTTTGGTTTCATATGTTGCCATTAATTACTGCAATATGCATGGAAAAGTGAGGGGGGAGGTTTTTTGCAACAAGAGAACTTATAATGGTGTTGTTGTACAATGTTAGATAACTGTTATTTGTATGTCTCACTTAATGTTTTATGGGAAAGGGAAAAGAGGTTTGGAAGGAAATTTTAGGGGGAGGGGAGAAAAGGAGGAGGGACTTATTATAATCGATTTTCCAGCAATGAGTGGAATTTTTATTTTCTTTAACTTGTTTATTTTTCTCTTCAGCTGGAGAATATTGGCAACTTCATTAAAGCTATCCAATTTTATGGGATGAAGCCGCATGACATTTTTGAAGCAAATGACTTGTTTGAAAATGGGAACTTGACTCAAGTACAGACTACACTGCTGGCTCTCGCAAGTCTGGTAAGTGTGATTTTGAGAGACAATCTGGTTGTTCTACTGTTGGCTTGATAAGCTTTTTCTTGCTGAGTTCTATCGGTTTTTAAAACTTGTTCTCAAACAAGAAGATTAAGAATCAAAAGAGATCTCATTGAACTATCCTGGCTGTTTATGGAACATTGCTGTGCACATATCTGGTTGCCATGTTTCCTACAGATTGTTGCTTTGAGATGTTTCAATGTGAAAGGTGTTATCAAATCAAAAGATATTACATCTTGAGGGATCAATACTCAGGTTCATCAATTAATCCTGGTCCTCACTTCAAAGCCCTTTGTGGCCTCGCTCCCTGTTACCTCTGCGACTTCCTAACCACCTACTAATTTGTCTGCTCCCTCTGCTCAGTGGGCTGCGGCCTGCTTCATGGCCCCTGGCTCACCCGGCCCACAATTGGGGGGCGGGCCAATAGCCACTCTGCTGCTCCCAGCTCTGGAACTCCATCTTGTAATCCCTCTGCCTCGCCCCATCCTTTGGCTCCTTCTAGACCCATCTCAAGACCGTCCTCTTTGACCGTGCTTTTGATCAACCTCCTACCCCACCATGGAACTATAGAAGACTCTTAATTTGTATGCATCAGTCTACAATACCTGATGCATGTACAGTTTTAAATTTTTTGTATGTAATTTTCACAAAGTGTTGCCTCTACAATTTGAAGAGTACAATGGCTTGCATTCAGTCACCCACGTTTTTCTATTTAAAACAGGCAAAAACTAAAGGCTTTCATACGAGAATGGACATTGGTGTTAAATACGCAGAAAAGCAAGAGAGGCACTTCAGGGATGATAAAATGAAAGCTGGACAAAGTGTAATTGGACTTCAGGTAAAAAAATAATTATTTCCCCACCACCCCACTACAGTTGTCTTCCTCCTTCACCTGAAACTGCTGGCTCACAATATGATATGGTTTCATGGGCTCCTGCTGCGCTTTGGTAACCTGCCAGTAACCATTCTTAGGCATCAGCTTAAACCTTGACCACAAAAGATCTTCAGAGCTATTTACATCTACTATTTTATTCTTAAACGATCACTGAAGAATAATGAGGAATGGAGCCTTAGCTGTTACTTTCCTCACCTGGATCCTGTTACCATTGGCAGACTTGCACGATATAGAAGCCTGGGGATTTCAGCGCCTTGGGATGTCCTCCCGACGTGAAAGGCATTCTATAAATGTAATTTTGTTGTTGTGGGAATAGGATGCTTGCCGAAAGTACTGTTAAACCCCATCTGATAAAATGACACTGTTATAAATCATCCAAGGAGTTAAAAATGGTCTCTAGTTCCACCTCTAGATCCTGCTGAAGCCACATGTTAGTGGCAGAAGTGCACTGCTCTGTTCTTCTGGCATAGTGTGGATCTCCAACCGTGCATCATAAACTTATGGAAGTTCATGGTCCATTTGACAGATTCCTGTAATGTCTATCCAGTCTCTCTGTTTTCCCCAAACTTATTTTTGCATACTTTTGAAGTATTTTACATGGTAAAAGTGAATAATGTAAGTTAGCAAATGCAAGAATTATTATCTGATTTGAATCTGATCTTTGCCATTATTGGGATATTATTGTAAACAATTTACTCCTTTGTATACTCCTAATTCATCTTAAATTGTACCAGTAAAAGCGAATGGCTTCCTCCATTTAAAAAAGAATCGCTGAACTATAAACCTCAATCAGTAAAAGTGAGAACCGCAAGAGAGTAGTTTTAACAATAAGTACCAATGCAATATTTGTTATTATTTAGTCTGGTATATATGATGTGTGTTAAGAGAACTTCAATTTTTTTGTTGGGGTTTTTGGCTGCGGGCCGCCCGAAAATCTGGCAGGCGCTTTAACTGGCATTGGCCAGGTCCTGTGGGTGCCGGATAAACGGGCTTTTACTGTACTGTCATTACCAGCTATTTAGTTCCTAAACAGCAAGCAAAGAGCTCTTTAAAATATATATGTAATATATATATATATACACATATATATATATACACAAACTATTACAATCCTTGGTATTAACTCTGAATGTTCAAGGTCTAGTTCAAGGTCAGCTAAATACAAGAGTTTTGTACTTTTAACATTTACATAACATCTGCCAATGAACCACAATGTGATTGGTGCATTTCAGATGGGGACCAATAAGTGTGCCAGTCAAGCAGGTATGACTGCCTATGGGACCAGGAGACATCTTTATGATCCAAAGACTCATACCGAAAAACCAAAAGATCAAACTACCATAAGTTTGCAAATGGGAACAAATAAAGGTGCCAGTCAGGTAAGCAACTCCACTTGGAGATGTATGTGTGTGTATTGCATTACAATTTGACCCACAAGACTTCATTCTCCTTTGTACCACTTCCCTCTGTCTGACCACTGTCACCATTCCATTTATCTTTTTATGTTGGATTTTACTAGCTGAAACTTCTTCCAGTACTTTGTGTGGGCCGATCACCAGCTTACAGCATATACCTTGCCTTTTTGCAATCTTTCCATGAAACATTTTCTTTAGTGCATACAAAATATCTGTCAAATGTTGTTTGATTCTGCTGATATCCAGTATCTAATCCTGCCTTGATCAGGGTTCAACTTGCAGTGTTGGATAGAAATGTCAGCTACACACTCACCTCCTACACACTGCATTTCTGTAGTTTAGCAACAACGCTTATTATCTACGCCCAATAGATCAAATTTTGCTGTTGTGACCTGTTTTATATGAGCTCTTCAAAAGAATTGTGCTGGCCTGGGATTTGCACGGTGTATTAAGTTTATGTTCATAACTAGCCGTGCGTATGTGTTTGTTTTTTGTCTCTTTACAGTGTTGATTGGTATTACAGGTAGTTTCTCTGTAGAGAATCAAATGTTTTTAAGTTAAATTCTGATATTTGATCTTTGCGGAGCAAGGTTGTATTTCACAGATGCCTAACAGATATGTAAACCACTAACCACATAGTCAGGAAATCTTAACTGGATGGTACTCTATTCCTGTGCAAAAAACAATCTGATATTTTGGCAATGGCAGTTTTATAATTGGCATGCACATTGCATTCCAGGATTCTGCCAAATGCCATTAGCAAGTCTTATTAGTGGCTTAAAACTGCACTCTTTCAGAACTGTTAAAATTAAATTCACTTGAATAAACTTTCCTTTATTTCCCTATATCCAGGCTGGCATGACAGCCCCAGGGACCAGAAGACACATCTATGACCAAAAATTGTCAGCGGAGAAATGCGACACCTCCACAATATCACTACAGATGGGCACCAACAAAGGAGCCTCTCAGACAGGTATGACTGTCTATGGCTTGGGGCGGCAGGTTTATGACTCCAAATATTGTACAACCCCAACTGATCTAGTCATTCACAATGGAAGCCAAGGAACAAATGGATCAGAATATAGTGATGGGGATTACCAAGGTGACTATCCTGACGATTATCCTGTCGAATACCAGGAGTATTACCAAGGAGACTACCGTGGTGAATATTCTGAACAAGGTGCTGATTATTAATAGGCAGTATTATGACACGTTATGCCTTCAAGAACTAGCTAGGCAGTCTTCCATAAATTTTACTTTAAAGGTCCAAAAATTGGATTGTCAGCTTTGCTGTATACAGCTAATCCTTAAATCAGCAATTTTGCTGCCATGCTTTCTATTACTTATGGCCACTTACTGTTATAATTACCATTATAATTACTAAGGATAATTCAATTACTCTGAATATTCTTCAAGGACATTTCCTTGTACCAATGTAAAGGAACCTTAAAGTCTTACCTGGAATATCTAATAATTCAAAATGCTTTTTTAAAAAAAATTGACAACTTAACTTCTCCAACATTCTACTGCAATTGTTAGAAGACTGCCGAAGCAATGTTAATTGCACTTGGCATTTTCCTTTAAGCAAATACAAAACCCTTTTCCTATACTAAACTGCTATCAGATATAATGCTATAGCAAATACTGTGAAAAGATGAAATAAGTGTAAATGTGTGTCATAGCTAGCTACTTTTCACAAACTTCAGTCTATGCATTTTGTATGTTTTAATAAAGCTCGGACAGGTTATAGTTTATACAGTATCACTTGCTGGGGCCTTACAAGAATATCATTTTTTATAATCTTAATGTTTGTGAAAATACCTTTCATATACAAAACCTGAAGAACACCGAAATAAATAACCTGAGGTAAAACATGGCCTGTCACAGTTGCAAACAAGTACAAAGTTGTTTAATAGGGCCAAAAGCACTGTATTAGGACAGGAATCTTAATAATCTTAACCTTGCCTTAACCATTTGCACACTCAAACCCTTTACACATTAAAATCTTAACAACAAAATCAGGGTGCAATGTGTGGGGTAATAAAATTAAAAACTAAGTGCACCAAAATATTCAGTGTTCAAAACTATTCAGATGTTTGTGAGTAAAGAGACTAAAGCTTGTGAGCTCGCTTGAAAACTGAACCATTCATTTCACTATAATTAACCAAATGAAGTGACTGAAGCAATTTGCCGGTTAGATGATTAAGAGTGTACTAAAAAAAGGGAGAATGCTTTTTAATTTTCATAATGTTGTAGATTAAATGTATTTTACTTATGTGCCATATTTTATCCATGTAGGAATTCTCTTTGTATTTATTGCCATTTTTCTTGGCATAAGTTCATGTGTATGGTCCATTTTTTGTGAATTAAAATTACTATAGAAAATAATGATTGAATAACTTGTCTCTATCCAAGAGCTAAATCTCATCATTTTGCAAATCAACTTTTAGTTTCAATAGAATCTGCTGAAATAAAGAGAATCGTATGAAACTTCCATTTGATTATAATCATCAAATTTCTTCCATTCATTACAATGCTTTAATATCGGGACTTGATCAAATTTCTCGATTTAGGGTTATATAACATGTTTGTTCCAGCGCAGCTATAATCGCATGCATTTGTTGTTCTGTTCCTTTTTTGTTTGGTAGCTCATCTGAAACTATTTGGTGACTGATGTCAATCTGATTAATAGTTTGAACCAGCAAATTCCAGCACCAATTAAATAGGGTGGATGGAGAGAGATTATTTCTGGTGTTCAGGGAGTCCAGAATTAGAGGGCATAATTTTACATTTCCAACTTGGCAGTCTAGAATAGAGATCAGGAGAAACTTTCCGAGTGGTAGGACTGCTGCAGTCAGCTGTTGGGGAAGCAACCATGTGCACAAGATATGGTTTAGAGAAAATGAAGGATGTGGGACTAGGAACCCCTGGCATAATAGTTTGAGTCGATTACAATTGGTGCATGTATTTTTCTGGTCATAATTGTGTTAATTGTTTGTCTTATGCAGTGTAGAGGAAATGTTTTTGAATTCCATGTGCAGAAAACCATCACCATGCTTAAAGGTATCCAAACCTAACAAGAGTTCTATGCATCCCATCTATGTGAAATTCCAGAAATACAGCAACAACAGAATTACATTTATATAGTGCCTTTCACATCAGTATTTGTTGGAATGGAATGTGCAGCACTATCTATACCAAAAGGACACGTCCTGTTTACCTAATTCCAGGAAGTATTTGGCACATGTTGGCAAGAACCAAGGGTTGGGGACCCCAGAGTGTGCGTGGGGTATTGCTGGAATCCAACCAGCAGAAACCACATAGCTTGCCATTGACAGCACTTTCTGCTGCTCGTCCAACTGGGATCCTAGTGGGATCCTACCCACTAAGGCTTTGGCTTGCAGGATTAACAGGAGCTGAGTGGAAATAAACTTTCACACATAATGGTAGGAGAGAGAGGTAATGACATCAGCAAAGGATGTTGATGTATATTTCTATGGGACTGGATTGATACATTAGGGACAGATTGTAAAGATAGGATCACTGTAGTTGGAACTTGAGTTTTGTGTTTGTCTTGTGAAATTAAGTGAATTTTGATATATTAAAAATAGCTATCAAATCTATTTAAAGAAGTTATATGAAGGAAAGCAACTATTTGTCCCAACTACTGTAAACCATGAAATAGCACAGTAACCGGATAAAAAGGGATAACAGCTTGAACACAATGAAGAGCTGTATGAGGCGGGTGATTTACTTTTTTACATTAAAGATTTGTTTTACATTAAATCCAAATGCAACTTATAAATAACTTTCATTTATCTTTGGAAGCTGTTTTGTGTTTTTGATTATAGAAACTGCTGTGAAATGAATTCACACTTTTGTAATAATGTCATGAAAAATTCTGCTTCTGGTGGCTCTTCCAAAATTCTGTTTTAAATGCCTCGTACAGAATAAAAGCAGATGCAAGACTTTTAATGGTTAGAGCCAACTGAATTACATTTTTTAAAAGTCTTTTAAAGTCAAGTATTACCATCTTTGATTAAGACTGCATTCATTCTGTCACTGAATGTTTTGCTTCAATGTCCTGTAGCAGAACACTAAGTCTTTGTTATAAGTATTGGAATCTAGCCAATCCTCTATTATAACAAGGCAAGGATGGGGGAATGGTATAATGAGCGTCCCATTCACTCTGCACTCAATGTCTCTGGTGTAAGTACTAATGAAGCTAAACAATACCTTGATTGTAGTATTTACTGTTGACGGGCAATTTAACAGTTCAACACCAAGCTGTTGTTGGGTTGTAAGCTTACTAAATGTGAAATTGGTGTTTTGATTAAAACAGTAGTAGTTTTTAAAAGCATTTACTTTACTCAGCCTAGTCCAGGTTTCTTCTCCTACCACCCCCCCACCCACCCCAAAAAAGGCACACAGTTTACAGTTATAGATAACTTTACACAGAACCAAGTTTACAGTCAGAGGGCTGAATTCCTGGCAACTTCCTCTGGCTAATGAATAATTGGTTTAGTATTTAATTCTGAGAACTAAACTAACTTCAAGGATTAGAATAAAGTTGCAAGGAAAAGGGAGAACTTCAATAAGAAGCCCCATGTCTGAGTGGAATACTTAATAGGCAAATATAAGGTTCAGTCATAATGGCTGAACAGAATGGCATGAGGAACTTTGCCAACATTATCCAAGATTGCTGTGTGAGGTAGAAAGGAAGCCATAGAAGTCAGCTTTCACCTGAACTCTCAGCAGGAAGGAGGATTCATTAACTGAAGGTTTAAGAAACAACTTTAGTGAGCTAAGAAAGATAAGTTGAGAGGTAGACCAGGATTTAATTAAGTGGAAGGAAAACCTATTTTAATATGCAATTAATCGCCATTCCCTTTCCATAATATAATGGATGAGATTTTGTGTTCTCCAAGTGTAATAATTTGTGGTAGTATAAATTCTAGTGTTGAAAAACTAATATTAATGCAGAACACTTCATGCTTTGAAACTGAATTTCTGTTTTAATTAAAAATGAGATCTGTCATCATATAAACAGTCAACTCTTAAAATGCTCAACTTCACATTCTTCTTTGTAGTGATTGGATTTACCCACTAATTAACTACATCAGAACAACATTATTTTACAGTTGAAACCATTGATGGCAAGTATTAATAATCATATTGAATCATAACTTTCCAGTTAAGCTGCCTTCATTCTTAGTTAAATATTAAGGCAAAAACAGTATAAAATTATGAACTGTACAAACTGTTCAATCTTGATGCTTGCATTGTCAAACCAAATAGGATGAAATTGTCTGCAGGACATCACTTGCATGAACAGGAGAAAGCAATATAAAAGTCTGCTAAATTATTCCTGGCTTCAGTTTAAAAACACCAAAATTATAGAGCGCCTTTCACGTCAGGAGGCCATTCTAAGATGCTGGACAGTCAGTGTTTTGGACCTGAGCTGGGGGAAGGTGGAGGGCAGGGGGTGGGAAGCCTTCATAACAATTCCTGTCCAGATTATGAAAGACTAAACAGTACACAAATACAATTCTTACAAAGAAATGGGACCAACACAAATGCAAAATATTTTCTTAATGAAAACAAATCTAGATTAATGTAACAGGGCTCAACTTGTATGGATTTGCAGTCATTGAAGATTAAGGCATCATTAGTTGGTTTCTGTTGGCAATCGGTTCTCTTCACTGAGCATCATACTGTTTGCACTCTGCAATACAAATAGAGCTGACATTTACATTGAAACTTAAAATTAGTAGACTGTAGACTGCTTATTGCCAACTGCTTTATAAAATGAGCACCCAGCTATTAATATGTATAATTGCTCACCTATGAGCTTTGAAAAATTGGGAATGGGGATGCTGCTGTACCTGTTTCATCCACACAAATACAGTCAATTCACTTTACAGTATATTCTGTGAAGCAATGAGTTATCCTGAAGATGGGACTAAATCAAATGCAAGGATTATTATTATCTACAGAGACCTCTGGTTGAGCTTGCTGGAGCAATCAGGATTATTCCCCCTTTCATAGGCAGAGCATTGACGCTGCTTACAGCAATCAAATTACCACCACCTCCAATTAGATCAGCTAACTCAAAATATGGTGAAAATCAAAATTTAAAAGATTACAAAAATTTCTATTTGATGGCCTCTTGATCAGCTTCCAACTGGTTAGTATTTGCATCAACAAAGGAAGTGCATCTCACCTCATCTGTCGTTTTTGAATGTGTGTCAGTTATTCTCATGGATAAGGAAGTGTGTAATTGCTCAATACTTTGCCTTCTCTACTTACTATTGACTGCAGTTCTGTTGCATCTCTGTTATTTTCCACTTCGTCGCTTCTGTTTCTCTCTGCAATCCGTTTGCTTTTTCCCATAAACTCCTATACAATATATAAAAAAGACCAAAGGAATCGTAACTGTTATGTGAACATAATTTGTTGGCTGTAGGATTTTCAAAGTTTTACAGAAACTGCATCAAACAACAAAGAAATAAAGATCCCAGTAAAAACAATCTAGATCTCATAGCTTGATTTCTTAGTCAAGCATGCACTATGACCATGTGAATTGGCCTCTGAGGTTTAGAATGGAAAATCAGACATCTTGATGACTATCCTGAGACTTGTGATGGAAAATGCACATGTGGACAGCTTTGGACTTGACTTCAAAGTCACCCCCTCCTTGTCTCCTCCCCTCCCCCTCCATTCCCAGTGTCATAGCTGCTGCCGCAGTCCAGGCTGAACCATAATGATGGTAATGACCAATGATAATTAAACAGCACAAGGGCAAGAACGTCACAAACGAAGCTAAAACAATTCATCTTCAACAACATGGTGGAAAATATGCTTCCTTATGAACTGTAGCCTTCAAAACCTGAATTGCGTTCACCATAGCTAAGCCTGATAAGGTCGTCAACTTACTGACGTTGTAAGGTTTCATTGATGGGTATATAACTCTGCATTGAGTTATACATTACCCAAATCATAAGGAATCCAAGAGTCCCTTTGTTTATCAGTCTCTGAGGGAGGTCTAATTAATTCCTCCCCAGTTACTGGCAGAGGAAGAGAAAAGGCTCACATTTCATCCTTAAATAGAACTATTTTATTGAGTTAAATTGTATGCAGCACATTGCTCACACTTTTATACAAACTAAACCTTGTGTACATTGCACGATCGCATTGCACAGTTTATCATGGAGGTCTTGCAGTCCATCCATTTGAGCAGAGGCTGAGTAAAATAAATTCATTTGTGACATTTAAAGAGTTGAAGATGTTTTTAAATTGAGATTGCACATTGCTCCTTACAGTTCTGCACACAGGACATGAACATCGCTCAGTACGTCTGTGTTTATATCTCTCTCTCTATATATATATATTAAGAAGCAATTATAGAGAGATGCACAATTATAGAGATGCATATATATATATATTAAGAAGCAATTATAGGGAGATGATTTAACATCATTTTAACATTTAATGATGTTAAAATCATTGCTTGTCACACTCACCATCAACTGCTTGTCCATGAAGTATGGTTTTTCTGCTGAGCCATCATTCGTTGCCAGGTCAATAGTGTAGCACATCAACAGGATGTCTACCACCATTTCAAACAAAGACAAGAAGCAGTGTGCCACCAGATAGGCAAAAAAGCACACAATTATGAGGGGGACCACCCAGACATTTAGATCCCGGTGATAGTTAAAAGCCACAAGACCTCCAAAGCCTGTGAAACACATGACAAAAACCTGAAAAACAACAACAACTTACATTTATATAGCGCCCCTCACGCAGACCGAGAAAGATCAATGTGCAGTAATATGGCGACATCAAGTGCAACTCAATACTTTTTTTCACATTGTCTTGTGACAATATCAGATACTGTTACTAAGTGAAAGATTTTTAATCAATGTCAAGTATATCCATAGCGCCGTAGTCAGGTGGTAGGCATTTATGACCAGTTTTTTTATTTAAGGGAAAGCTATTAAATGTTCACGACATGACTTTAAGCGCACCGAATACACAATAGACTGAAGCCTCCCCCAACAGCACTTCATTTGTGTTTAAAAGTCTTGCACAGATCAAAAATATGACCACTTTTATATTAAGAATTGATTTTTAATTTCCAGACCACATCAGGCTGATCAGAGATCTTCAAGTGTTTCTGATAAGTAGCATCAGAGAGCGATGTCTGTGTACAACAGAGGTCAACAGTGGAGGTCAACAGCTGTACACCAGTGACCCAAACTGATTCAGTTTCCGTCATTATTCACAATGAGAATAAATCTCAATTACATTCTTGTTTAGACATCTGCTGCACCACAGTTTACATTATTTTCCAAATGACACTTTATTGTGTTAAGGAAGATTGGCTGTAAACTAGACCTTATTATAACACCCCAAACTCACAGCTCCCAAGCTCTGTGTGATACAGTAATGACGTTAAAATTGCATTAATGGTTTCATTACGGAAAATATATTCTACGAGCCGCAAATAACAATGTGATTCCTGTTACTGACTGACGCTGACCTTTAAGCCAACATAGCAGCCTGTTAATGAAGCATTAACAATGCCGGGTACTCACTTTTCCAAGAAATAATAGAAAGTCCCCAAAAGAGTTGACAGTTGCCACACTCAGCGCGTTATTTACTATCAAAGCGAAAGCGTCTCTAGCTGAAGTGCAGAAATGCGTCCCGTTGATAGCAGTTGCCGTGTATGCATTCTGAAACAAAGAGAAAAACTCACGATACACAAAGCAAATCATTACAAAACCTTTACTCGTGGATCTTAACTTTGTTGTACTTTTTAAAGGAACAATTCTATATCATTTAGTGGATGAAAATGGATCCTCTCTCTTTTCCCCTTTCTTGCTGAACAAATGTTTGTCATCACTTTGGATTTCTCCCCCATTTGCTCAATGCTGTGACACCCCAGTAAAACAGTCTTTTATTGATGTGTTAAACCAAGCAGGCAGTGGGTATTGCAGTTCTGAATCAAACAATAGGTTACAAAATGATTTCAATGATTCTTAAACTTATTGTAGAGTTCAGTGGTTAGAATACTCGCCTTCCAAGCGAGAGACCTGGGTTCACTTCCAGGCAAGATGAAACCTTAGGCAAGTTTCCTTAATCCACATGCCTAATAATGATTCCTCCAAAAAAAAACAATAATAAATTGGTCATTTCAATCCACGACTGTTTGTGGGATACAGCTGTGCAATTGGCTGCTGCATTTTGCCCACAAATATAGTCAGTTCACTTTACGGTATATTCTGTGAAGCGCTTTGAGAAGTCTAGAAGACGTGAAAAGCGCTATATCGAATGGAAGGATTATTATCATTATTATTTGGTGAGTTTACATTTTCAAGCAGGATAAATAACATCGAGTGCAGTGACCATCATTTTGTGCAACAAGCAGGCGGTGACATCGACCGATTCATCTGAAGGATTGTTGGTTTACCAAATGAAAAACAAAAATCGTGAGAATAAGCCATGCATCAATACGTCAACTCCCCTGAAATGCCAAGTGAGGTTTGGAGACGTTCCCGAGTGAGTAGATAAATGTGGTGGTGTGAATTGGAAAGATGAGTTCAGCGGCAAATCTGATTTACTTGACGGGAATTTTATGCAAATTTTAAAAAATGCACTTCCTCTGGCCGGTTCACCTCGGAGTCATGTAGATCGGGAAAGATCAGCCAGTAAGATCCATGAGAACAGCCTTGTGGCACATTTCCAGTTGCTCTTTTTCCATACACTGTTTGCTGGGAATAATCAATGCTTTGTGAAGGAGCTGAACCAAGTGGTAAAATGTGAGATACACTGTACTGGAGGGAGATCAGGGACACATGGCTACCATGGTAACATCCGATCTTGTCTTTTGCGAGTCCGTTATCCGTGCCAGAAAAAGATATCTTGGAATAACCCAACAGTCAAGGAGCAGACACAAAGCGCCATGGTTCCTGTAATGCTGGTTTTTTTTAAAAAGAAGCCTAACCTAAAACACATCACACACACACACACATACTGACAACATCTGAAACTGCACAATTGAAACTAACCCCGATGCTAAGACCTTTCTTTATAAGTAACATTGTTTAAAATCTTCAATAAATAAACAAACAACCTTTATGCATTGAAACTCGAACAATAACCCCCAAAAAAATCCCCATGCGGTTTCAATCTTCCAACAATCATAGCAGATCACAGGAGTGGGTTCTGAGGCGATTAATCCAGGGCAGCCTGGGATTTCAACCTATGACTTTCTGGTCTGTGCTGTACTGAGTGTTGCTTTCACCCACAAGGTCAGTGGGGGGGAAATTTCAGATTCATTTTCATCTTTATTTCCACATATTCGAGTGAATCAGTTGTGGAATTATTTGAACCTTTCAAATCAAGCGAGGGGCACTTCTTACCTTTTCTGGTAAGCAACGTAAATTCATTCCTGACACCGCATTTGCTAAAGTCCTTTCCACAGTTTTTCGTTGAGGATTTTACCTGGTTTAAATATCGCAGGCACTTTTCCAGACACCAGAGACAGCACATGCAGCAATTACCCAAACATCTGGCACAGGCACCTTCCTGAAAGAGGCAATGAAAGTCAGTCAAACTTGGTTTATATATCAAGTTATTTTGTAGTTCGGAAGTTGCTCTTGAACGTTATTTTAAAAAAATAAAATAACTTTTGTCGTCAGTATTGCTTCATTCGAGGCTCTTGTTCCCATTTACTTTTTACTTTAAATTTTTTACGTTCTTGACTGTTTGTGGGACACTGCTGTGCAGAATTGACTGCCGCATTCCATCACAAATATACAGTCAATTAACTCTACAGTATATTCTGTGAAACGCTTTGAGACACCTAGAAGACATGAAAAGTGCTATATCAAATGCAAGGATTATTATTATTATTATTATTTTTATTATTATCGTTACATCTACAAAACGTTAGGCAACTTGATGGAAAGACTCCAACTAATTGTAAAAGTAGTAAAGAAAAAGAACAGATTTGAAACATTTCAAATGACTGAATTAGTATTCAATAAGTTTGAATGATAATTCAATCAAGATGTGCGCAACTGTATGTGGTGAAGTAGTTCTGTATGTTCAAGTGGAGTGTGAGGCTTAATTCAAAATAATGTTCTTCTAGTGTACATACCAATCATTAACTTCAGGACTCTGTGTTAGGAGAAAAAAAATGCATCCTTCAGGTTAATGCCTATTCCCTCAATACACTGATTTATCCAGAACAGTACAACTTGTCCATTAATGCTGCACTTAATGGGAATATACTGTCTCAAATGTCTTATCTATTCCTTCCACAAACAATGGGTGTGTAGGAGGACAAGCAAGAATTCTGCTCAAGAAAACATTCGCATCTCAAACTTTGCAACATGATTCACATTGCTATATATTTTTAATATACAAACTTATCCCCAACAGATTAAAAATAAATGCTCTTAACCACATGCGCAAGGTCAAGTGCCTGTGATGTAAACGGACACTGTCTCTGGGAAGACCCCTAAGATTTTGGTCCAGACACAAGATTTCATCAGAGCTGAGGTCATACATCGTGTGTGACTCGCGGAAATTCTGCCGAGAAAAATACTCTTTATGTCCCAGTGCTTTTGCACATAGTCATGCTGCGATTACCCCACCGGATTGTTTTGTAAGATGCCAGTCTGTGACTTTCAATGGTCTCATTTCCTCGCCAGAAAAACAACGCACATTCCTAAACCATTACCTCACTGTACAACACTTTGGAAATAAGAGGCGGGCAGGCCCCAGAACGCAATTACTGATAGTCCTGGAACACTGTGAAGTCCATAACAATCTGTACAGTTCATTGCTGATCTCAGAGGCGAGTCACTAAGTTCTGTTGCCAATACTTTTCAATCATTGTAACAGAAATAGAAGCTGACCACCAATTAGCCATTCAGTAAATAAAGATACACAATCACAGGGGTAACAGCGCCCACAACGGGACATTCAAACGTAAATTTTTGTTTCCGAAATCTTGTGAAGCTCTTGTGGCTCAGTGGTTAGAGCACTCACCTTACAAGCTAGAGACCTGTGTTCGAATCCAGGCAGGTCAGGGCAAAATCTTGGTAAAGTTTCCTTATTACGCCTAATAATAATCCACGCCTAATAATAATCCCTCAAACAAAAATAATAAAATTGTTCATTTCAATCCACGACTGTTTGTGGCACACTACTATGTGCAATTGGCTGCCGCATTTCGCCCACAAGTATACCGTCAATTCACTTTACAGTATATTCTGTGAAGCGCTTTGGTGAGACGTCTAGAAGATGTGAAAAGCGTTATATCAAATTCAAGGCTTATTATTATTATTAATTATTTAAAGTCATGCAAATCTCACACATTGCGCATCTTGGTAAAACGTATTGTGACCACAGTCATGGCAAATTAATTTGAAAGGGTATGAATTCTATCCAGCCCCACTTTAAAATGAGATCACGGAAAATAAGATTCTCAAGGCTGTTGTCTCACCTTTCCTTTCAGACAGTCATGAATGTACAGCAGCACAATCCGTGGAATCCTGACCAGGGTGATTATAAACGAGCCTTTCGCAATCGTTCCCAGATGGTAGTTAAATAGGTTTGTTACAGCCGTCAGGGTTGGGTTGCTCGGTGGATGCATTTTATCCCTAAGAAAATAAGTTACATTTTAATAATATAACTACCGATGAGGGTCCTGATATCAATCTCAGACTGAGAGAGGGGGAATCAATGCATATTCATAGCTCAATTTAACAATTTGGATGAGTCTAACAACACTGGAAAAAATTTAAATTGAAGGATGATAAACTGCAGCCACGGGTCACTTGGCCAATGAGTTTTCCATAGCCTCAGCAGCGTCGGAATTCTCTTTTGGGGGAATATCGGGTTGTCTGTGTTGTAAATCTGTCCCTATCAATCTCAATCCCATCTCCTAATCAGGGTATCTACCAAGACAGGCGAATTCACGGCAGACAAATTCACTGGGAAGAAGGGTTCAGTTTCCCAGTGGTTCGCTTTTTCCCATCGCTGACTTCCCTGTGACGTGTGCGGATCCATCAACTCCACGTGAATATGCTCGTCTATCTCACCAGAGATTACTATCTTTTGGTTTTGTACACATGGTACCAACAACACACCACGGATGCTCGGGCCAAATACCCCAGCAGTGCTCACTGCCCAGTTCTAGACAAAGCATGTTTACAGCACAGCTACTGACTGATGTCTGCTAGGTAAGACTGAACTCAGCACAATTGGTTTTGAAGTCATATCTGTCTGTCCTTGCCAGATAAAAACAGACTAAAAGCTGCTGCTCATGATTTTCGGTGCCAAATCCCAAACTGTGCAAAAGCGCAGCTGTGCTCCGACTATAATAAAAGGATAGTCAGCACACACACACGCGCGCACACACTGGTATTTTCAAAATGAGATTTACATGTTTAGACTTCATGGGAGATCACAAAGGCCGTCTGAAACACTGCAGTTTCCTGCATCCTGAAACACCCATCAAAGGGCAATAACAGTGGACAGATGGTTGCTAGTCAAGGCAATGTACAGGAAGTACATTTGTGGAGCTGTCATCCGTAAATCCATTTGCTAAACAGTGACTGGGTATAGTGGTTACAGGGAAGTGTGACTGGGACTATGGATACACATGTACACTGGTAACTATATATAATATATATTTATATATATATGCCGGATGTACTGATTGAGGAGCAGAACAAAGAATTAATCTGGGAGTTGTTTGTGTGCAGCAACTCATCTCAGTTCATGGTTAAAGAGATAAATGGGTCGATCAGTCAGTGAGAACAGTCTCTGCCCTTTGGGTTTGTGTTACGAGTACATGAATCGGCCTGTAACACTTGGCGACACTCCCAACCACAACTGAAGGGGCAGAAAACCCACAGCAAAAACAAAATTCCTCTCTCACCACCTCTGACCTGTAACAAGGCCAAGCTATCTAGGACCAGTCGCTCTGAGCGACTACACAGATTTTCATACCGATTCCAATTTGGGATGCGCTCCCAACATGAACGGCACTACGCAAAATAGAAGCATTATCATCATCCATCACCATTATTATAAATCTGTACATTCACAGGATCTGAGTGCGAAGCCAGTCTAGACTTATGTCAAAGCTATTTTTTTCTCCTCTTTTCTTATCTCATGTTGGGTTGACGATCGGCAAGCATCACATCTGTTAAGTAAGTTAAGGCAACATTCACAAATTGCTCTTTTTTTCCTCCCCCCCCCCCCCCCCCCCCGAGTAAATATCTCCCCAATATCTGGTGATCGTTGAGTCAGGGGCCTCTAAAGCCACCAGCCACTTGATATCTTACAAATCCTCATTCCTTTACTTTCCAAACTTATGAGGTGACAAAATTGAGACATTCAACGTGGTAATGATCCACCCGTCTGAATTTCAGTTCCGGTCGGTGTCCCAGGCAATAACTCCCCCCAAGACTTTCTCGGTTTGAAGTCACCGTTGGCAGCCGGTAAAGCTGCCTTTCCTGTGGAACATAGCATTACAATCCCGGTTCCTGCAAATAGCTTCTTAACACATCGCACCTGTAGCTAAACAATGACTGGATCTGTTGCCCTTGTTTTTTTTAACCTGTTAAAGTAGCAGCGCACCACAGCTCCAGCAATGGTCATCTGTTGACAGGCGAGCAGGAATTCACTGGTCCAGACAAGCCCAATTAAATGGTACCACCACATGTAGCGAATTCCCGACAGGGGCCTGTACTCCACTTGATTGTCTGCTGTTACATGAGCATTACCTGGGAAAGATGAACAATGGAATATGAAAGTCCAGCAACAAAGAAACGAGGCAGACATAAGTGGTCCACAGCCCATACACACACACCCACACACACACATATACACACACACGACCCTGCCTGCCACTAACCCAACCCAAATGACTCGCAATGGAAGTGCCTCGAAACATCATTGCCCCAGTAAGAGTCACTGTCTTTAGTGAAGTAGGAAAGAAGATCGGAAGCAATGTTACGCGAGGATCAATCGCGGGACAATAATATTTACTGGCCCGTGAGCAGGAGGACCTCAAAGAAATTCTCCTCTGATTGTGGAGGTACCGAGGCTTGATGTGCAGATTAGTGACTGACTGTAGCTGTTTCTTTTCTTAGATGTTTTAAAATTCCGAACCTTTTTTTAAAAAACATTGATGAGTAACGAAATAATGACAACATGTTGCACTTATTATATGTAGCGTCCCTCACGCAGAGAGGCGTCCCGGAGCGCTGAAACTTAATGCAGAAGTCAAGTTGGTTACAACAACACCAACAATAACATTACACTTGTATAGAGTCCTTCACGTCAGGACGACGTCTCAAGCCGCTGATTACCAACTCCTAGTGAGAGTTGAGGGGGGTTTTTTAGCACCAAAAGAAAAAGTCTCTCTCTAGATAATTTCGAACGAAAACAGTTGGACAAACATTCAAGGTTACAGAGCCACTGTAATAATATCATTGTATCTCACTGGCCAGATTCAGGCTTCTTTACTTGCAAACCGCAGTGACAGGAAGCTCGCTGCTAAACACAGCTGTCTGTTCTCCTGAAACATAACTAAATCAGAACGGACCACAGCCTATTTGACTGATTTGAATTAATAAGGCTACACCAATTAAAATCTGGCAAAGTCTCATGTTTCAGACAGTTACGGGTTACATGATGGAGTGATTCCTCCTGATTTCCAGGAACTCGCTCTTGTTTATCAGTAATGAAATCTTGCAAAGCATACGGGAGAGGGAGAGAGCATGTGCCACCTTGTGACCAGAGGGTGCAAATACAGACCCATCTTTCAGTGAATATTTTTCCCCAAAAGATTGCAATTAATAGTAATAATAATAATCCTTACATTTGATATAGAGCTTTTCACATCTTCTAGACATTCCAAAGCGCTTCACAGAATATACCGTAAAGTGAATTGACTGTATAGTTTGTGGGTGAAACGCGGCAGCATTGTGGATTAAAGTGACCAATTTGTGTTTCTCTCTCTTGAAGGATTATTATCAGGCGTGTCCATTGTTTCACCCTCCTGACTGAAAGTCGCTCTACAGGTGTAATTTAGTTTTTGTAGTTACCGGGGATTGAACCCAGGTCTCTCGCTTGCGAGGCGAGTGCGCTAATCACTGAGCTATGGGACTCCACAAATCAGTGTTGACAATCCCTTGCCTTGTCTTGACAATTCCCTCCTTTGATGGAGCACATTCATCTCAGATGATTCCAGATTTTAAGATCACCGAGCCTCTAATTCACATACTGGTTAGAATTATGGAGCTCCTGTAGCTCAGTGGTTAGAGCACTCGCCTTACAAGTGTGAGACCTATGTTCGAATCCAGACAGGTCAGGGCAAAACCCTGGGCAAGTTTCCTTACTCCACACACCTAATAATAATCTGTCAAAAAAAAGCAATAATAAAATTGTTCATTTCAATCCACAACCGGTTTGCGGGACACTGCTATGTACAATTGGCTGCCACGTTTCGTCCACAAATATACAGTCAATTCACATTACAGTGTATTTTGTGAAGCGCTTTGAGACGTCTTGAAGACGTGAAAAGTGCTCTATCAAATGCAAGGATTATTACTACAGTATTACACATTTAGTTTGCTACATTCGGTGGAAAACCACCAATCCTCCCACAGACGTGTTCAATTCTTGGATTGAGGTTTACCAACTACACACTGTACATAAATCAGTGGTTATGTTTATGCCAGTGTTACAGCAGAATGCCGGCCTGTTACCTGATTAAAGGTGCAGGGAATGCAGTTCTGAAATGGATTTCAGTGTGTATGCAATAGAGGGTAATGATACACCACGAGACACAGCTATATTTTGAGTGAATGTTGCACTCCTAATGGTGAAAGGCACTGGGAAACACATGACTATTCGATGTCAGCGTTAAAATGTTCTTGAATAAGGTCACGTAATTTTGGGGCATTTGGACCCTTCGGGAGGGCAAAGGGATGGCAAAGAATAGCTCCCTTAACAATAATAATAGCACATTCAAGACTGAGATTGGCAGTTTTTTTTAAAAAGCTATAGGGATTTGGGGATCGGGTGGGTAAATAGAATGAGGAATGGAAGATCAGCCATGATCTTATTAAATGGCAGGGCACGCTCGAGGAGCCAAATGGCCTACTCCTGCTCCTTATGTTCTTACATAATAAGAATAATCCTTGCATTTAATACAGTGCTTTTCACTAGACGTCTTCCAGACGTCTCAAAGGGCTTCGCAAAATGTACTGTAAAGTGAATTGACTGCGTGGGAGGAACACGCAAACACAAAGAGCTAACGCAGACACAGAGAGCTGGGTGACCTTCACAATTCTATGGTTCGACAGCACTTACCTGCAGTGCCCAGACTGAGCAGCACAGCGACCCAATACACCCAGAAGAAAGAGAGGATGATAAATGTCCACAGAGGCTGTAGGATCAGCAGAGGAACAGAGCCAAAGATATTACTCGCAATGCGGAAGAGCTGGATAGTCAGACTTATCCTTTTCCACATCGCCAAGGTCAGCAAGATAAGGATTACCTACAAAGAAGAAAGGGGAAATCTGGTCGTTAACCTTAACATTGACATAAAAGGCAAATTAATAAAAACAACCGGATATGGTTTATGCTACATAATAACATTAATCCTTGCCTTTGATACAGTTTTTCAAGTCTTCTAGACGTCTCAAAGCGCAACACAGAATAGACTGTAAAGTGAATTGACTGTATATTTGTGGGCGAAACGCGACAGCTGTTAGCGCACAGCAGTGTCCCACAAACAGCCGTGGATTGAGTGACCAAATTATTATTGTTTTGTTTTTTCAGAGGGATTATTATCAGGCGTGTGGAGTAAGGAAACTTGCCCAAGGTTTGGCCCTGCCGGGAAATGAACCCAGGTCTCTCGCTTGTGAGGCAAGTGCTCAATTAAAAAAGAGCAAACGCACACCGTGTAATGTTACAAACCTACTTGTGAGCAACTGTGTTTGCATTGAAATGTGATTCCGATGTTCTACGCTAAACAGAAAGTAAACATTGTCCCAGAAGTAAAGGTGAACGGATGCAATTCACACGATTTGAGTTTTGACACCATTGAGTCACAAAGGTTTGAAGATGTCAAGTGGAGGGGATGTGTATCTGGTGCTGTAGGTGGATTAGAAGTACGACAGCCGGCTGCTAAAGCTGCTGAGATGGAAAGCAAATTGACAGGCGAGCGTTTTGAACTGAACAAAAAAAAAACCCATTTACTTTTAGCCACACACACAAAAAAATAAACTGCACATCCTTGGCAAAGGAGAGGGAAACGGGATGTGATTAGGCTAGATTTCTTTTCCTGAACGGAGATTTTTTTAAGTCGAGGAGAGAATATTTTTTTTTGCATTCACTGGATGAATGCTCAAGTTGGAACTTTCATTAAAAAAAATTGCTTCAATGAATTACGTGGAATTGTATAGAAACGAGCTACTTTGGCCCAAAATAATTCAAACCAGAGCGTATACTCCATATGAACCTCCACCCTTCCTAACCCCCCTCTCCCAAGCCCCTCTATTCCCTTTACAAATCAATGTACAAAACAGAAAATGTAACTGAGAAATGTGACCACAATTTTAACATCAGAATACCCTGACCTTAATTCTCACAGGAAACGCATAAAATGAGTTCAATAATTCAAACACTGCTTGAAAATTAGGCTGATCTCTAACATATTCTTATACCTCACCCATTATTGCAGCCGGTTAGGAACTCTGTGAATTATTAATACTGTATTCCCTTCATTTTTAATTCATCTCTCCTCCTCTTCCTCCACTTGGACATTTCTGAGTTTCACAGCAAGAGAGTGAGCAGGGATTCTGGGTTTCAATGAGAAGGCACTTAAGTAGTTCAATCACAACTGCAAAGTATAACGTAGTGTTTAACTCACAAAACATACAGGTGGAGTCCTGTAGCTCAGTGGTTAGAGCACTCGCCTTACAAGCTTGAGACCTGTGTTCAAATCCAGGCAGGTCAGGGCAAAACCTTGGGCAAGTTTCCTTACTCCACACACCTAATAATAATCCCGCAAAAAACCCCCAATAAAATTGGCCATTTCAATCCACGACTGTTTGTGGGGACACTGCTGTGCGCAATTGGCTGCCGCATTTCTCCCACAAATATAGTCAATTTGTTTTACAGTATATTCAGTGAAGTGCTTTGAGACGTCTAGAAGACGTGAAAAGCGATATCAAATGCAAGCATTATTATTATTAAGTCAATTAACTTTACAGTATATGCTGCGAAGTGCTTTGAGACGTCTAGAAGAAGTGATAAAGGCGCTATATCAAAGGCAATGATAATTATTATTATACATGGATATGGGATGCTGTTAAACCATCGACTGCGTTAGCTGATAATCCGGGTGTTGCTTACAGATATGATGGTGGCGGTTATGGAAAATCCCAAAAGCGCTTTCGTGTTTTCTTTCTCGCTCTCTAAGACGAGGTTGGGGTCATTCATGTTGTCGTAATACAGCCACCACAGCACTCCCGTCACAACTAGAAACACAGCAAACAGCAGGGAAATGAAAAAACAAATCCAACACAGTTAACGTAGAAGGTAATGTACAAGTACTTTACTCGGCCATCTCTGTGAAGCAGAGGAAGAGTGTGGTTTTTTTTACACACCAAGCGAGGTCAGCAATATAATTAACAATGGTGACAACAACTTGCACTTCTTGCGGGGGTAAGGATTAGCATTTCAAAATAGTCCTGGGTAAAAAAAAAAAATCCTCACCAGATCCTTCACAAAATATCCAATGTCGTGGACAACACAGGAAAGTGCAGAACAATTTTGACTGCGCTATCAGTCAAGAGAATCCAGAGAATTTGAGAGTCAAACTCCAGTATTGTACATTAGAAGTAAACCTACTCACACAACAATCCAAAGAGGGCCAGGGTAATGAAGATGTGGACCAGGACTGTAGCAATGAACCGGAAGACCATCAACATGACGAAAGACAGGACTGTAGAATGTCACAAAGGGGAAATCAATTGAAATTAGCGACAAAATTAGCTCCACGCATTTTTCTTACCGTTTCATTGTCAAGTTCATCATCAGGACAGTGCAGAACAATAACAATAATAATCCTTGCATTTGATATAGTGCCTTCGCATCGTCTCAAAGCGCTTCACAGAATAATATACTGTAAAATGAATTCACTGTGTATTTTGTGGTGAGAAGTAGTTTTGATGGTGGACTTCATGTCTCAATGTAGGTCGATCAGTCGGTCGGTCGGTCAATAATAATAATAAAAATAATAATCCTCGCATTTGATTTAGCGCTTTTCACATCTTACCGACGTCTCAAAGCGCTTCACAGAATATACTGTAGTGAATTGACTGTATATTTGTGGGGGAAATGTGGCAGCCAATTGCGAACAGCAGCGTCTCACAAACAGTCACTGCAGAATTTATTACAGGATTCATTGTACTTAACCACACACTTTTCCTCAGACACAGGTTGTAAACTCCTGATCAAAATATCTGGAAATTTACAAAGTCACACACAAATCCAATTCCAGTACAAAAAAAACCCATCTTACCTACTGCGAGGAAGCACAGTCCTACAATGCTCTCTTTGGTTGCCATAATGCCTCCAATTATGCGTTGAAAGTTGTCACTTTCATTGACTACGTTAATGAGAACTGAGAGAAAGGTGGAGTAACAGGCAGCGGGTCGAGGAACACAGCGATTCAAGAGCGGAAACTCCTGGCTAGAAAAGGAGAAGTGGTTTTACTGAAAGGAGTTCTTCGGAGTTACTTAGACGGTATCACGAGGCAAAACTATGTAAATTGATGAATTTGGGGTTGTTTAGTAACAAGGGGGTCGAGAGACCACAGCAGTCACAGAACACAGCACTGGGAAAAGCACTGGATATACACTAAATAACTGTGTCAAAAGTAATCAAACGCTATTGTGGTAAAGGCAAATCAAAAGGTTCTCTCGGACTTTAATAGAGTCACGTAAAAGACTGGTTTTAAATTTTGGAACTTCAGTGTAAGTGGCAGAGCAATCATACTTTATTATTAATAATAATCTTTGCATTTGATATAGCGCTTTTCACATGTTATCAACATCTCAAAGCACTTCACAGAATGTATTGTCAAGTGAATTGACTGTATATTTATGGGCGAATACTTGCAATTGATATAGCCAGCACCTTATCACGTCAAAACGTCACAAAGCGCTTCACAGGAATTACTGTAGCGTGTAATTACTGTAAATTTTGTAGGAGGACAAAATGGCAGTCACTACTCGCTAGAGACAAGCTCATGCACTTGTCATACAGGCAACCCATCAATGTCATAAATGACGGCTACATAAAATAGCCAAGTAAACGTACGTCCAAATGCAACTTGATCAGAATGTAGCTCAGTTACAGCTCAATCTCCAGGCAGAAGGTGGGTGGTGTCTCGTGCCACAAATAAAAGCCGGTAAGTAATTGTAAATGCTGAAGTCTCACCTCGGAGGAACTGGCAGTGCGGGGCAGAACTGGGCTGCTTTCGAATGGACGATGTACTCGGAGACGTTTAAACTGTACACGCACAGGTGGGAACCTGAACAGAAAAGTATCAGTTACTCCACAAGAAACCTCAGAGAAAAGACTGAAAATAGCAGAAACCCGAGACTCGGTAGAAAATTCCCTCAGCATGCCCTCGCTAATAACAATTCCCTCTATCTCCCTCTGAGACCACTGGTTAGTGATTGGCGGCTGTGGCGGATGATATTCGGTGACGGGCTAAGACAATATGAAATGCTACAACCCAACATGTTGTTCAGGAAGATGGTATTTTTTAATTTTTTTTTAGCAATTACTGCTGATTTACTTACACCTAGCACCTCGGTACGTCCTCCCAAACTGTTCAGGGGCATGTTGACGATCCCGTGAGGTGCTGCCTATAGAGGCTATGTGAATTTTTGTGGATTATTTCATGGCTCAGCTGTTTGAGAACGATTAAGCAGATATATGTGGAAAAGATAGCTTGATAAATTCGTTCAGATGCCTTGCCAGCTATTTAAATCTATCGTCGTTTCCTCAAGATCCACCGTTAAGAATTTAATTTGCGTCTGTTTCATCTTTTTTAATCCAGTTTTATTTTGAATCCTTTTTATTGATACAAAAGTGCTACGAGAGTTAAGGGAGTATTCGCTGAAGTCAGTGCTCAATGTCCATCACAATGTGAGGCTGCAATTTAAAATGAATCACATTGGCCAATTTTACTCACAGGTGAGACAGTAAATAATAATCCTTGCATGTGATATATCGCTATTCACGTCTTCTGGACGTCTCAAAGTGCTTCACAGAATATACTGTAAAGTGAATTGACTGTATATTTGTGGGCGAAATGCAACAGTGTCCCACAAACAGTCGTGGGTTGAGTGACCAAATTATTATTATTTTTTCTTGAGGCATTATTATCAGGTGTGTGGAGTAAGGAAACTTGCCCAAGGTTTCTATCTCTGGGATTTCCGTGTGTAGGTGGGATGCATGGAATTTTCAGCTTGGTTTGGATATTCTTAAGCACAGTGATAGGTTTCCACATGTCTCAGACACACAGCTAGACAGGGAAAAAAAAGCAGAAAGTAACAATATCTTCTTTTCACCAGCATTTCTTTGTATCGTGCACCATTTGAGTATTCTGTATAATCTCCTACACCAAACCACACGTTTCATAATTAACAGAATTAGCAACTTTTAAGTACTTTTCACCCTCGCTTCCTTCCCCTGTGATTTATGATAGCATTTAATATTTTTTCAAGTTGATTGGTAATAATCCTTGCAATTCGATACAGCGCCTTACATGTCAGGAAGACATCACAAAGTGCTTTACATGATTTGTAAAGTGTAGTGACTATGTATTTTGTAGGCAAACACAAATTTATAGTGAAGACTAACACAATTGTACTTGCCATTATTTTGTGCGAAATACTGGAGATCCGCGAGTTCATTAAGCTCGTCTTGAGGGCAGCGAGATACGCATAGAGACACTGAATTTATTTTATGGTTCGTGATGTCCACATTGCAAGGATTCATAAAGAAGACGAGTCTATTTGGGAGTAAAACACAATGTTATTGCGAGGAAAATAGGAAGGTTTCCCAGCCTCGCTGAATGCAGAATCAGCCCAAGCGACAATCCAACTCATGAGAGAGACTTTCAGTTAGTGACAGAGACACAATCTTGCACTTACTACCACACCACATAATACTACAGTACTAATAATAATCCTTGCATTTGATATAGCGCTTTTCATGCCTTCTAGCTGTCTCAAAGCGCTTCACAGAATTTACTGTAAAGTAAATTGAATGTAATTTTGTGGGTGAAATGCGGCAGCCAATTGTGCACAGCAGTGTCCCACAAACAGTCGTGGATTGAAATGACCAATTGATTAATATTTTCTTGAGGGATTATTATCAGGCGTCTGGAGTAAGGAAACTTGCCCATGGTTTCGCCCTGACCTACCTGGAATTAAAACCCAGGTCTCTCTCTCTCTCGCTTGTGAGGTGAATGCTCTAACCACTGAGCTACAGGACACACTAACCAATCTGGAAACTGCACAGTTCTCAACAAGTTTGGAGAGGAATATTTTCCCCTCAACAATTTGAAGCAGAGTAGTTGCTGAAGATTCCAAGAATTTCACTTATCCAGAGGTACAGCCAAAAGAAAGCATCGTATGTTCTCACAGCCAGTGCCACGCTCCTTTAGACAGACACGGTTGTGTTTGTAGCTAGAAGCCTTTTACACCGTCTCTCACAGAGACATTTTAATGACGTAAAGCAGATTGACAGATTGTAAATATTTAACTCTGAGGTTCAGTCAGAACTGAATTTAAGACAGAAGCTGATTCTCAGCAATTCACACGACACACCAGTCAGTATCTGTGCACTGATAAAGCTAAAGGTTGGTGTGGGAAGGCAGATAGCAGAGGGCGAGGGGAGGGTAACACTGTCAATCAGTGACTGGACACAGCTCCCATCAATGGCTACATAGGTACTGTACACAGTTCCTGATTTAAACCGGGCTGAAAGCAGACCAGGGGGTGGGGGGGGGGTGGGGTGGGGAAAGGAGAGTCACAGGAGCAAATCTTCCCCGAGACAAATTCATACTCAAATGATGCTCCACATCCAAGGCGTTTAAAGGGTCATTGATGAGGCATATTAACTGTTGCATTTGCCTCGATCCACTTGCATTTATGTAGCGCCCTTCTCGCAGTGCTCTACCCCATGTGACAGCGACATGAGATTCACAGTGACACATTGTGCTGAGGGTTGAGCAACCCTTTGGGGTGGGGGGGGGGGGAGGGGGGGGGGGGGTACGGTAACGGTAACTGGTCGTGTGACGGAGCTAAAATGCCATTCATAACGAGCACGGTGTTGGCTGAACGCTCTCGCACCACAACTCAAATGTTCCGATACCCACGACATTTCCGAAGGGGCAACTTACTTCCTGTGGGTCATGTCCTGGCCAGACAGTGGTGCTCCCTCAATTGCCTCGTTCCTCCGCCCACAAACATTCCCAAAGCTGTCGTGGCCAAATATCAGTCTTTCCGCAGACCCGACTGTCAGAACGTAACCAGCTATAAACATCTGCATTCGTAAAAAAAAAAACAACCACAAATCATTCGGGTGCCCGGGGTGAGTACAGAGCAAGAACATGTGATGACGTCCGTTTCAAGCCGCAAAACGGGTCTTTGAAATAAATAATTTACATTTCCCCCCCCCCCCCCCCGCATAAAACCATTAAGTCACTGCCCTTTCATGTCAAGTTTCCTCCATTTGTCATCATTGCCTTCCACTCCTCAGCAATAGTCGACATTGTCGAGGCTTCTTACGAAACACACGACCAACATTCATCCCGGCGTACACTTTAGGATCTATTCTCTCCGATACGCTGCCTCGTCAGTTGATTGACTTTAGCGCAGCACGCACCAAACAAAACTTCTATCAAACTGTTGTTTGCCCATTGATGCAACAAGAGTAAATAGTCTGAACAAGCGTATGTAACTGTGTCCGTGTGGATGAAATGCTGGAGAAAGATTTTTTGTACACAAGTTATAAAGAAGCAAATGTCTCGTAAATTATTTTAAAATCAAAAACCCACTAAATCAATAATCTCCTTAAGTCACTGGTACACTCACTCAGTTACGTCTACCACTGCAGTCATCACAGAAGCAGTTTGCAATTGTACGCAACCATACAACGTTGAGTTGATGTCAAAAGACTGATTGAATTTGACACTCACCACAAAGTTTACAAAATCTTGTCCACGGCCAATTTCTCACTGAACACCTTCCTGTTTGTGAATAAGAACTCTGCTGCGTCACAATAATGAAGCCATTTTCAATTTGTCTTTCATTGAATCCAAAAATAGACAGTGCACTAACTAACGCATCAATGTTTTGCTGGAAACTGAAGTACTCAACCCACACGCTGCTAATTCCTCATTGTCATCAGATTCTCATCTCACAGCAAACCTAAACTCGCCTACACAACCTCACCTCAAGGCATCTTTCAACACTTTTAAAAGAATATTTCTTCGGGAGGGGAAGGCGCTAGGAAAATGCAACGCAGTGAACAGGCCTGACCGACAATAGAAGAGAGAAAAACACAAAGCAATATAGTGCAACAAAAACAACAATATTGCATTTATAGAGTGCCTTTCACGTCAGGAGGACGTCCCAAGGCAGTGCAACAGTTGACACTGTGAGTGATTCAACCACAGGGGGCAGTGGGAGGGCTGGCAAGATCACATCCCCACTCGAAGTCCACACAAGCAAACTTTCCAGCACAATTTTTCACCAAATGCTAAGACTAACTGCAGTGACACGCCCGATAATAATCCCTCAAGAACCCCCCCCCGCCCCCCACCCCACTAATAAATCGTTCATTTCAATCCACAACTGTTTGTGGGACACAGCTGTGCACAATTGGCTGCCATGTTTCACCCACAAAATATACAGTCAAAATTCACTTTACACTTTACAGTATAGTCTGCGAAGCGCTTTGAGACGTCTAGAAGACATGATAAAATCCTACATCAAATGCAAGGATTATTATTAGTACTGTAGTGTTATTATTAATTAGCTGTAGGGTCAAAATGTTTTTTCTTACTAGCGCTGTATATGGAAACACAGACTGAGTCAGTGAAAGGTGAAGATTTAATCAGCTTTAGGTGAATTATCATTCTTCAAATGCTCAACATATCCCGAATCGGGTGACCAACTGGAAACATTCCGGGGATGCCAGGAAAATGTTTGAGGCCAGAAGTGAACTCAAACAAAAATGCTAAATGCTCACACAGCCACGCGCAGAGAACCATCAGCAATTAATTCCACAACGCCCACCCGGAGAGGGCCTCAGTTTAATGGCTCGTCCGAAAGACGGCACCTCCGACACCCCCAGCACTGCAATGGAGGCTAATAATAATAATAATCCTTGCATTTGCTATAGCGGTTTCTAGACGTCTCAAAGTGCTTCACAGAATATACTGTAAAGTGAATTGACTGTATATTTGTGGGCGAAACACGGTAGCCAATTGCGCACAGCAGCGTCCCACAAACAGTCGTAGCTTGAAGTGATCAATTTATTGTTGGGGGTTTTTTTGCTTGAGGGATTATTACCAGGCATGTGGAGTAAAGAAACGTGTATAAGGTTTCCCCCTGACCTGCCTGGAATCGAACCCAGGTCTCTCGCTTGCGATGCGAGTGCTCTAACCACTGAGCGATATGACTCCACAAGCCTAGACCGTGAGATGAAAGTCCCGACATGGGGCTTGAACCCACAACTTTCTGAATCAGAAGGGAGAGTGCGACCGACCGATTCTGTGCTTTGGCTAAAAATCAACCTTCACTGCCTAGCCGATAGAGGTGGAGATACTCACCAAACCACTCCAAAAGAGAAAGAAGATTAAGAGCCACAAGATATCTGTACATCTCCTGTATATCCGTGGCCTCCATTCCCTGTGGTGTATATCTCTGTCAGACACCTGCAATAAAAAGATCATTCATTTAAATTTACTTTGGACTATGTTTTATTTTAAAGATGAAGACATCTCTTCAATCTTATTTCATCTCATTTCTTGTAGAACATCATGGTTCGCTCTAAACTTCTGATAAGGTTTGCTCTAAACTATTGAATACGTTCATGGACACAGAGTAGGTAAATAAACTATGCTGCAATGTCTGGATAGAGTACAAAGTTTCCGCACACCCCAATTAGTTTGCCCACGTGTTTGGTCAGAATAATGCTACCATGTCATATATGCTGCTTTTCACTATGAAATAACTAGCGAGCAAAGAACAGTTAGCTGATAAATTAAAATACGAGCGTTAGTGGTAAAAAGCAAAGAGCAAATTTAACCCTTGGCAAGAATTTAAACCAAGTTTAATACATAATAATATTAATCCTTGCATTTCATATAACACCTTATCACATCTTGTAGACATCCCAAAGAGATTCATAGAATATACTGTAAAGTGACCTGACTGTATTTGTGGACGAAATGCAGCAGGAATTGCACACAGCAGTGTGCAATGGAATATGTCTCACAAACAGTCGTGGATTGAGCAACCACATGTTTTTTTCATTGGGATTATTATCAGGTGTGTAGAGTAAGGAAGCTTGCCCAATAGTTTCGTTCTGATCTGCCTGGAAGCGAACCCATGTTTGCGAGCTAGGGGTCTGTGGTGAAAATTAGAGGAACACAGATTCGCCCACAAAATACACAGACCAATTCACTTTGCTGAATATTCTGTGAAGCACTTGGGAGACGTTTGGAAGAAGTGATGAAGCACTATTTCAAACGAAATGATTGTTATTAGTATTATTATTATTATTCCAGTACTGTGAGCCCCCAGAAAAAAAACGTCATAGGGTACCAGCATACACCAGCATACAGCATACGCTTGAATACATGACCACTGCTACTGATCTTTAAAAATCTGTTATTTGTTTATACATAAGGATCCAGTGCCATCTTTCGATACTTCTACAACAGCGCTCCTTTAGGTTCTGTTTACATCCATTGCACAAAGTATTTACAGTAGGTAAACCACTTGAATGAGTTTTCAAACACACGGCGTGATCATATAAGCTGTGTCACAGGGACTCGTGTGTCTTGAGGACAATGCGGAAGGAAATGAGCAGAAATGTCGCAAGGAAAAAGAATTGCCCAGAGCAATGGTTTAAGTAAAATAATACAACCACAAAATAATAT
This sequence comes from Hydrolagus colliei, assembly GCA_035084275.1. Classification (NCBI taxonomy): domain Eukaryota; kingdom Metazoa; phylum Chordata; class Chondrichthyes; order Chimaeriformes; family Chimaeridae; genus Hydrolagus; species Hydrolagus colliei. Next base: position 19,082,635 of record CM068749.1, on the reverse strand, counting down.
ATACAATAATAATCCTTGCATTTGATGCAGCGCCTTATCAAGTCTTTAAGCTAAAGTGCATCCAGATCAAAGCGTTCGAAATGACATGGAAATTCCCTGTGTCTGGGATGGAACGCACACACACACACTCTCTCTCTCTCTCTTGCTCTATAACTCTCTGATTCCTAATTGCAGAGAGTATTAGGCGCAGGTTAACGAGAGCCAATGTATTTAGGGAACCCCAGAATGAGCACTTGGTTGGGCTACTGGTGGAGTTTAACCAGTGAATACAGTGTTGTTTTCCACTGAGGGCTACTGTCTGCCGAGCTCCCTGCTGCTTGCCCAGGTAGGACAACCTTAACTATACCATACCTGTTAAAGCTTTGCAGGGTTAACAGGATCAAAGAGGGGAAGGGGGAGGGAGCTAATACCCCATGCACTGATTGAGCTGCTTAAAATAACATATATATATATAACATATATACACACAAATACTGTATACAAATATATAGGGTGACTAAAAAGTTGTAATACCATTACATTGTCCAATAATTCTTAAATAAATTATGATATTTTTTAAGTTAATAAGGTAGGTTTCATGACTTTTTGGTTATACTGTACTGTAGATATATACACACTCTACATTCTACTGTAGATATACAGCATATACATTACATACACTGCAGATATATACACACATTATATATACTATAGATATATACACACTTCACAGTATATACTGTAGATATATACACACATACAAACACTACATATATACTGTATTGAAATACAATTAAGGACCAGAGTGAGCTTTTCTCTGCAGATTTCTGTCACGAGCTACAAGTTGAAGTCGACTTCAGGGGGAAAGTGCAGCAGGGAATTAATGAATGAATTAAATCTCAGCCATTGAGATTTAATTCCCCCCCCCCCTCTCTCCTCTCTCCCCTCTCTCTCTCCCACACAAGGACAGGGGAGACCACTCACTGACCACACAGCACCTCAGAGCTTTAAATGGCCATGTACCCACTGTGGGCTGAGTTCAGGGGAAAGTTAGCTCCAAACTCACTCACCTGGTAACTGCCACAGCAAGACATGGCTGGGGAGGGAGGGAGGGAGGGAGGCTGCCACACAGATCAGAAACAGCCTCTGTAACTGTGTAAACCCACACACAAGCCTTCCTCTGTCTGTCTCTATTTCTGTGTGTGTATGTCTTCACTCAAGAGGTAACACAGGGCAGGGCAGTGGGGGGGGGGACTGACTGGCTGACTATGTACTTTGAACCCTTTGGACTGTGAGAGTGGGATGGTTGGGTGCAGAGTTTTGAAGTGGAGCTTCAGTCTGTTCCACACTCTCTCTGTCTGTCTGACCTCCTCCAGCTGCTGGTGGTGGGTGTGTATTTGGTGTGTATTTGGGGTGGGTGGGGGTGTAGGAGGGAGGAGAGAGTTGTGGTGTTTTGTTGTGTTCATTGGTTTTCTCACCAACAAATGTACCTTTGGTTTCATTTTGTGGATTTGCTGTGCGCTATTGGCTGCCGCGTTTCTCCCCCTGAAATACGCACGAGTGCCACGCTTTACCGTACATCCTGCGGAGCGCTTTGTGACGTCCCAACGAGGTGCTGAGGCGCTGTGTCAAATGCAATGCTATTATTATACTAATACAGTATTTACGGAACACATCAATGCCTCCCACACTCACTCAGCCCGCCTGCGTAACATTTTAAAAAACGTAATCAATTTAATTGACATTTTTTAATAATGATAATCCTTGTGTTTGACACAGCGCCTTATCACATCTTCGAGGTGTCTCAAAGCCAAATTACAATGCTTCCGCACGGCTTCCTTCCAAGTTCGCTGCAGTAAATCACGTGAAGTGGATCATGCGTTTTGACATTTGTGATACAACTGACCTGTTAATGCCCTTTTCTACTCTGCCCCACTAACGGGAATCCAGCTGTCTGGCATTTTGTCCCCACCCTCTGGAACTCTCTTGCAAAAATCCCACTGCCTCGCCCCGTTTCTTTCTCTCTCACTCTCCCCCTCACTCTCCCTCTCCAGTTTCAAAAACCTGTCTAGCTTTATTTTCCTGCACTTTCGTCTGCCTCTCAACTTTGACTCCCACTCTGTCTCTATTTTATCCTTTGAGATGTTGTTCCTAAGTGAAATGTGCCATATAAATGGAAAACAATTGTTTTTTGGCCAGATTTGAAATACTTTTTGATTTATGTGTGTATTTATAGGTTTCTTTCACTGCCACTCACAAAACATGAAACTGTCCAAGATGTAATGTGATCCGCCTACAAAATACCTCGTTCGATTCACTTTACGGTATATTCTGTGAAGCTCTTTGAGATGTCTCAACGACGTGAAAAGGCACTATATCAAATGCAAGGATTGCTATTATTATTACGCTGTTAGCCTGGCTATGAGATAGAGCCCTGTTGTGTGATATCTGTAATGTAAAGACAGTTTCCCAAGATATGGTTCTCACGAGTCCTAGACAACTGGCAACTTTGGACGAATCGTGCTTCCAACTGAGGCTGGCATTTGAGAGCTTGTTGATCAGTAGAAAACATTCACATGGAAACTGATCGAGAACTTTGATAATCTCATCACACAAGATGAGGCTCGTCAGTGATTCATTGAACTGATCTTAGAATCTCTTTAAAGGTTCCCCGAACTGCATATACTTTGATTGAAAAAAAATCTGCTATAGGTATTTCAAGCTCCCTCACCCCCTCCAAATAAGCAAGAATAATAATCCTTGCATTTGATATAGTGCCTTATCACGTATTTGATGTCTCAAATGCACTTGGAGACATCATACTGTACAGTGAATTGACTGTATATTTTGGGTTGATAGTTTTGTTCATGTAACAGATACTGTACAATATTTTTAAAAATTAAATAATCCTTGCATCTCTTGTAGTGCTTTTCACTGCTTCTAGACATCTCAAAGAGCTACACAGATTATACTATCAAGTGAATTAACTGTATATTGTGGAGCGAAACGCGGCAACCAATTGCGCACAGCAGTGACCCACAAGCAGTCGTGGATTGAAGCGATCTTTTTTTATAGAGAGAGACATTATTATCAGGTCCGTGGAGTAAGGGAAGTTGCCCAATGTTTTGCCCTGTCTAAAATTGAACCCGAGTGTCTCACTTGTGAGGCGAATGCTCTAACCACTGAGCTACAGGACTCCACGTATTGATACGTTATTCAGCTTTACAAACTCTGGTCATGGTGTGCTGTAGAGCTGTAGAGATAGATAACTAGTGGTTACTTCATTGCTAACGGAAGATAAAATAGATCTTTCGTACCACAATGGACCCGTTTACTGAACAGCGCCACAGACGGGAGAGAGTTATAGAAAAATAACAAGTTGTTAAAGACTTTTGTCAAGAAATGAAGGAACACCTCCATCTTATATCTACTGCTCAGTTATTCTGCTTCCTCCATGGAATGCAGACCTTAACAGAACCCTGAGGGCATCAGTAACAAGGAAGCCAAGTTGCCACAAAATTCCCCCAAAACCACAAAATGGTTCAACAGGCACACCTGTTGCCCCCCGTTGCATCCCCCCCCCTCCTCCACTCCCCATCAGTATCATAATCTAAGTTACAGGTGGATGTTAAGACACTACCTTGGGCAAGTTTCCTTCCTCCGCACACTAATAATAGTCATTCCAAAAAAACAATTGGTCATTTCAATCCACAACTGTTTGTGGGACATTGCTGTGCGCAATTGGCTGTCTTGTTTCGCCCACAAATATACAGTCAATTCACTTTACAGTATATTCTGTGAAGCGCTTTGAGACGTCTTGAAGACGTGAGAAACGCTATATCAAATGCAAGGATTATTATTATTATTATTGTTAAAGGAACATGCAGTAGACTTAACTGTGAGGTCTAATTTACTCTTGTTCAAATAGTAAAATCAGCTGAAATTGTTGTTGTTTTCATTACCAGTGTAAGAGAGACTTTCAGTCATTTATTGTTTCTTGGTTTACGCTGTGGAACTGGTGGACAACGTAAAGAGTAATAAGTGTACAGATATATTCATAAAATTTAACTTCCCTTTTTTATAACATTACTGTAGGCAACCTTTGAAGTTGTAGTTCAAATAGATGAGGCAGTCACTCCAACTATGTGTGTGTCAGATAAGTAGCTTAAAATATTCTTGGAGATGCATTCAATTCAATATGCAATTAGCTAACGTGTAAGGGCACACAGACATAAATCTGTGTGATTGGCATGGTTTAAAACCCAATTAAACAACACATGAAAGTAGTTATCCAAGCTACAGCATAGGCACAGACTTGGATGAACAAATGATCTACCTTTAGCAAACACAGAAATAACCTGTGTGGAATGTGGTGCTCAGGGTTGCATTCTGCAAGTTGTAATCTTAGATCAGTAGCCTGAAGCTTGCTAGAATGCTTTTATGTTCAATGAAGAAATTTCACAGAACTATTTTTTGATCTTGGGCCCTGTTTCCCTGATTATTTTTTTAGCTTCCTGAGGAGCTTCCATAAGTTGGGCACAATTCCTAAAAGTGCCAATGTTCCTGTCTTGAGAAGAGAATGTTTTTGTCTAATTGCATGCTCGTCTCAAAATATCACTTAGAACTGGATTTTGCAATAGGGCGGTGCACTGCCCTTTCACCTCCGACTTTTGAATCCAGCCCAGCAATGATGGGGGTGAACATCTGTTCTCTGCTGGTTGTGAAACATCACAAGCAAAATAAATCATATCATATCAACCCAAGTCCTGGAAACCACAAAGCCACAGAACAAATCTCCACTAGTTGGTAAACATGGTGCAACTTTATTTGTTGAACTTATTTCTGTAGCATATTTAGTTAATTAGGAGTCCCGTAGCTCAGTGGTTAGAGCACTCGCCTTACAAGTGTGAGACCTGTGTTCGAATCCAGGCAGGTCAGGGCGAAACCTTGGGCAAATTTCCTTAGTCCACACGCCTAATAATAATCCCTCAAACAAAAATAGTAAAATTGTTCATTCAATACACGACTGTATGTGGGACACTGCTGTGCGCAATTAGCTGCCACGTTTTGCCCACAAATATACAGTCAATTCACTTTAGAGTATATTCTGTGACATGCTTTGAGACGTCTAGAAGACGTGAAAAGCGTTATATCAAATTCAAGGATTATTATTATTTAAATTCATGCAAATGTCACACATTGCGCTTCTCAGTAAAACATATTGTGACCACAGTCATAGCAAATTAATTAAAAAGATATGAATTCTATCCAGCCCCGCAAGTTTCCTTACTCCACACGCCTAATAATAATCCCTCCAAAATGTTGTTTAAGATATTCTATGCGCAATTAGCTACCACATTTTGCCCACAAAACATACAGAAAATTCACGTTACAGCATATTCTGTGAAGTGCTTTGAGACGTCCAGAAGACAAGATAAGGTGCTATATCAAATGCAAGGATAATTAATATTAGTACAGTATTATGTTGGCATCTCCATGTTTGTTCTGGATTATGTCTGCCACCATTCTTCCCTCCCTCCCTCCCTTACCACGGGATATTGTTTAGGCATGGTACTAACCTCAGCAATCTTAAAAGGTGGGGCCACAAGAACTCAAACTCTGGAATTCAAATTGAAGGCTGACTAACTGAGCTATCTGAAAGTTCAACCACAAAACACACAATTACTCCACTTAGTTTTCGGGATGTCTACCTGACATGATAGTTGGTGTACAGAATGCAACAATTATTAGTAGTAGTTAGTCTTAAACCATGCAAGAATTTTTCTGATTGGATTTTTTGAGTGGAGTCCCGTAGCTCAGTGGTTAGAGCACTCGCCTTATAAGTGAGAGACCTGGGTTCAATTACAAGCAGGTCAGGGCGAAACCTTGGGCAAGTTTCTTTACTCCACACGCCTTATAATAATCCCTCCAAAAAAAGCAATAATAAATTGATAATTTCAATCTACGACTGTTTTGTGAGACACAGCAGTGTGCAGTTGGCTGCCGCGTTTCGCCCACAAACATACAGTCAATTCACTTTACTGTATATCCTGTGAAGCACTTTGTGACGTCTAAAAGACTTGAAAAGTGCTAAATCAAATGCAAGTATTATTATTATGTCCCATCAATGTTATCCACTAGAGGGCGGCTGTGGACCAAGGTGGAATTAGAAATACAGTAGCAACAGAAAGTTTACCAGCCCTAGGTTGGCACTTCACTATTTTATTCATTATAATAACCCAGATGCTCTTGTTCGATTGGTACACGACACCTCTACTTAATTCTGTGACTTATTATCAGGAAAATTCCAAAAGAGGACATTGTGTGCTTTCATTGTTAACTACACTTACTCACTATATGGTGGTATAGGTCACTGCAATGGAATTTTTCTTTTCTCACCAGCATCACAAAGGAGAAATCCACAAGCAAGTCGAGGGAGAAATTTAAGCTTCACGTCTAACCTGTTAAAGCATGTACATATCTCTGTTAAACAAAACACCTCCTGTCGAAAACCACCCTGCACGAGTCCTGAACGGTTTTCCCACAATAAACCACCTCCATTCAGTAACCACTTGTCTAACACAGCCAGCGGAAAAACTTTATTAGCCTCATCGAAATTGCACATTTTTAAAACTGATGTAGATAGATTTTTGTTAGGTAAGTGTATCAATAGATAAACGGAAAGGCGGTAATTGGAGTTGAGCTACAGATCAACCCATATAAACTGATTACGCCAACTATTCAACTCAGTTATATATTTAAATGTGGGCTCTTAAAGTGTGGTACTCATTCGTGCTCATATGTTTAACCAGAAAATATTTACCATAGCATAACTACAGACATTTACTCACTGAGTGAGAAATATATTTTTGAAACAGTATAGAGCCAATGAAGGTCACAAGATTAAGGACACTTCAAAACAAGGTTTTACTGCTTTGTGAAGAAAAACATTTCTCATTTGACATTGTAACCGCTGTACAACTTGATCCAGAATCATTGCAGTGTAGCATGAGAAAACTAATGTGATGAGTGTTTCGCTTTTGTGGTTTCAAGTTTGCTTACAAAATACAGGGTTAGATTACGTTGTGTGTACGTGTGCGTGCGTGTATGGTGGAAGGGGAAGGTACGAGGAGACTGAACCCCCAAGATTTATTTTAACTTTAAAATGTTTTTCACCAGCATATAAAACCTTTACGACTTTCCTGACCTTTGATCGTGTTTAAACAACAACAACAAAAGTACATTTATAGAGCGTCTTTCACGTCAGGAGGACGTCCCAGGCGCTGAAGATCAGGCACAGAATACAACCCTAACTTTTAGTGCTGTCTTCAATTCCGGTTGAATCACTGATTTGTTTTCCCCCCAATTCAGTCCTGTTCAGACACAAGCTTTGATTGGTAAGAGAGATACACAGAGATATTTTTGGTTTGTTTCATTTTTTTTAAATTTCCTGCTGTCTGTAACAAGGTTGTTCTGGGGATGTGTACAATGGACTAGTTGAAAGTAGAGTTTATCCTTTCTCTTGACCAGAGTCTCGACCAAATAAAATTTGTGGGACATTGCTGTGCGCAATTGCATCCCCGCTTTCGTCTACAAATACGCAGTCGCTCCATTTCACTGTAAATGCCGCGAAGTGCCTCGAGACATCTCTCTGACGTAATCAGGCAATATATCAAATGCAAGAACTATTCCTATAAGCATCAGCAGTCATATTTTAACCCTACTAAAATGTGATAGAGCCAACTTTTAGACTCAATAACGATATGATTGATACACTACCATGGGTGGGCTTCCTGCTGTTTAAGACAGACACTGTGTTGATGCCAGAAACTTTGCAGCTGGACTTTGACTTGGTGCAACAAATTGAAATCCCCAACTCCAAGGGGGGCAAATTTTCTCACAATGATTTACCCGTCTGGGAACCATTCTCACACATAATGTTCTAAAAACTCTAGGTCAGTTCCGGGCAAAGTTACCATCTATTGCTTGGACCAGATCCTGGAACTGACGTTGTGCTCTGACTTGTCCCCCGTGAAAATTTCTCCAAGCATTTCCATGGTCTCGGAGGCACAAAGGTCAAACTTGTGAAGCATTCATGCCCCTCAATGGGATAGAAATGTTTTACGTGCTGTGGTGCCACATAACTTACAGTAACAAGAACTCTTTCGGTAAAGGTCTCACTGATCTGGGAATATTATAAATGGCAGCCGATCGCACTGTCCCTGGGAGCATGTGAAAGGAGAATCTCCAACGTGAGAATTACCCGGATGATGGTTAACGGGTTGCTGCCCACACACAGTGGTCTTTAGTGGTCCAATGAACAGAAACACATGATTCGATTCAAAGGGCGGAGGGTGGGGTGGGGGAGGGGGGTGGGGTGGGGGGTGGGGTGGCTGGACATTGAACAGCAAATGTGCCCCAATTCAATGCGCAAGGAAGACGTGATGAATAAGAACAGGTATTGAAGCAAAGCGTGAGACGAGTTGCAATATTATGAAATGTCGAATAGCTCAAACAACCATTGCTATCTTATGGGATACATTAAGTCTCCGTACCGAATGTGAGAATGCCTTCTTCACAAGTCATTCGGTGGGTTATATTGATTCATTACCTAAACAATTAACATAGTTCAGCTGCCTATACCATGGCTGTTTGATTCCCTCCTCATTTTTCAGCAATCCTGTGTGCATTACAAGAGGATTAGTCTGTAAACTGATATTATTACATCTACTTCATTTATTAATTCCCTTCATTTATGTGTTTTTTTATTACACACTGTCAAAAGAGGCTTTGAGTGCTAGCCATTATGTCTGAAAGGTGGATTAGAGGGATATTTTCTTGTATTTTACTGACAAAGCAATTGGAACACAAGTGACACAATTGGATCTTATCTTGATATTTGTGTGTGCGTTCCGGTCTCCGGGTGAAACTGTATTGTGGAATGTGGGATTGGGATCATCATGGCTCTATCGCTCTCAAAGATACTGATCTTTCTTAACCAAATTTAGCATTAAATCTTTTTTTTTTAAAAGCCACTAAAATGTATTTGTAACCAAATTCCTGGAAACAGTCCTTTTGTTTTAATCTCGATTGTTCTGCGGTCAATGAAGTCTACCATTGGGTAAGTGAAATGCCCATTTAAGGTTAGTGCAACTAACTTTGGGACATTGGGTTATTCAGCTAATGTTTTGGGTTATATTGTATTAGGTTGTGTCCGTTTTATGTGACAGGAAGCATTTGAGATGACAGTATTTTATCCATTTGGTCTTGAATACAATCACCAACAGCATAATGTTACTACAGAACTTCCAACTGCTCTAAAATCAAGCTCAATTAAAATAAAGGAATTGCGGGAATATGTGAAATTTTGTTGTTGTCGTTGTTATTATGCGCCATAAATGTATTGCTCAAAAAATATTTACTGTTATTTCTGCGAGACTGGAAAATACTTGCATAAAAATTGGCTCTTATTTCTATCTCTGCTCACCGCCCAGTAATCCCCACTGAAAATTACTTATGTGTGGATTTTGGGAGAGGGTTGGGACACACCAGCTGTGATCATACTTAGAGACACTGACATTAACTGACATTAACTGTCCATACAATTCACCTAATACAGTGTTTACTACTCGTACTGAAACGAGTGAAACTAGGTGTGAAAATCATTGACTCTAAAAAGAATGCAGTGAAAGATTTTCTGTTTTGATACACTTTGTAATTATTCTGAATTTGAATACTGTTGAACTCTACGAGTTATTTAGCAATGCTTTCGTCCTGTACATGATCCTGGTTCTGGTCTGGACAGTGTCTGGGTGAACTGGAAATTGAGAACAAGCCAAGAAAGTTAAGGGTAGGACCACACAAGCACATTGTTGTTGTTTAATAATGTTTCGGGCACTGTTGAGGGGTATAATCCTCAATTGTGTGGAATTATCCACAACGCAGACAAAGTACGGTCATGGTGAAGTGAAGGAATAGCCAACGGCAAACTGGAATTCAAGACTGGTTCACATAACAGTGTATTGTACGTTGTACTATCACTGCATTGATCTAGTTGATCATGCTTTCACAGGGCAGATATTAAACAAATCGAAACATGCCGTACTTTAAAAGTATTATGAAGGTTAAGGCTTGGTTATACCACTCTGCGGTCTGATCTACTTAGTCTTTTTATTTTGATCCAATGAACCAAAGGTACTTTGTTCATCCTAATAATTAAAATTGAATACTGATCACTCTCCCAAAGGAGCACATGTAAAATAGCTTCAAACCACAAGCAGTGATATAGTATTCCATCTTTTGCATTAAACTAATAAGAGGATCCAGGTCATGCACAGAGCACAGGAAATGTATGCATATTATGCGCATTTCTTATTTCACATGAGCAAACACCGCATTTTTTTTGTTTCGTAATAGCCAAAACAAAACTGACATTTAAAGGGTCCCAAATCTTGCGGTATTCAGCTTTGTTATCCGGCACAATCAACAGGATCTTTATATTGGATGAGTTACAATTAGCAATTCATGCACCCAGCTCTCCAGATATTTAGATTATGTGTCGTTTCCCCTTAATAATACTGTCCGTCAGATCTATAGGTCATGCATTGTTAATTTAAAACAATTCCACTGCCTGATTGTTTAATACTCCACTTATTTGAATGGTTTTGTTTAATGTTGCTCTATTTGTCTCTTAAAACATAACCGGCTGCCAGTGTGAGTGGTATTCGATGTACATCCAAAACACCAGAGCTTTCAGCCTGTGATGTTCAGTGCTCCTTGCACTTGTTCACCCCCTATAAAGGCTTATAAATATATGTCAGTTACACAGTAGAATGTTTCTTAAATTGGGGGAGAATTGTGATCGTTGAGAACTGGGTTGGAGAACTGTGAGGTGTTGACAGTGGTGTAGAGTGCCTCCAATGAGCAGTGAGGCACATCCTCACCCAATTGATCGCACTTCGAACATTGTCATCCTTGGAGATGTTGAGCGGTGATCACTTTTGAACTCATAACCTGAGGTGGTAACATTGCTCTCAAATGCCTCCCGGTGGCCAGTTCCGGAGACGGGTCACCAGAAAACTTAGCCACTCAATTCAAGAACAGTGTGGGACACAGGACTGGCGGGAGGAGGAAATTGATGGAAACTGGAGGAAATTAACCCGGAAAAAAATCTTCTTTTTCACTACGCACTTCAGTGACCTCCGGTTATTTTCAGGCAAGGGTGGCCGTAACTAAAACTCTCAGTTACATCTGGATGATTATTTTCAGTGTTGCATGTCTATATTCATATTTAAATGGACGCATTTTATCTGCAGTTATATTAGTCAACAAAGGCACATTGGCAGTAAAGATCACAGGGGATAAGAGAACCTTCTGACTGAATCAGCCGGGAGTCTGTTGCGGGAAAATAATACAGCTAACGAAACAACTAACAGTAAATTTTAAACATTCGATTGGTCACAGATCAATTATGCTCAGTCCCTGTAAGATTGTCTCCTACATAAAGGATTCAAATTATGTTCTAACAATTGAAATAGGAATTTGGCAATTCAATCATCAAAACGCTCCCACTACCAATATTCACCTGTTGCAAACAACACAGAGATAAATTACCGAGTTAGATAAAGTCTAAACAGAGTCTAAAGGTCACTGGATTGGTACATTGACCCCCAAACACTCCACCAAGAGCTAACACCACAATCTCAGACACTTGTTGGGAAACAGAATGAAAGATTATCATCAGGTCTGGAAAACAAATATGCTTCCAGGAACCCAATTAATGTCTAATGTTGATAAGTACTGTACCTAAATACTTGGCTGTCTGCACATCTGGAAGTACTTTTTAAAATGACTCCCCAGTGGCCTTGTATTAAAGACTTGCTATTTATTTTGCTGTCAATAAAATCAAGCAGGTTTAATGACTAAATTGTGTTTGGATTTTCCTGTTCAGAAACCAGCATAGGGTCATGTTTTTTTTTGCACCTAAAATACACAACCTCATCACTTTACTCTGCAGCCTGTGAAGCGTTTTGAGAGGTCTCGAAGACATGATAAGATGCGACATCAAATGCGAGGATTATTATTATTATAATTATTATTATAATATTTTGCAATGCGTCAACCTGACTCAGTTGGTAGCACTCTTGGCTTCGAGTCAGAGGTTTGTGAGTTTGAGCCACCCCATCAGTATTTTGAACTCTGAAGTTTAGACTAACCCCTTAATACAGTATATTGCTGGGGGTTTGCTATATTGTTGGAGGTGCTGCATGTTTCAAGTGAAGTGATTTGGGATGCCTTCCTTTAGCGAATGGTGCTATACCAAATGCAAAGGATTATTATAAGGTTGTCCCATTCCCAGAGCAGTGGTAGCTTGGAGCTTGATTCAACCCGTGGAACTCACCCAAATTGGAGTGGGGGGAACAAAAAAAGCTAGACGCACTTCTAAATGTTTTAGAATTCTCCGGAGAAATTCCCTCAAACCAGACATGAATTGAAAACAAGTAATGTCGCACTCACACATGTTTCACAACGTTTTACAGTTCGTGGCACAAGTACATTGTGCAAGCCTGACTGCAGTTTGGTGCTTTTGGATGTTGCCACAGCAATCTAAGTTGTCAATGTAACTTGGAAAGCTATGAACTGCTGTTTGCCCTCGTTTATCATTCTTACAAAAGCAAAATATATTTGCTTTGTACTAGTTACAAATATTTCCGGGAAAAATATTTTCATATGAAAGATAGATGGATAGATACATGGATGGATGAATGGATGAGGTGGGACTTATCCCGCAAGCCCTGTTTAATTGCTGTGTTTTCTTAATCTCTCTCTCATTTGCCCTTTTACCTGTATGTTGCCCGTTTGTACTGTTCAGCCCTTCTAACAGTGATCACCACACTGCAAAATTCTACATTCAACAATTCAGTTGCATAAGCATATTTTGTATTAATTTTATAGTCAAAAAGCTGCGTTTAATTTCAATGTGTAGTAAAACAATTATTCTAAGCTCCAGATTCGGACGTCCAGAAGACGTGAAAAGCGCTATATCAAATGCAAGGATTATTATATTATTATTAATATCAGCTCCCAATGTATGAATGGTTCCACCTGTTGACTCAAACTTTGGCCGTCTGACAAATGAACCTAGGCTGTGGAACCTAATTATTATGGTAATAAACATTAGACGATTACTTCAATTACTGTTTGATTTGCAGCCTGACAAATCTTGGCCTGAAAACATATACTGTCTGAATACATCCTACACTGAGTTAATAAAAATCCTCTGGAACAGGGAAACTGAAATGGTCACAACCACAATCAAAATGTTAGTGCAAACAGGAGACAAAATAACATGCTAACTCAACGAGCAGTTCTTTTTATAGAGGGGCTATTAGCCACCAATTCTGTGATCACACAATTGTACAGAGGCCTGTCTATCATGCAGGCTGATCCTGATAATGTTGCAGGTCATAGCCAGTCCACTGGCTGAGACATTTTGTCTAAGCATCTTTCATGTCAGGTTGACATCCCAAAACATACCACAGGTTAAGTGGAGTAATTGTGTGTTTTGTGGGTGAACTTTCGCGGAGCTCAATCAGTCAGCACTCGATTTGAATTCCAGAGTTTGAGTTCTCTTAGCCCCACCTTTTAAGATTGCTGAGGTTAGTACCATGTCAAAACAATATCCGGTGGGGAGGGAGGGAGGGAGGGAGGGAGATAGCGATGAACTGATTCCGAAGGGACATGCCAGGAAAGGCAAGACAACAACAACAAATTACACTTATAAGACCACAGTAATCTAGGGCAAACATGGAGATGTAGACATAATAATAATAATTCTTGCATTTGATACAGCGCCTTATCACATCTTCTTGATAGAATATACAGTAAAGTGAATTGATAAAGTGAATTTGTGGGCCCAAACAATGAGTGCCTCCAGAAGGGAGTGACGTTGACAAAGCCAGCAAACCCGTCTAGTTTGTTTTCCGCACAATGGAGAGGAACAATTTAAACTAGAACAGGACAGAGCCCTGGTTACTGCTTCTGAGTAATCAGTCACATATTCTGAGATACATCCACCTTCCAAGCATGCCAAAGGGCTGATCAAATGTCAACTGACAATGAGAATTTGCAGACTTGGCCTGGTGATAGGAGCAGGTTTAGCAAATATATTTATGGTAGCTGTTGCGATATTGGGTGGTCTGCTGTTGGAAGACTTATCTTTTAATACAGTTGCTTTTATGGCCCCCTTTCAAATCCGCCTTTGAGTCATAGGGCTTTGTGAGTGAGTGAGTGAATGAATGAGTCTGTCTGTCTGTAGGTGTGTCTGTAGGTGTGTGTGTGGACATGATGTACATGTTTGGTGGCCAGGCACATCAAAGTAAATTGAGACAGTGAGACGTCCGTTTACCAGATTTGTGTAAAGTATATTCTGGATGTATCATTCGGGACATTCGAAACAGGTAAACATGTGCAAAAAAATAGGAATCGTTTAATTTAACAGGAATTTAACTCAGGAGAGTACCCTGAGTTAGTTCACTTTCAAGTTCAATTGCGTCAAGCCAACAATGTGCTCACACCAGCTGCCACGTTCGATCAGAAATGCAATCCGACCACCTTCTTAGGTAAAATTTTAATGTTTGTACACATGCACACACACACACAACAACAACAACAGTGACAAAATTACACGTCAGGAGGACGTCCGAAGGCGCTGAAAGCTGACACACGCACATACAAACAAATCAAATGTCAGCCCAGAACAGGCTCATTGAGCACTTGTAACCTATACTGTGTAGATAGGCTGTTAAGTAACAATTGTTTGAATCCTCAAGGGAAAATCTACTAAAATATATTGAAAGTAACCTGTTATTTTATTTCATGAGTAAATTCGAATAAATGATTAGCTTCAAAATATAGGCCACATCCCTAGAATGGCACACAGAATAAATAGACACACCACAATTACAAGGATTACATGGAGAATACATACTAACCACAAGACAACATAACCACAAAATTACCTTTGTATAGCACCTTTCACATCGGGAGTACGTCCCAAGGCACCAAACTAGGGATTGAATGGTACTGGAACAGTCCATAACTACTGCTTTTCCTCACCCATTCTAAACTGTAATCGTGCTAATGTGCTTTCAAATATATTCCTTGTTATATAATAACATAATAATAATAGTAATAATCCTTGCATTTGATATAGCGCTTTCCACGTCTTCTGGACAAATCAGGAATATGCTGTAAAGTAAATTGAACTGTATATTTGTGGGCAAAACCGGGGAGAAATTGTGCACAGCAGTGTCCCATAAACAGCCGGGTTTTGAGTGACCAGATTATTATTGTTTTTATTTCTTAAGGGATCCGGCATGTGGAGTAAGGAAGCTTCTCCAAGGTTTGGCGCTGCCGGGAATTGAACCCAGGTCTCCTGCTTGCGAGATGAGTGCTCTAACCACTGAGCTACAGGACTCCACAAGTCCACATAACTCCCAGGTTCAGAGAATACTGTACTTCAAATGAATAAAATTTTCACACTAGGGGGAAGATTGAACAAAAGATTAAAGCAGTTTGTGGAAAAAACTAAAACAAAATTGAAATTCATTCTCACTGGGAACCGGGTTGAACAAACATTATAGTCCTTCAGTGTCCTCAAGGTCCCTTGACTCAATGTAAAAGTATTTTATTTTCCACATTAAAAAAATCTTCCTTTGTTATTGTCTGTTGAAAGCAGCACTTATTGTGTTGGTTGTGTACAGCAAGCCATATATGGAATGTCACTGCTATAAAGCCATAACACGCGTAGAAACCTTTGGTTGACGTATAGATTGAGCAAAGTATTTATAATAGTTCTATGACTCACCACTCAAGTTAATAGTAAATGAGGTCAAGATGCTATTACACCATATACCTCTCTAAGACGGGACTCATTTCTAGGTAGATTGGAATGTGGGGTTGAGGGAGTACAGATCATTCTGTCCGTGAGATAATTACTGTATTAGCTTTTACGTGTTCTTAATGATAAGGATTTATTATACGCAAGAAGCTTTGCGTTGTATAAAACGCTAGTCCACCTATTTATCTAAATTTAATTCAATTGGTGTCTATACGTTTTCAAAAAGAAGACATTTGAATTGACTGCACACCACAATCATGCCTTTTTCTGCAGAAGGTTTGATGACGAGATCTGCTTTTTAATCAACAAACAATACTCATTCATACTAAACAAAGTGTTATGCCAAAGTGTGCCAGCGAGAGTTTGTTTCTTGAATAACGTTCAACTGTTGTTTACCAGAAAATCCACCATTGTTTCGCCCACAAAAATACAGAGAATTCACTTTACAGTATATTCTGTGAAGCGCTATGAGACGTCTAGAAGACGTGAAATCAAATGCAAGGATTATTATTATTATTAATGATAAACACAAAATACAGAGAGGTATTTGGCAAAGATGCAGCATGAGTTATCGGGAATTTTCACTTGTGAAAAGCAGAAACAAGCTTTTGCCACAGAGTAATAAGTACTACGGTTCAAGGATTTATTAGCAACTGAATCAGATTTTCTGGCCAACAGAATCAGAGTGAAAAGAAAAGCATGGCACAGATTTCATATGGAAGCTACAAAAATGCACTTTCTGATTGGTTCACAATGCGAGTTTGCAGAAACGCTTTGAGACGTCTAGCAGACGTGAAAGCGCTATATCAAAATGCAAGGATTATTATTGCGGAGAGTAGCAACAATTCTACTGATAATAATCCTTGCGTTTGACACAGTGCCTGACCTTGTCTTCGAGATGCCCCAAAGTGTTTCACGGAATATACTGTAAAGTGAATTGTCTGTATATATTTTTAATTCACTTCAGATAAATAACAAGAGATTAAATGAGACTACACATTGAAATTGGTATATGAAACTTGTGTCCAGAATATAACTTATAACTCAATAGAACTATGCTTTACAACGTATATTTTGTGACAAAGCTCTGAACATGATTTGAAATAGCGTCATCGTATGTTTACCAATGAGCTAGACTGAAGGATGTGGCAACGCTGGGAACATCAAACTACCGGTACCAAATTAGGGGAATTGTTCAACTGATATCACTTGAAGAGCCTAAATATTTACAATGACCACACTAGCAATACTTGCAATGGACAATTACTCTACATGTTTTGCTTAACTTAATTTCCGTAGGTTACTGACATCACGGCCGTGTCCGGGAGTCATCAGTTAACCAGCCATTGAGAAGGATTCTACACCAGTCTTGAGTTGATAAAATCAGAATGCCCGACTATTTCGACATTCCCAGCTTTTCACTGCGTGTTTTACAATCACGTTGTCAAGTTTTGCATATTGCCCACACCTTTCCCATGATAATGAGAATGCCGATGATGATAATAATGACCCTTGCATTTGACACAGCGTCTTATCACGTCTTCGAGACGTCTCTCAAAGCGCTTGACAGAATCTGCTGTAAAGTGAATTGATTGTATATTTTGTGGGTGAACTAACTTATTTCAAGTAAGTTTCAATGTCAAATATTTCATATAACAGCTGCAAATGGATTACATTAGATGTGCATAGAAAGTGATTTTATGCTTCAGGTAGCGAGACTGTGAAGGAGCCCTGGGTTTTAGGGTGTGATGTCCACATGTACTTATACTCCAAGCTGAGTGTGATGACAAAGGATGGAGTTCAGTGGTTAGAGCACTCACTTTGCAAGCGAGAGACCCGTGTTCGTTTCCCGGCAGGGCGACCTTGGGCAGGTTTCCTTACTCCACAGGCCTGAAAATAATCCCTCGAAAACGAAAACCATAATAAACTGGTCATTTCACTCCACGACTGTTTGTGGGGACGCTGATGTGCGCAATTAGCTGCCGCGGTTCGCCCACAAATATACAGTGAATTTGCTTTACAGTAGATTTTGTGAAGAGCTTTGAGACGCCTAGATTAGAAGACATGAAAAGTGCTGTATCAAATGCAAGGATTATTATTAGTGTTAAGGATGGACTGAAGACATTTTTGCTAGTGAATCTTCTTATTTACATTGGAATAACGATCTTATTTGTTTATAATTTGGTTTGTATTTTGTGTTTGAAGCAGCTGTTGGTGTGTTTTCCCATGCCTTCTCACAGTCTCCAGAACAACTCAGCTTTAATAACCAGCTGGTGTCTGCTCAGTTGCTATGGTACCAATGGAGTGGAATGTTCCCTGCCACCAGGTCAAGACTAATCTCTCAATGCCAGGGTTAACCTTTTCTTAACCAACATCTCTCAAATACAGTGAAGTCTATTACACACTGTAGATAGTGCAGTCATGATAAATGGTATCGTACAAGCAACCAGGATATAACCGCACCAATCCATTGCTGTTGGCCAGAATTAATAGTCCCAAGTAGAGTACAGTAACTAAACTCTCAGATTCAAGAAATAATAATGATAATCCGAGCATTTGATCTAGCGCTTTTCACGTCTTCTCAAAATGCTTCACAGATTATACTGTAAACTGAATTGACTGTATACTTGTGGGTGCTACGCGGCAGCCAATTGTGCTGATTGGTTGGTCAACGTAGCATTGAAAAATTAAATTTTTAGATACATCCGGGGAAAAAATTAACAGCTGGAGATTGAAGGGATTGAATGAACATTGTGCAGAACAAAGGTTTGTATTGAAAGGTTTTTTCCTTCAAAATACAACAACAAATTTACATTTGTATAGCGCCTTTCATGTCGGGAGGACATCCCAAGGCACCACAGTGAGCACAACAGCAGCTATGGTACTGCAAACGTACGTCCTTGCATTGTAGGCATATAATTACTGTCTTTGACCGCAAAGCTATTGCAACTAAGCATGGTCCGTCTTTTTTTGTCTCTTTTCTCCTGTAGTTACAGAGGTACTGTTCACAATGATCGCTGTGAAACTAAAAACTTAAAAGGGGTTACAGAAAATGTTTCTTCCCTGCAGAAAAATGTAGGATGGGTTAGATATCCCTCTAGTGTCCGCGAGCTTACCAGTGGTTGTAAAGCAATACAGAAAATCAGGCATCAGAGATAACTTTCATCGCAGCTTAAAACCAAGCGAATAATTGTTAGGTAAAGGCTGCGGAGAAGGAAAGCAGCCAAAGCTCTGGAGCTAAATAGGCACTTCAACCACAGAATGTTTTACCCCAGGTCAGATATTGTGTTAATGAACTTATCATTTGCAACAGTACCAGGCTCAACATGCAATAGATTTTTAACTGCTCATCATCGAGAGGTGAACGGTCCCCTTACCGTTAATTATGAACCAGCTGTCTGGTCATTCATTCCCTCCTCTCTATGCTCCAGTGCCAAAATGCCAGGTAAAGTTTGGAATGACAAATCCATACAAGTTCATACCGATTAAATGCCCTTACAATGCCTTGCGCAAGATTAATTACACAGAACGGAACTGTTAGCAATAAGGATGTTACTAACAGGGAATGCAGAATTAGAATTGATCTGTACCTTCGCTACTTCTGTAGTGTTCATATGACAAATCTTCCACAAACACTGTACTGTACCTAAAACCTATAAATTACTATCGCACAGGAACCTTGCAAAGGTTATCAGAGTCCATTTCAGACTGTCACCACCATCAAATCAATACTGTGTTAAAGTACAACAGAAAAGCTAGTCCGAGTAGAATTTATGTAACCCAACCAGTTTCAAATATGTGTGCTGGGACATTCCACAACAGGAGGTAAATAAGATAAATGATGCCAAACATTTCAGACTCCACAAGAACTTAACAGTATAAAACTATATATTTTTTAAATGTTTGCTGAAGCAGATTTCACTGCCATTAGATTTTAATTCCATTCCTGCACGAATTCAGCATGCCCTTTGTGAGTCCCAACACACTTTCTTCCTATCAATTGCTTTTGATTTTGATAACATAGGTCATTGTTGTCACATTGACGCAAAGAGCTATTTCAGACAAATGACAACTCTAAAACTTTCATGACTGAATCTAAATCCATATCTGGGAAGGTTATAGCTTAACACCAAACAAGCGAGGAGAGAATTCTGCTCGGTTTCTAACCCAGCTTCCCATCAAGCTATTCTTCTTGTTTGTGTCTAAAAGCTTTACACTATGATTAATCAGCTTCCCGTAGTTGGCAAACAACAATAAGTAGATTAACTATCAGGAATGTAGGTCGTTGCTTTGACTGTTAAGGACTCAATTCACTGGTGATTCATATTGGTTTTACAGGGAAATAGTATCTATGTCCCTCAATATTCTTTGCAAGTCTCCTCCTCTCCTCGAGGCAATTGAATCATACTCGGTTAGTTGCTCAGAAACTGGCAGACTTCCAGTCACTCACCCAAGTTGCCAATTGCCATGTCTGACTTCTCTGCAGTGGGTGTTGGTGACTGTTTAATGATGAGGATTATTATCGAATCAAATCCTCCCCTGTTTAGCCAGAGTCTCACCCTGATCCTATCCTGTCCAGTGTTGGTTACCAAACTCAATCCAAAACCCCAAATGGACAGCTCAGCACTACCACGCGCAGGGTCTCTAGACTTTTATCCTGTTCCATTGTGATATTTTCAGTATCTCTTAAAAACTATCCTTAGAGTTGTCATGAGAGTTGGCAAATTCACGTCAACTGAATGCAAATCCCTTTTGCCCATTCCATTTAGGATTCTTACATACGGCACAAACAGGGAGAGAGAGCGCAACGTATATGTGTGTAGTCCTGTAGTGTAGTGGTTAGTGGGTAAACACTCTCTCTGTCGCTGTCCTTTTCTCACTCTCTCTCTTTCAACACTCTGGTTTGTGAGGAGACAGCGCTAACCACTGTGCTAAGTTTCCTTACTCCGCACTGCTCTGTTTACCAAGCAGTAGGTAGGAACCTAATTGTTAGTCGATTGGCAGATTACTTTTCAGGGGATATAATCACTTCAATAAAATAATAACAGTTTGGTAATTCAATCCATGACTGTTTGCGAGACACTGTTGTGCACAATTGGCTGCAGCGTCTTGCCCACAAAATAGACATTCACTCCACTTTACAGTATATGCTTTGAGACATCTTGAAGACATGATAAGGCGCTGTATTAAATGTAAATATTATTATTATACATCAAAGAGAAAATTTTGATCCCACCATTAAAATCTGAGATTTAGGTTGACTGAATGCTGTGCTATTCTTAGCAACCTCCTCTCCTCTGACATTGTTTCAAAGTACAGTAATAGCTCTTTGTGCCAGAGTAAATTGAGTACAGAGGTATATTGGCACAGTTTATTGCTTGACGGACGTTAGTAATCAAAGTGCTTGATGCTTATAAAAGCATAAAGTCATATTTCCTCAATCTGAATGAATGGGTTCATTGTGTGCTGCTGACTTTGTGTCTATAATGCCCCTGATGGCATGAATATTGTTCAAACACAGTCATGGTAAGTAGCAGCCCGCGATGTGGATTGTTGAGTAGGTTTGGGGAGTGAGTTACTGTTTCACAGGCAGCGGCAAACTATTGCCAGCCCTTAGCCCAAGTGATCATATGTGATTTGTGTGTAAAGCGAGACTGAGTATCACCAGCCCACTCATCTGCAGAGACCACCACAGCTAAGCCTGATCCTCTTCTGACTCAACGTCCTGCGATATGTACAGCACTTCCAGCAGGGAACGCTCAATAGGAAAACAGCAGCAGGAACCCTGTCCAATTTTCCTTTCCTTAATACCCTTATATTTATTTATAAATCCTGAGGTTAACTATATTACACCCACTGCAATTGTACTGTACTGCCACATGCCTTAGCTTACTGAGCTGTAAAGCGAGCTCAACACTTTGACTGATAGGACGAGCACTTGTTGCTATCTGTTCCTCCAAACAGTGACTACAGTTTTATAACTTTAAGAAAAGCTATTAGAGTCAAGTGCTGCAAGTCAGTAGAAAATCTGACACAGAGCAAATCCAGTTTAATTAACAACTAAGGAAGGAACTTGCGTTTTTACCGGGTCAAAATGTCAGAAAACACTTTGCGAGTAATTGCAGTCAAGTGTAGTGATCGCTTTTATAGGTACGCAACGGATCGTGGTGTTTTAGGATCCATTAGAAAACATGAGGCATCACCTCAGTTTAATGACTTTCAGATGTTGCTCAGCATGACAAAGCAAAAAGCTCACATCCCAGACAGTGAGTTCAAGTCCTCGTATTTTGAGACGGAAGTGGGAAATGCTGTCAACTGAGTCAAAATGAAGCACGTCCTGTGGGCTAATAGGACGCAGCATTGCTGCTGTAAGTAATGAGTAAACAAGTTTCCGTGAATGTGTTTGAGAAATGCTCTCTGTGCATCTCTTCCTTACATCTCAGTGTTATCGCTTTTTCTCCTTCAATTTCCCCACTTCAGACGTTGCTCGCACATTACTGTAAAGTAAAATGACTGTATATATTTGTGGGCGAAACACAGCGGCCAATTGCACACGGCAGTGTCCCACAAACAGTCGTGGATTGAAGTGACCCATTTTATTATTGTCTTTTTTCCCTTGAGGGATTATTATCAGGCTCGTGGAGTAATGAAACTTGCCCAAGGTTTCGCCCGGCCGGGATTTGAACCCAGGTCTCTCGCTTGCAAGACGAGTGCTCTAACCACTGAGCTACAGGATTCCTAGGCTACTTGGTCCTGTTCAAGGCATCATGTCGTACCTCAACCCATTCCTGCTCTCACCGGAAATCCACACACGGGCAACGTCCAGAAGGACATTGAGCCTTGGGAATGGGAAGTTTGACTGGTTTTCCACTTCTAATCCCAATGCTCCCCAATGAGATCAGACAACTTGTCATACATTAGCCATCGCACCTCTGAATTTCCAGGTCTTCATGATTCAGTTTCGCAAAGCCATTGGCTGTGTCAAACACGCCATTAAGGTGAGTCAATGCGGTAGCAAGTACAGCTTCATAACTGATAGAAGGAAAGACTTTAAAGCACTAACTATGCCCAGCTATTTACTTCATGCCAATACTGCTTTGTCGATTGAACAACCAAGCTTTGTAAACATTGCCAGTCATTCAGTAAAGAACATTGCCATATTATTCAGTAATGCTTCATTTTGTGAAAGTTTCTGGGCCTTGATTCCAATCAGCACTCAGATCAGCCCGGACACGGCAACTTAATACAATTCAGCCTTGATTAGAATCAAGCTCTTAATCCAGAACAGGAAGACAATATATTATCTAGATCTGGCCCCCAAAACAATGCCAAAACTGTTTTCCAACTGGGACATATCATATCATCGACCCTTAATCCAATATGTTTTATCTTGGCTCTGCTCTCCTCTTATGGTTCTCTCGATTCCGTTCTATTTTAGCTATTTTATTTCTATTTTATCCTCCAAATGCTCTACCAGCATATTTGTGAACACGTGCAACTTCACAGCGTTGCCACTTTAAACGTACTTGGATCCATTTGTGTGTCAGGCAGTGTTTTGGAAAGCAACAGCATTTTATATCTCTTGTAGTACATATACATAGTCAAGTAACTTCACAGTATATTCTGTGAAGCGCTTTGAGACGTCTCGACAATGTGATAAGGTGCTGTATCAAATGCAAGGATTAGTGTTACTATTATAAGTGTTTGAGAGCAAACGGAGCGGTAATGTACTAACCCCCACAGGCAGAACATTGGCTGAATAGCAAGCAGTTTCGTTACAGCCTGTGACTGAACATTGCTGAATTGCTTCATCTGACACCTTGCTGTGTGGGATGCTAGAATCCGAGACTGTCAGGTTCCTATGGTAACTGTAGTTTTTGACTAACTACTATCCCAGTTCCAGCTGCTCAAATTCTATTCCTTTTGTTGCTACAGTATGTGAAATGAGTTCCTGTCAACTGGTATTTTGTTTATTCTGCCTCATCTCCCCACCCACCATCCCACACTTTTAATGCTGCCTTAAAGCCTATGTTTTTTACTTTCTCTTTCAATTAACTTCCTCTCACCCAAAAATCCTATCAATTTCTCCTCCCCCCCACCCCACATCAAGCTGCCTCTCCACACCCCCCACCCCACCCAACTTGGGTACTCAGTTATCTGTGTGAAGTGCTTTGATAATTCCTCTCAATGTGAAAGGGGCTATACAAATGTAAATTGCACTACATCATAATTATATTGTACTCTAGCAGACACTTCCACTCAATCCTTTCCAGCCCCTCAAGAAAAGACCGACGTATAACAGAAAGCTACTTCTATTTGAAGTACAACCCATTCACATTTTTATTATTTATTAAAGATTATAATAATTTACTCGTGATTTTATTTCCTGATTTTTTTTCTCTTGTTTAAAATCACCAAACGACCGAATTTTACAATAAAGTGGGCTTCATTTTTAACGAGCTGCTGAAGCAGTTTCCTCCAATGTCAGGCACATTGACAGAGGAGAGAGATCGTCAAATCAAATATTAATCTCTCGAAGTAGTCAGTGGTTAGAGCACGTGCTTTACAGGCGAGAGACCTGGGTTCGATTCCAGGCAGGGTGATACCTTGCGCAAGTTTCCCTACATCACATGCCTAATAATAATCCCTCAAAAAAACACAACAATAAATTGGTCATTTCAATCCACGACTGTTTGTGGGGCACTGCTGTGCGCAATTGACTTACCACGTTTCGCCCACATATATACAGCCAATTCGCTTCCCTTAAAAAGCACTTTGAGACGTCTAGAAGACAAGAAAAGCGCTAAATCAAATGCAAAGATTATTATTATCTACCTGACTGCCTCACCCTAGTACAGTATTCAGTTCTCTCATTAAATTGAAAAGAATGTCACACAGCAATGGATGTGGGCGAGGTGATTCTAATAGTGGAGCCGGGTGCGTGATCCTTGTGAAAACCCATTACCGCATTTGTGAGTATCCATACAAAACGAGAATTCCATGCCACCCACCTACATTTGGAAATTCCAAAGATAAATTGTTGGAGTGGAATACGCAACTCTCTTCCTGGAGGAGTGAGCAATAACAACGCACGGCTTCAAATCATCTGCGCTTGTGAAGCCCTGATTCCTCCTCCATCACATAGATCATGTGTGGAGCTCCTGTAGCTCAGCGGTTAGAGCACTCGCCTTACAAGCACGAGACCTGTGTTCGAATCCAGGCAGATCAGGGCACAACCTTTGGGCAGGTTTCCTTACTCCACATGCACGCCTAATAATAATCCAGCCATAAAAAACACAATCATGAAAATTGATCATTTCAATCCATGACTGTTTGTGGGGACACTGCTGTGTGCAATTGGCTGCCGCGTTTCGCTCACAAATATACAGTCAATTCACTTTACAGTATATTCTGTGAAGCGCTTTGAGACGTTGATAAGATGTGAAATGCACTATATCAAAATGCAAGGATTATTATTATTATCACTGAGCTAGTCTGCCACTCTGAAGTACAGTGGGTGTTGCACGCTGACAGCAATATAAAGCTTGCATGAACTCATCCCAGAATCCAGTTTGCCTTGTTTATTGCTGTCTCAAACTGCTTTGAGATGGTGAGTGATGAGTCAACAACTGTTGTCAATCGTACAAATAATAATCCTTGTTTAACAGCCAGAAAACTAGGTTTATGAGTAATTCAAAAGAACAGATTGGGAAAGTTTGCTGTCCAGATGTTACTGACGAAAGCTTTCCTCAAGCTAACAGCATGCTCCTTTTAGTAAGCGGAAGCGCTGTGACTAGCCCAGCTTATAAAGACTCTATCAAGTCGAAAAATCCATTGCCAAGTAAATCAGAGATTGCAATTTGATCTTAATTGTTCCAAATGATCATTGTTAGTCACAAAACATTTCATATTTTACCTTTGTGCTGCCAGATGTCTTAATATAGAATTTGCAGAAAGGCACTCGAGTAATAATAATAATAATCCTTATATTCGATGTGGTGTTTTGACATCCGGTGGACGTCTCAAATCGCTTCAGGCGTCGCACTAAATTGTGATGACTTTGCAGACAAACGCAGAGAGGCAGATGTTGTGAACATTGAAATGAAATGGTTTCTAAAGTTCCCCCAATAGGTACCCAAGTTCGCGCCAGAAAATGATACCATGGCTCCAGAACCAAACAGCCACCACTGGGGAAATATTCGGGTAACAGATGTTCAGAGCACTAATTACCGATAAATTATCGATTAGAGGGAAAAGCTAAAAGGGGTTAAAAGAGAGAACCAGAGAGGTTGGAGGGCCGATGTGACAATGCAATCTCCGCTGGTTGAAAGACTCCACCTTGCATCACTGAGAGGGTTAAAAATGTCATTATATTTAATTGAATTTTCATCTTTTATGAGATTTTATATCTTTATGTGTCTCATTTTCTTTTCCAGCCCAATTGGCAGAACACAAGAGGGACTTAGACAAATGTCAATTTGATCTATTCATGGATCCTCGCAATTAATACTGCGCCTTATCAAGCCTTCGAGACGTCTCAAACTGCTTCACAGAATATACTGTATTTGATGATTGTCTGATGAACATGCAATTTTTAATCACACTTGCACACTTTCAATAAAAATACCAATGAAAGAAAAATATAGTTTGGAATACATTACAGATTATGGAATGCAGATTATATTTAGTATATTTTAAAATATGTAACACTGCAGTAAACTTCCTTTTTTTTAAAGTTGCAATTTCCATGAAATAACCTATTTAATATGCAGCAGTAAAGTTTGTTTTATACATGACACTGAAAATAATAAAATGATCCTAGCATTGAATACAGCACCTGTAACACAAGCATTCCCGTGTAGTCACTGTGGTTTACAGGCAAGCACGGGAATCAAATTGTCCTCATCTTTAAAAAAAAAAAAATATTTTCAATTTTGTACAGGGGGACACAGGTTTGATTTTTACAGCTTTGTATACAATGGAGCTGCCCATCAATATGAAGGGGATAGGACCTGTAGTGATGTCTGGAGCACATTAAAATGCCGCATGCTGATTGTATGCATCTTGCCTCGGGGTCAAATACAATTCAAAGCAAACAATTGGAAAATGGCCATCAGGCGAGGAAACAAAATAGAAATCAAAGCATTTCATGTGGATTTCTCAACGTCGGAGGCTATTTCAAAGTGATCGTACTCTTTGTCCAACAACTCATGATGATGCGTAATCGAGGAATGGTCAGAATCCACAGTCGCAAGGTAAATTGATGTCTTTGCTTCTGTTTCCACAAATTGATTCAGTCAGCGTTTAGATCCAGAGTTGTCAATGTGCCATATTATGTCAAAGCTAGCTAATGTGCAAGTGCCTCTTGTATCCCAAGGAACAAGCTTGCTTTCATCCCTGTGGCCAAATTATGCTAGAGATCCAATGAAACTGATGTTAAGCATATAAATGAGTGTCAAACCTGTCTTCAACAGACGCTCCAGGGACTGGGGCCAAACTGGCCTCTGAACCAAAAATCATCATTTTCTTTAAGAGGTAGACATTGTAATGGTATCACTCTGTATAAGAAATGCGTAAGGGTTCATTCGTGTGTGTATGTATCCTTGGATTTGATATAGAGCTTTTCACATCTTCTAGACGTCTCAAAGCGCTTCACAGAATGTGAGCGAAACGCGGCTGCCAATTGCACACAGCAGCGTCCCACAAACAGTCGTGGATTGACCAATTTTATCATTATTGGAAACCCCATTATAAACCCTCTAACAACAATAATAATAATAATAATTTTAGAATGCTAGTATAGAATTATTGCCGGGTGGTTGTTAACAGGGGGTGATTGCTGAATGGAGGTGTTTGACTGTATGTGTGCAACTTCTATCCAGTTTGATGCAATGCCACCAAAATCTATGAATGAATTAAGACATGTGCTTCTTCAGCCAATGCCGCTGTGCGCTGAATAAACGAGAAGCAGGCCCCAGCTTGCTACAAACTCAGTTGGCATGTTTTCATCGAATAACTCTCGGTTCAGTTCATCTACTCCAAAATGTAAACAGAATGACGGAAAAAAGCAACATCGTAAACCCTTCCTACAAACAACGTAATCGTCATCCAACTTGAGCTATTTCCATTCTTCTCAGTAATGAACTGTCTGTGTAGCTAATTGCTCAATTTTATTGTGTCTCATTTCCTCCAGTGCAAAAATATACTGATTCGACCTTTTCCAGCAAATGCTATATTATGCAATATTACCGCACATTAGTAATCACTCAATAGAAAATCCTCATAGGCAACAAATAGGACGATTTGTTTCCAGTTCATATGGCATGAAATAGTTGGTCATCTTATAGATGAAATTGTTCGGCGGGAAGTTCAAGACACTTTTGGGATTGGAAAGTGGAACCTCTGCTGACAGGCAGCTCGCTCCGAATGACTCAGTTCTGCCGCCCAATTGTAACAAGTTAATTCTTCTGTGTGATATTATACTTAATAATAATTCTTACATTTGATATGACGCCTTTCACAACCGGGCAATGTATCAAAGCTGTTCACATGATTTACTGTAAAATGTAGTGACTGTTATAGTTGAATGATTAATTAATTTTACTTGTTAAAATAAAATGAGTGAAACAAAATTTTTTCCCGGATTGCTAAAGATGGATGATGATGTGTGTGTGTGTGTGTGTGTGTCTATAATGCAGGGTGATCCAACCTTTTGGCTGTTTAGGGCTGGATGCCAGATTTGAGGAACTGCAAAAGCAATATTTTTGTGGTTACCTTTCAGAAACATAACCAGTAAGAGATCCGCGAAAAAATCCTACGTTTTAAATTGTGTAAACGTATACTTAATTTCACTGAATTGTTTATTACAATGCAAACTTTAAATGAGCCATGTAAAAATTCATGCAAATTTTAAAACAATACATTCAGCGACGAGCTATCTGTCTCTGTCTCTCTGTGTGTGTTTGTATGTGTGTGTCTGTGTGTGTCTATGTGTATTTGTGCGTATTTATGTGTGTGTGTCTCTCTGTGAGTGTGTGTGTCTGTATATGTGTGTGTCTACATGTGCCTTCTGCTCCCCTCATTAACTCTTCCACCTCTCCTACTCTCCTTTCCCCTACCCCGACCCTTCCCCCCGTGCTCGCGTCCTGACCTGACTGTTCAGCGCTTTGGGACGTCCTCCAGACGTGAAAGGCGCTCTATAAATGTAATTTTGTTATTGTTGTTGTGTCTATGTGTGTATGTCTATGTGTGTCTCTCTGTGTATGTGTGTCTGTGTGTGTCTCTTTGAACACACAGTGTTGGTATGTAAGATTCACAGTCTCCACACTTTACCGTAAATATCCATTTCAGCGATTATTGAAATTTCCAAGATTTCCCAATAGATGGATGAACAATAGTGAGGTACGTGAAAACGTAGTAGTTATTTTGTAATATACCATTCGGTAGCTCTGAAATTCAATCTTCTTTTAAGTTTCTCCTGTTGTTCTGATCAGCAGAGAGGGGTTAATGGTCTTTCAATGGTCTGTTTTTGAGTTGCATTTACAAAGCATGGAACGAGAAGAGAATATTTACACCCAAGAATGTACCTTATCATGAACTTCCATCACTCCACTGTGCCAAACTGCTTTAAATGTCTCGTAAAAATTTACACTCCTCCAAAAACACTTTTGCCAACATTATAAATGTATTCCTTCCTTCATCTACGCTCCTCTCCCGAAGACGATGGTGGAATAGAGTTTCACACATGCTGGGTGTATTTGTGTATACAAATACTTGTGTATTTCCCTCTGTGGGAGACTTAACCTCTGTGTGTGTGTGTGGAGAGGTGGGGGGTTAACCCATGTGAGACCAATTTTACTCACACCTGTCACACACACACACACATACACTTTCAGTAATACAATAACAAATTCAATATTAAGTGTAGGACTTCTTAATAGAATAAGTCAACAATTGCACATTAATCTTTTGTAGATGATCTTTAAATAAACACATTTGCACTTCATTTCACATTCAGCGGGAAAATTTCATACATTTTACAAGGTGAAAAATTAAAGTGACAATGATTTTTTTTAAATTGTATATAAAACCATCTGTCGGAATGGAATGAGTCCTGTGTATAAAAGATTCCGACACATCTCACATGCTGTAACAGGAAGATTGTTACCATACTGATGCAGGGTCAAATATAGGCTCACAAATCACTCACAAAATAATTTTAAAAAAGTCATTTCACATCAGTGGCTTCACTATTATCCATCGTCATTAGTGAATACCAACATAATTAGTTAATGACGCTATGAAAAATTCTCTCTGAATACAGCCACTTTAGTCTGATCATTGAATCGTAGGATTATACAGCACCGAAGGAGGCCATTTGACCTATCTAGTCTGTGTCAGCTCTTTCAAAAGAGCTGTCCAAATCAATCCCACTTCCCCGTTCTCTCCCCATAGCCCTGCAAACTTGTCCTCCCCAAATAAATCATCTGCTTCTCTGTTAAAAGTTCTTATCGAATCAGCTTCTACCAACCCTTTCAGGCATTGCCCTCCAGACCCAAACAATAAAAAAAACTGTAAGCACTTTAAACTGCCTCTAAGGTATCAAATTTTATTAGAAACCCACATATTTCAGGTTGGATTTGGGTCTTCACTCTATAAAGAGTGCAAATAGCTTTACTCAGTTGAGTCAGAGGATTAAAGGCACTACCTAATGTAGCAATAACCCACATAGACTGGAAGATTGCAGATTCAAGTTCTGATCAGCCCTCAGACAACTCATCTCAGCTAAACAATCTCTGTCGGGACAGGTGGACATAATGGGAGGGTGGTGGGAGGAAATTACAGCACAGGATTTCTGTAGGGATGCCTGAAGCATCTGAATTATCCATAAACTGCACTATTTACAATGATATTAGTAGCCCTTATTTGATATATAGCGTCTTTCGTGTTGGGAGGACGTCTCAAAGCACTTCACAGGATTATACTGTAAAATTTTGGGTTTAACATTCCAGACCAATCTTGTGATCCTGTGTCTTGCGCTTTGTGGAGTTATCTGCTTGGATGTAGTGGGGAATAAAACAAAACTTGTTTAATCGAGATGAGTTATAGCTTCCTAACTCAGTAAATGATATTCCCAGATCTCAGCAATACCAATCAGCACTGAAATTGAAGGCCGTTAAACCACAATAATAAAATTGGTGGTTTCAATCCATGACTGTTTGTGGGGACACTGCTGTGCGCAATTGGCTGCTGTGTTTCGCCCACAAATATACAGTCAATTCACTTTACAGTATTTTCCGTGAAGCGCTTTGAGATGTCGATAAGATGTGAAAAGCACTATATCAAAGTGCAAGGATTATTATTATTAAAACTGCTGAGGTGGGCACTCTTATTAGTCTACTTGCCAACAGAGTATAAAGTGTCAACATGAAAGGTGCAAATTTAATATTCTTGATGTTCTGCCATCTGACACTCCCAGTTTATTTGACTGATTGTAAGACGCTACTCTGCCCACATTCTATGATGAACAATGCAGAATGAACACAGTTCAATGCTGAACTTGCTGCTTATTTTGTTTTCGGAGTTGATGCTAAAGACACTAAAACTACTGCTGTTTGAAACTACGGCCACTTTCCTAAACTCTCTGCCCCCCACCCTCCCCGATCCCAGCCTCAACCTGCACCCCCACCCTCTCCCTACCAACTGTTCACACTCTGGAA
Organism: Hydrolagus colliei; assembly: GCA_035084275.1. Taxonomy (NCBI): domain Eukaryota; kingdom Metazoa; phylum Chordata; class Chondrichthyes; order Chimaeriformes; family Chimaeridae; genus Hydrolagus; species Hydrolagus colliei. Next base: position 19,051,036 of record CM068749.1, on the reverse strand, counting down.
CTCCATCCCGCAATCCCTTCGCCTCACCTCCTCCTTTTGCTCCTTCAAGGCCAGTCTCAAGACCTTCCGACTTTGGTCGCGCCTTTTGGCTCCCTTCCTAACTCTTCCCCCTCTCCTACACTCCTTCCCCCTCTCCTACACTCCTTCCCCCTAACCCGACCCTCCCCCACCCTGCTCGGGTCCTCACCTGATTTTTCTGCGCCATGGGACGTCCTCCTGACGTGAAGCGCTCTGAGACGCCGTCCGGCGTGGAGGGCGCTATATAAATCAAAGTTGTTGTTGTTGTTGTTGAAAGGAGCTATATAAGTGCAATTTTGTTGTTGTTGTTGATCAGCATCTTGGGACGCCCTCCCGACTGGACTGGCACTTTACAAATGTCATGTTGGATTGGATTGTAAACTGGACTTAGTTTCATCACTAGACCGGTTGTCATCTACCACAGCGGTCGATACTTGAATCCGCAATTGACTCTGGTCATTTTCACGACTGAATAAGCCATGGTCGTTCATTTCACTAGCCTTTCCTAACTGCTGCCAAAGTAACCCATCGGTTGTCAAACTATTTAACAGGCCTTTGCAACTATTTCCGTTCTGAATTTTCCACCAATTTGGACAAACCGTGCCAATAGTTTCCAGCGCTCATGATGTAAAGAATACATCTCTATCACATCCGCTCCAACCACGGCCACTTGATTCATATTAGAATGAAAAAGGCTCCATTTTGCAACGGAGATGAGTTCATGCTTGCCCGATACAACATATTCGGCGACTCACTGCGTCCACTTCATTCTCTTGATGTTTTCCCCGGGTAAGGTATTCGAGTAAAACCCTTATCACATCATTGCGACGTCTCAAAAGGCTTCACAAAATTGACTGTAAAGTGAAATGACTGTATATTTTGTTGGCATAATGAAATATTGTACACAGCAATATCCCACAGGATTAGTAACCGTGGAAAGCGATCCGCCAGTCAACTAACGACCAGGTTCTTGTGTACTCTGGGTAAACAGAGGCATGTGGGGAAAGGAAACTTGCCAGAGTTTTTGTCCAGCCCGGGAATTGAACCTAGGTTTTCTGGCTTGCAAAGGAGGTGCTCTAATCAGTACAGGACTCCACATGCTTTTTAGGTCAAATGATTTCTTGCTTCTCTTTATGATAACAACTGGCGTTTATACAGCGCCCTTCATGCTGGGTAGCATCACAGAGCATTCGTTTACTTAAAAGAAACCAACACAAACAAAATCCTTCGCGTTTTTCCTCAAATCTGCATTTGCAATCTACATTTGACCCCCTTCGGGTTATAAATATGGCTGCGTTACGACAGAGTTTAGTTCAGGTTGAACTGTGTCTTTTCCAACTTATCGCTCCGTGCCCACTTTCTGTCAGAGACAAACTGGAGGTTAATGGCAGGAACTCAATAATGTGGATCTGATTAATGTCAGCTGGATGTGGGTGTTGTCATTTGATTGCTTCAAGACTGCACTCGTCTGGACTGTGTTCAGTTTGCGATTTAGAATTGGGTAAAAGTTAACTCACATTCCACCAACGCCTTCCACCACTACATATTTTACAAATCGTCACATACAATGGAATCTCGAAAGCGACTGATCACACCTTAAAGACTCACTTCAGGCCTCACGAAAAAAATTCTTGTTTGGCGGACAGCAATTTTTTTTTCCGACCTTGTACAGTATTATTCTGTGGTTGCATCTAATGCCGGTGATGTCAAGTGCAAATCATTTGTGTGCTTCTCGAGCGATGTATTTAAAACTTTTACAACGATTCCTTTCATGATGTTTATGCCCCTTTAAATATGCTTCACTTGTACCCCTTTGAGAGGGTTCATGCTCCAGCAGTAAACAGGTTGGACATAATGTTATTACTCCCTCCGTTGTTTAGGTCTTTTTTTATAGCCAAACAGGAGAAGTTAGACACCATAAATTACTAGTAGATCTCCACGGCACTGCTCGAAAAGAGAAGGGAGTTTCTCCTGATGTCCTGGCCAGCAATCCACAAAATTAAATTGGTGTTTCATTTCACGGCTGTTTGTGGGACATTGCAGTGCGCAATTGTGCTGCCACTTTTTGCCTACAAATACACAGTCACTCCATTTCACAGCAATTCCTGCGAAGCACTTTGAGACGTTCTTCCGACGTAACAAGGCGCTGTACCAAACACAAGGATTATTAGTGTTATTATTAAGACGAAATCAAAATAATGTCATCAGTACATATAAAATAAGAATAATGAGCAGCTGTACTGAACATTTCATAGTAAAGTAGTTGATGACTGTCAAATTTATTTTATAACACAGAGCAGAATGTTAGTCTTCGCACACACACTATGGCAGCTTGATATTATTTTTACCATTTCTGGATGCCGCAGACAGCAATTGAGTATTTTCCATGCCAAACTACACATTGGTAAACGGGCTATGCTCTGTGTTGAAATTTCCGCAGAAATATCTGGAATAAGTGACCTCTCAGTGTGTGTAACTACTATCAATGGGACAAGGGTAGTTTATCCCAGGTTTCTATCCTCGGTCAGACTCCGAAATCAGTACCGACACAAGTGATAATAATAATATTAACAACTGTAATAAAGGCGCTTTGACAATTTTACCAAGGGTCTTGGAAGAAAACCATCCATTAACTTTAGCTCAGTGGTTAGAGCATTTGCCTTACAAGCGATAGACCTGGGTTCAATTCCAGGCAGTGTGAAACCTTGGGCAACTTTCCTTTCTCCACAAGCCGAATAATAATAATCCCTCAAATAAATAATAAATTGGTCATTTCAATCCCAAACTGTTTGTGTGACACTCCTGTTCGCTATTGCCACGTTTCGCCCACATATATACAGTCAATTCACTTTGCAGTATATTCTGTGAAGTGCTTTGGGATATCTGGAAGACGTGAAAAGTGTTATATCAAATGCAAGGATTATTATTATTATTAACTATTCACCCATTGGCCTATTGCCAAGGGGACATATTTTTGTCTATATTAACGTCTTTGTTTGATCATCATCAGTAAGTATCTTCCATCATTTTTGTTCCCAGAGGTTTTGATGTCTGACTACCAAATATCAGTTTTTTTATAGGATTTACTGTCACTTCCACTTCATATCCTGTTCAAATTGCAGGCGAGTATTCGAGAGGACTGGGATATTTTGGATTAAATTACTGACGTAACAAGAACCATAAGGATCCATTCATAAGTGGTCCCAGAAATAGGGAAGTTATACTGAAAATAAACCCTTATCGAAGTCTCCAATGAAAGTACGCGTCACTGTGAAGAATTTACCAAAATCCAGGGGTTTAAATGTATTATTTCCAAATTTGCAGCAAAAGTTGCAACATTCTGCAGTAATACATAACAATTACAATATCTGTCACTTCCTTCTTACCAAATTCAACATCCAGATGTGTTCTCCCTCATTCCTAAACCCGAGAGTGATCCAGCCAGCTGTTCTAGTTGTATTGCAATTGTTCTTCTCAATTGAGACTATAATATTTTCGCAAACGCCAAGTTCACATAATAATAATAATCTTTGCATTTGATACAGTGCTTTTCACGTCTTCTAAACGTCTCAAAGCACTTCACAGAATGTATTGTAAAGTGAATTGACTGTATATTTATGGGCAAAACATGGCAGCCAATTATGTACAGCAGTGTCCCAGCAGTCGTGGTTAAAAATAAACTATTTTATTATTGTGTTTTTTTGGGGAGAGGGATTATTATCAGGCATGTGGCGTAAGGAAATTTGCCCAAGATTTTGCCCTGACCTGCCTGGATTCGAACATAGGTCTCACGCTTGTAAGGCAAGTGCTCTAACCACGGAGCTACAGGACTCCACATAGACACAACTGGATTATAGATAGTTTGCCAGTAATATTATTCTCATCAGGCAGTTCCTATTAAATAAAGTTTGCAGTTGCTCACACATCACAGCAGCTGCTTCAAAAGAATGCTGGTCACCTGGGAAATGACTGCCCATCCGACGTGCTGACACAGACTGGGGAGACTGATGAGATCAAGGGACAACTATGTTTCAGTTTGGTATTTATTGTTAAGTTCACGAGTCTTTGTATGTTCAACTTTCTGCAGTCCTCTGTCGGGTCCAGCAAAACTACGTGACAACATGGATTTGTGCAAAACACATTCATTGACACTTGTACTCGTATGTACTAATTCGGTGTTGAGAGAATAGCAGTGCATTTATTCGTCTGGCTGCCATGATTCATTGCTGTATCAGAGATGGCCACATAGTTCAGTGGGTGTTAAATTAAGAGTTACATGTTATGGTCAGCTAACCTATTTCTAATTTACACCAATTCCTTTGAACTGAAAGGTTATTTCTCTCCTGCCTCGGGCCAAATCATAATCTCGGACCATAAATATCTATGGCATTATGGCTATTGGGGATTTGGGGCTATCGCACCAATTCTGAGGGGAATTATCTCTTCTGTCGCATTTGTAGTGAATCATCTGTAAGCCGGTTGTTTCTATGTGAACTTGGCAGTAAGAGACTCCATACAAGAGGGAAAGACATATGAACAAATGCCCTGAACTGGAATTAGAAACTGGAGTTCCATCAAAAAAAGTGAGTGATATATGAGCTGTAAATTTGTGGTTATTGTAGTAAAAACATATTCGACTGCGCAGCAACCCGACTGAGAAACCATAGTTATTCTCACACATATTTCTGTAAACTAAATTTATCTTAAATCACACGGGAGTGTGGATAAAGGGCTCACTATTTACAGTAAATCAAATTTTGCAAACATGGAAATTCCCTCCTTGTACATCCATGAAATTCATCTCCCAAACTGGGTCATCTTCCAAAGCAGAACATCCATTGTGAATTTAGCTTTCCATCCACTGCGAATTTTAAAGAAAGAATGTAACAGGGAACCTGTGCTTGTGCTTACATTAGGATTCGAAAAAAAGAGAAGATAAATCCCTCAAGTAAAATTGGTTATTCGTTTCATGGCTATTTTGGGGACATTACAATGCACAATTGTGCTGTCATATTTGCCCACAAATGCACAGTCATTCCATTTCACAGTAAATCCTGGGAAACGCTTTCAGATGTTCTACCAAGCCTTCACATCTGGTATATAATTTATATTGTGTTCAGAACTAGTATTCGTTAATAAGGAGCTGACCAAGATTTAGTGAAAAATAAACTGTGGAAATTTTTTTTAGGCAGATAGAACACAATAATGACGGTAAAGATTTAACACTAATCTATCACCTAAACGCAAGGATTTTCTTTATTATGTAAATTTTCAGATTTTTATTGTCAACCTGGCAAAGCAAGTCAAGGAAATCAGATCCAAGAGAAACATAGTGATGTGTCTAGGAGCCATATAGATAGACATCCTGTAGCTCAGTGGTTAGATCACTTGCCTTACAAGCATGAGACCTGTGTTCGAATCCAGGCAGGTCAGGGCGAAACCTTGGGCAAGTTTCTTACTCCACATGCCTAATAATAATCCCTCCAAAAAAATACTGTAATAAAATTGGTCATTTCAATCCATGACTGTTTGTGGGACACTGCTGTGCGCAATTGGCTACCGTGATTCGCCCACAAATATACAGTCAATTCACTTTACAGTATATTCTGTGAAGCGCTTTGAGACGTCGATAAGATGTGAAAAGCGCTATATCAAACGCAAGGATTATTATTATTATCATTATAGCGAATAACTGGAGAAAATTAGACAACAATAACGTTAGAAGAACAACCCAAGCACAGTTCCCTGAAGCAGTTCACCTGTGTATCCCTGTGGCCAATGCACAGGGCTGGAATGATGAGACCTAGAGGGTAAAGAACATAATTATTTTTTATTTCATCCCAACATTAAGTTTAGTCAGAATTGGTTGTGTGACTATTGAACTGAAAATAAATCTGGAACAAATCTGGTCTCTAATAATTCCTTTATACATATTGTTTAAACGTATGTCAAGTTGAATTCAAGTCAACCGCCCACTGTGACAGCCTCAGGCATCCAATTCCTGGGATGTTAGACTGTACCCTAATATTCCAAGGTACTGCTGATGACAGACCAGCCAGCCTGACTCACCAGCAAGGATCTGCGGGGGTGGTAAATGGGGGAATTCTTCCCACTCAGCTCCTGCAATTCGGGAAATGAAAGTCCTAATAGGGAGGATGATCCCACTTGGGTGACTAGTGGGAAGCTTGTCGGTTGGTGCTCTCAATAGCAAGCTATGCAATTTTAACTGGTTAAACTCCAGCTGTACCACAATACCCACACTGGGGTCCCCGAGCCTTGGGTCTTGCCAACTTGTGTCAATACTCAGGCATTAGTTAAACAGGGAACATTCCTTTAAGCAGTTTGTATATTCATTCCAGACACAGAGGTATTTCCATGTGTAGATTCCATACATATGTACAATGCTCAATTTAGTTTGGATATTTTTAAGCATGGTGATGAGTTTCCGCTTGTGTCAGACAGTCACCTAACTAAAAACAAATGTCTTAACGGAGCCCAATGAACAATTAGGCTGAAAGCATCTGTTTATTATGACTTTCACATTGAATCTCAGACAAGTAATGTAATTCAGTATGTTACAACAACAACAAAATTATACTTGTGTAGTGCCTTTCACGACACCCCAAGGGCCTGAACAGTCATTGTCAAAAAACACTAAACATTTGGTCATTTCAATCTACGACTGTTTGTGGGACACTGCTGTGCGTGATTGACTGCCGGGTTTCGCCCAGAAATATACAGTCAATATATTGTATTGCTTGATGGTGCCACAGGACAATCATGGTAGCAAAGTGTTCCATTCCTCAGGGCTGATATCTCTCAATTTGCTGAATATAGACCTTTCATCCACAATTTTAGGGAGGCATAACTTTGATGAAAAAAAACGCTTGGCAAACATTTTTCCATCGGTTAGTATGATCAAGAGGACACATAGTCCATGCTCTCGTTCCTCTCCAAAGAAAATAAAAATGAGCAAATGTGTTTATATGATGACAGTTTAATAAGAGGAAAGAATACCGTAATGCCTTTAAGGTCCACGAAAGCCAGTGTCCACACAGTAAATTCCTTAACTAAACATACCATAATGCCAACCAGGTCATTTTAATTAATCACATTAATTAGACCACCGCAGAATGTACTGATTTTCTACCAAAACAGGAACATGGCACGTAACACTTATTTTTCATGATTTTTATTGGAAGATTTCTCAAGATACCCAATAACCGCTAACAATAATATTGTATAAGCTTCACTTCCTTCCATGTTGTGCACTGTTTAACTAAAATGTTTAACTAAGGAAACAATGACAAAGGTGAATCGGCACTCGGCTCCGCTTCTGTTTGTTTGTTGAAATTGTTCTCGTAGGAAATTGTTCTCCTCTGTTTATGTGCTGGACCATAATCAATGCATTGATGTCCAGGATGTATTAAAGCCATTCAGCGACATAAATAGTTCACTAATGGGTGCTCGCTGTTGACGCATCTGCAATTGCTTGACCCCAAAGGGATTTGCTTCATTTTTGGCCTGAAGAATCCAAATGAAAAAATGCTCTTGGGCAGGTTTAGGGAAACATCGAATGTACAGGAAATTAAAGATTTGCGAAACAAGCGTAGCAAATGTGTTTAGGTAAATAAGAAGGCGGGTGATTGAAGAAGTGAGGTCTGTCCTTCTCTGCTCCTAGGTAATATTTATAATAATCTCCATTTGTCCTAGCCTAATGCCAAATGATCAGCTTTATTATCTTTTCAATTAATCTGCCAGCCATAAACCAATGAATAGTTTCCGAGGAATGTATGGGAACGGAATGCCAACCACCTGAGTGTCGGCCTGGCTCAGTTGGTAGCACACACTCCTCCGAGTCAGAAGGTTGTACTATAATAATAATAATAACTCTCGTGACTTATCGCGTCTTCAAGTCGCCTCAAAGCTTCACAGAATGGTGAATTGACTGTATATTTTGTGGGCAAAACGATGTAGCCAACTGCGCAAGTAGTGTCCCACAAACATTTGGGGATTGAGTGACCAAATTATTATTTTATTTTGAAGGAATTATTATTATAACCCGGGAAAAGCGTCTCACAACTGGGTTCCTACTTACAACGATGCAAACAGAGGCATGTGGAGTACAGAAACTTGCCCATGTTTGGTCCGGCCGGGAATCAAAAACAGGTAGATTCAAGATCCACTATTTTGAGCTCATAGTCTAAATTGACATTCCAATGATTCAGAGCACTGCATTGTAAGAGGTACAATCCTTCAGATAACAGGTGAAACTGAGGTCCCATCTCCCGATTCAGCGAGATGTAGAAGATTCCAGGGTACTATTCAAAAAGAAAAGATGAGTTTCTTCCAGTGTCCTTGCCAATAGATATATGTTTATTTACTTCAGGGCTGTTTGTGGGCCAATTGTTGTGTGCAAATTGCACGTTTGTTTGCCTACAAATACACAGTCACTACACTATACAGAAAACTTGGTGAAGTGCTTCAAGCCATTTCAATGATATTAGAACAAGGATCCTTTTTTGGGGGTCAGTCTCAACAGTAAAAATGTTTTAAAATCGAATCACGTGTTACATCTCATACATCTCAAATTCATTCTTCACCAATCAGCTTATCTAATTTCCTCTTGAGTTTGTTGACAATCTGTGTAAAGGCAGTAAAGGCATTTTAAAAAGTCTATATGTAGACAAAAGATAGTCACTATTTTTTGTGGTAAATCCTTGGATGCACTTTGAGAAATCCTCCTCGCATGAAAGTCGCTATATCAAATGTAAGGATTATTATTTTATTATTATTCTACATATTCACCACCCTTTGTGTAAAATAATTAAATCTAAACCTTATAATACTAAGCAGAGCTCTTTGGTATTTATTTAGCTTTACAAACCTCTCACCAATCAGCAACTGTGAGTACTTACAGCCTTTCAACACTAATAAATCAAATGCCTTCGCTTTATGTAACTAAATTCCAGCATCTAACCATTAAAGCACCAAATTACACTCAAAAGAAATTGCCCTTCATGTAAATATTGGAAACATTTCAATCGCAGAATAATCTCAGGAAGACTAGCCGTTCAAATCGCTATAAAGTTTGGCCGAGAAACTAAAGGAATAATGTAAAACCACTTTGTTAAGCAATGAATATCTCGAAATTCCATTCTGCATATGCAGTTTGTTCTGCCCTCTGGGTTGTGTGCCTGAGAGAGAGAGAAAATGGGCATTCGCTGATGCTTAATGAATTCTTCTATGATTTTTCTCCCATATGTAAAACGTCTGCGGACACAAAGATGAGTAGGAAAGACTGCAAGTGCAAAACACCAAATCGTGTATTAAACCAAAACAGAAAAAAATGATTGATACATCACCATAAAATAACTAGGTTTAAAAGAAATGCCATCCAATCTCTCCTCAATATATAATAAGTTGCTTCACCTACTCTTGGAACTCAGTTCATTAACGAAATGGCCAAACTGGCAGAAACTGCAGTGCCTTATTCTTGTATATCATATTCTTCTTCATTGGTGGAGTCCTGCAGCTCAGTGGTTAGAGCACACATGCCTCGCAAGCAAGAGACCTGGGTTCAGTTCCCGGCAGGGTGAAATGTTGGTCAAGTTTCCTTACTCTACATGCTTCTGTTTCCCTAAGGAACCCAGTTGTTATTCGATTGGCGGATCGCTTATCCTGGGATAATAATCCTTCTAAAAAAAATAATTTGGTTACTCAATTCATGACTGCTTGTGGGACACTGCTGCGCACAAATGGCTGTCGTGTTTCGCCCGCAAAATAAGCAGTCAAATTCACTCTACAGTATATTCTGTGAAGCGCTTCGAAATGCCTAGAAGATCTGAAAAGCGCGATATCAAATGCAAGGATTATTATTATTATTACCTATTTCTATCGATTGTGTCTGTTACACACTTATTCGATCATTCTATCAAACTGTTGACTCCGCAGAGATCTGTTTTATGTTTGCTGCAGTTTGGACTCTACATAAACTTTCATAAAGCGTTGTTAGAAAAATGCTAATGGGTAGCAATTTAATAACATTCCAGACAGCCAGTAAAGCAGATTAAGTAGCAGCAGATGGATCTTACAATACAATAACAATTAGACTTATATAGTGCCTTTCATGTCAGAAGGACGTCTCAAAGCACTTAATGCAATTTAATGCAAAGTACAGTAACATGTATTAAAACAAGAAAGATTAAATATGTTGAAATAAAGAGGTGGGGGGGTCAGCAGAGGTGAAGAAGAACAACATTTTGGTCAAATCATTGATTAATTACCCAAGGTTTCTGGACAATGTGAAGCTGGTGTCAATTACGTTGGAGTCCAAATACAATATTGGCTCTTCATGTTTTGTTTACCAAATCCAATTGATATGTTTGTATTCCAAATTGATATATTTTTTAATTTCGTACATGAGTCTTCTTAAAAAACTTTTTTAAAAATCAGGCAAGTACGCCAATTACAACAGCTTTAGTGAGCCCAGAGGAAGAATTTAACATCCTGACATTGGAAAACCAAGCAAGGAATCCTGTAGCTTTGTGGTTAGAGCACTCACCTCACAAGCAAGAGACCTGGGTTCAATTCCAGGCAGGTCAGGGCGAAACCTTGGACAAGTTTCCTTACTCCACCCGCCTGATAATAATCCCTCAAAAAAAACCAATAAATTAGTCATTTCAATCCACAACTGTTTGTGGGGATGCTGCTGCCAATTGGCAGGCGCGTTTCGCCCACATATATACAGTCGATTCACTTTGCAGTATATTCTGTGAAGAAGCGCTTTGAGACATCTAGAAGACATGAAAAGCGCTATATCAAATTCAAGGATTATGATTATTATTAAACATTTGCTCATTAAAAATCCAATAAAGCAGAGGGCCCTGAGAGTTAACTCAGATGTATCTTGCCCCATCCCTTTAATGCTAATTTTCTACGATGTTGTTTTGCCTTCAGCACACGCTTCAACTACATTGTGAACTTTGTATGTCAAAGGCAAATCCTTAGATACAGGCTTGCTGTTGCTATGCAACTGAAGAACTTCCTTTCCGCAAGGAGGCTGAGACTAGTTCTACTGGTTATTAAGCACTAATTCTTGGCTGAGTTCTGCGGCTCAACTAAATCTTAAATCTGTTTAACATGCTTCCGAGAAAAGTTCCCAAAACACATGGGAAAACGTACCAAAAAGCACGATCCATCTAAACCTAAAATGGTGTTGTTTGCACAACATTCTCTCAAGGTTTCTATTGACTAAGGTTAACTTGCAGTGCATGGTGAAATAAACTATAAATGTAATCACTGGTTCACATGTTCCTGCACAGACTGGCACAGACCTCCAGGTGGGTTTGGATTACAATGATGTAATAATGTTGTCTTATTTTAGGTGAGACTGTTGGCCATCTTGCACTGAAATGTTTAAGCTAATACGAATCCACCTATCAATGTCTCAGATAATAAACCCTCAAAATATAAAAACAATATAATAATAATAATCCTTGCATTTGATATAGCACTTTTCACATCTTATCGACGTCTCAAAGCGCTTCACAGAATACACTGTAAAGTGAATTGACTGTATATTTGTGGGTGAAATAAATTGTTCATTTCAACCCATGGCTGTTTGTGGGACACTGCTGTGCACAATTGGCTGCCATGTTTTGCCCATAAAATAATAAATCCAAGGATACATATACACACCAATGAACCCTTACTCAGAGGCCACCCTTAGACAGGGTGACCAAAAAGTAGTGATACCATTACAATGTCTATCTAGCAAGTCTTAAAGAAATGATGATTTATTGCTGAGAGGATGATATTATTATTATGCATACTTGCTTCATAAAGATGTATCGAGATTCCTATTCGATGATCCTGTCAAAACAACCCAAACCTAATGAATGTTATGAAAATGATGGCATCTTATACTATGTGAGGGCCTTGCCGTTCCCCAAGATTAAAATAATTTAACGCCTGAAGAAACCATTGATGTTGTTCATGCAGCTATGGCAAAATATAAAGACGTCACCCTTCAAAAGCCATCCAACTGTTTGGTTCATGTGCAACTCTCACATAACACACACAGGCTCCTTTCTTTCCACAGTAAGAACCCTTTGTACCATCATGAGAGTTTGATTAAATTCAGGGAACAACAACAGCTTTGAGAGAGAATGAGGTTGTTAAAACGACTGAGGTTACAGTATTATCTTTCCAGAGATGTTGTTGCCAGGTGTGTTTTGCAATGTTTCAGCCCTCGGCGCCAACGAAGGCAGTAACGACTTGTCATTCAATAACACCTTGCGCTAACTCAGACCCTTCCACATGGAGGGAACATCTCGAAGTATATATACACAGGAGGACCGCGCATTTAGTGTGCTGTCCAAACATCGTACGGTAACGTCATAAGGGCACCACAGCTGTGTCACTTGCCGTGCCTGCTCGCTTCCCGCACAAACTAAATGATCAACTTCTCTGCAACAGCTTCCTGCGCGGAATCATGCCTGCGCAGCGGACAGGAAGTGCATTGGTTGGACGTTATTAATGCAGCGGCCTGGAACCAGCCGCTGGTTCAAAGGACACCAACCTATAAGTGACCGCGGCTAATATAATGTTAGGAGTGGGGAGTAGGGACGAGGAAGAGGGAATTGAGAATGTTGACCAAAGATCAGCACTGCCTTCCACCACCTCCGCAATTGCCCGACTCCGTCACTACCTCACCCATCGGGCTGCCGAAACCCTTACACATGCGTTTGTCACCTCTAGGCTTGGCTACGGCAACTCCTTCCTTGTCGGCCTCCCCAACTCTTCCCTCCACAAGCTGCAGATCATCAAAAACTCTGCAGTCCGTGTCCTCTCCCGCATCAGGCTCCGCGGCCACATCACCTCCACCCTCGCCTGGTTCCACTGGCTCCCCATTCCTTAGAGGATCGAATTCAAGATCCTTGTCCTCACCTTCAAGGCTCTCCATGGCCTTTCCCCCTCCTACCTCTCTGACCAGCTGGTCACCCATCAGCCTGTCCGCTCCCTCTGATCAGCAGGCTCCAACCTGCTCCATGTCTCCCGCCCGACCTGCCCTACCACCGGTGGCCAGGTTTTCAGTCTTTCTGACCCCACACTTTGGAACTCCATCTCACAATTCCTTCACTTTTCTTACTGTGGAAAGAAAGGAAAGCCGAGGGTGCGAGAGCCTAGATGTAGGGCTTGAAGGGCAGCTAAGGGGTTAACAGGACCCCGAGCTTCCGCACTGGCTCCTTGAGATGGAGTGTGACATAATAATCATAAGGCAGCTCCCAGCAGAACAATGACTATATCGTTAAGTGTCTGGCTGATCTCATTGTTTAACCAATGGGAGGAATTAATGCATCACCCACAACTCAAATGTGGAAAGTGTTAGGATACCAAAGGAATTTAATTGCTTAATGGGTGAGGTGCAATCACGTTTGCAGGGGAGTGCTGGAGACTTTGATAAATGGATCTGTTCCAAACGTGTGTCGCTGACAGAAAGCAGAACGGAGTAACCTTATCAAACTCAAACTTATATCGGATTTTGAATTCCTCAATGAAGTAAGGATGAAATGTCCTGAAAAACAGTTCAATGCATTTAAACTGATCCACCAAGCCTAAAGAATCAACAATGAGAATGAGTAGCATATGGAGTTAGAATCACAGAATCATAGAATCATAGAATTTTACGGCACAAAAGGAGGCCATTCGGCCCATCTAGTCTGTGCCGGCTCTTTGAAAAGAGCGATTCAATCCCACTGCCCTGCCCGCTCCCCATAGCCTAATAGACCCGTTCTCCCTAAATAAAGATCTAATTCCCTTTTAAAAGTTGTTATCGAATCAGCCTCCACCACCTTTTCAGGCAATGCATTCCAGATTCGAACAACTTGCTGAGTGAAAAAATTTCTCCTCAGCTCCCCTCTACTTCGCCTTGAAACTATTTTAAATCTGTGACCACGAGTCACAGATTCACCCACGAGTGGAAATAGTTTTTCTCTATTTGCCCTGTCGAAACCCCTCATGATCTTATAAACCTCTATTAGGTCTCCCCTCAATCTTCTCTGCTCCAGAGAGAATAACCCTAGCCTATCTAGCCTCTCCTCATAGCTGAAGTCCCTCAATCCTGGCACCATCCTAGTAAATCTTCGTTGTACCCTTTCCAATGCCTTCACATCCTTTCTGTAGTGTGGTGACCAGAATTGAACACAGTATTCCAGCTGAGGCCTCACCAAAGTCCTATAGAGGTTAGTCAGCACTTCCTGACTTTTGTACTCTATACCCCTATTTATAAAGCCTAGTATCCCATATGCCTTCTTAACAGCCTTGTCTACCTGTCCTGCCACCTTCAACGAGTCACTAACACAAATCCCCAGGTCTCTCTGTTCCTTTACACCATTTAAAATTGTACTATCTAGCCTATATTGCCTCCCTTCATTTCTTCTCCCAAAATGCATCACCTCACACTTCTCTGCATTAAATTTCATCTGCCATGTGTCTGCCCACTTTACCAATTTGTCTATATCCTCTTGCAGATGGCTACTATCCTCCTCACTGTTTACTATTCTCCCTAACTTAGTGTCATCTGCAAACTTGGAAACTGTACTCCGTACACCCAAGTCCAGATCATTGATGTAGATTACAAACAGCAATGGTCCCAAAACCGATCCCTGTGGCACACCACTGCTCACGTCCCTCCAATCTGAAAAACAGCCGCTCACTACTACTCTCTGCTTTCTGTCTCGCAGCCAGTTGTGGATCCACGCTGCCACTGTCCCTTTTACGCCATGGGCCTTTAATTTCATAATAAGTCTCTCATGTGGCACTTTGTCAAATGCCTTTTGAAAGTCCATGTAAACTACATCAACTGCGCTACCATTATCCACCCATTCCGTTACCTCATCAAAAAATTCTATCAGATTGGTAAGGCAATTGGTTATTGGCAAAAGTTATTGGAAATACTGACATGATCAGCATATATCTCTGTAAAACAATTCATCGACCAGAGGTAGAGCCGAGAGTCAGCAGAAATAATGCAAAAATAATTCAACAATGCAAAGGTATTGAATCAAAGGTAAAGGCTATATCAAATGCAAGGATAATTATTACAATAATCGATGTGCATGACATTAAAGACCTAAGGATGAAGTGAAAAATAAAAACTGTAAGGTGACAAAAACAATTGTTTAAATTAAAAAAATTAACACTACTTTTAAGTGTGATGGAAAGGAAGGAAATCAATAGGAGATAAACAGGTGACCCTCTGAGGCTGAATAAAGATAAAAAAAGTAGGAGAACATATAGAAAGATTGATGATAAATAGTTTGAAACTTACCTAAGAGAGAAGTAGTTGGTAAAGTTTCAAAGATATATTTGGATAGACCTTGAATGGAAGGCTAGGAATTGCCAAATGTGTTAAATGAATTCTTTACATAAGCCGTCACCAAGAAAGGTTGTGGTCAAAGTCCAGAGATAATCCATATGTATCAACAATCTATGACTAATGTAGATGCCAGTGAAACATGTGTCATATAACTTGGAACTCAAAGCGAAAATATTAACAAGCCACCTGGAGCAGACAGAATACACCCTAGAATTCATCGGGATATTACTGAGCAAGTATGTGATGCTCGTCAATATAAAGACAATTGATGTCATTCTATTATTCCCAAATAAATAGTAAAGCAATCGTACTGCTTGTATTTGATGTATGCATCTAGCACCCCCAAGACTTTTACTGTGAAGGTCATTTGTAGGCGAAATGGCAGAATAATCAGGATTCAACATTTCTGCCCTTATGTAATGTTTTTTATTTTTTCAATAATAAAATGAAACCAATCTGGAAAATACAATTGCCAACCACAACTGGAATATTTGCCAGTTCTTTACTATTGGTTCACTGAGAGAAGAAAGAAAATAATAATAATAATAATTGCATTTGATATTGTGCTTTTTGCGTCTTCTAGACATCTCAAAGCGCTTCACATAATATACTGTAAAGTGAATTGACTGTATATTTGTGGGTGAAATGTGGGAGCCAATTTCGCACAGCAGTGTACTGTACCACAAACAGTCGTAGATTGAAATGACCAATTTGTTATAGGTTTTTTTTGGACTGATTATTATTAGGCATATGTTGTAAAGAAACTTGCCCAAGGTTTCGCCCTGACCTGCCTGGATTTGAAACACAGGTCTCGTATTGTAAGGCGAGTGCTCTAACCACTGAGCTACAGCACTCCACCATATTACTGTTAATATTTGAATAACTTTTATGTAACGCAGAGTTAGAAACAGTCTTTTTCTGAGTACTTATTCCAAAGCGAACGATTGTGATTGCTAACTCAACCGAATCACACCTCCTTCCTGCAGTGCACTGCCAGAATCAAAGCTTAGATTTTATTTGAGTAAATGAGAATCACGGTTCTTTGAAACTTTATCAAATATAAATTGTAGTTGAAAATAAAATAAAGTTGAAACCGTAGGCAAGTTTCCTTAGTCCACACACCCACACGGCTCTGTTTACCTAGCGGTAAACAGGAACTGGTCTGTTCGTCGATTGACAGGTTGCTTTTATACAAAAAAAGAATAATTTGGTCACTCAATACAGGATTGTTTGTGGAACTCTGCGCAATTGGCTGCCGCATTTCAACCGCAAAATGCACAGTCACTCCATTTCACAGGATATTGAAGACGTAATCAGGTCTCGAAGACGTAATAAGATGCCATGTCAAATACAAGGCTTATGATCACTATTATAAATAAAAACTTTTTCCAAAATTGAAATGTGTTTTTTGAGGTTAAAAATGGATTGACATTATTTTCACGAAGCCTTTTGTTGTGAAAAAAAATCTATCTTGTTCTTGCGAACAGCATGTCTAGAATTAAAAGGCAACAACAGTAACTCTCAAGGTCACGGTTTTAAATCAGTGGGAGCGGAGCAGATCAGACCAGAAACCAGCGGAAATATTAACAAGTCACGGTTCAGGAATTTTACTCTTCTAATCTCCTATGGTCCTACTCCCCTGCTCATTGCATCCGCTCTGATTGCACAGAATTGTTCTACCTCCCCTGCCATCTGTAGGTGAGCCTTTCAGCCACTCTGCCCACACTCTCTGGAACACTCTCTAAATTGTTTTTGCCTTGCGTCTCTTTCAGAATCATTCTCGTGCCCCACCTTTGACTAGACGCCTTCAGTCAACAACAGCAACTGAGTATTGATACAGCGCCCTTTCATGTGGGGTAGCGTTTCCTATTCTCCTATCCTTGACTCCGTTAGGGCTCCCACCCTATCTGAAATAAATGCAAATTATTGGATTAATTATTGCAGTCAACGGATTGGTGGGAATCAATTTATAGTGAGTGTTTTTGGTTTACAGTGAGTGTCTGTCACAAGCAGAAATCTATCAGAATGTTTAGAATATCTAAAACAGACTGATTGTCCCACAAACATTTGCTAACTGCTCATAGAAATTTCCCTATATCTGGAATGAGATGAGCACTAGCTCCCTGGAGGGACACACCCTGCTTACCTAGTACCAGTGCGTACTCAGCGCTGGTTGGCAAGAGGCAGATTTTGGGGGTTGGTGTAGTGTTAAACCGGACAGAAATGCGTAGCTCGCCATTGTCCTGCTGTTTGTCCAGTTAGGACCACCCTACCCACTAGGTAGGGCATCAAGCTTGCTGGGTTAACAGGAGCTGATTGGGAGGAATCCTTAACCACCCCCTCCTCCAGTGTCTAGTCTACCCTTCCAGATCATTTCAATCCGTGACTGTTTGTGGGATTCCCACCCACAAATACACAGTCAATTCTCTTTGCAGTACATTCTCTGAAGGGCTTTGAGGCGTCTAGAAGGCGTGAAAAGCGCTATTTCAAATGCATGGATTATTATTGTTGTTGTTGGCCAGGCAGGGGTGGCTTGTCTGCCGTCTGCGGGGCCTTGGAGTTCAGTGGACCGGCCTGATCGCCAAGACCACCACAGGGTTAGCGATTCCGAGATTCCGTTGCCAAGCCCGTCTCCTTGGAGAAAACGCCACCCCCAAGGAGATCCCGTGTGTGTATATATATGTATATATATATATCTTTCGCCCGTGTACATCTGCTCTGTCTGTCCCTGCGCATCCGCACTCATCTACAATCGGGACCGAAACTATCCCAGTACCTGCTGCCGCGCGGTATTCCTACATCCTTTCCCCCTTCCGCCCTCCCCGATCCCGACCCCCGACCCCCCCCCCCCCCCCAATCAGCTCGGGTCTGAAACACTGACAGCCCAGCGCATTGGGGCATCCTCCCGACGTGAAAGGTGCGATCCAACGTTTGTTGTTGTCGTTGTTGTCGGCAATATCTGCCTCTCACACGGTCATACGCCTTTCCCCTGATATCAACTCTCGGGCAATATCGTGGCTCGAACCATTCATTGCTCAAGGTGTGTTGGCCAGTTGTTCCAGGTGTGTTGCCCCCATCTCCGTCTCTCTCTCTCTATCTATCTCTCTGTGTGTCTGTCCCTGTGTCTATCTCACTCACACTCTCTCTCTCTCTCCCTGATTGTATTCCATGGAGGTGGTGTCCTTATGAGGCACACCCTCTCTGTCCCTAAGTCTCCTTTTCCATTGGCCATCCCGAGACGGTGGGGGGGGGGGGGGGGTGAGTTGTATAGAATCCTTTGCTCCTTATATTAATCTCTATGTGTGTGCGTGTGTGTGTGAGTGGGAGACAGACAGACAGAACGTGAGTGTTGTGTGTGTGGGTGTGAATAAAAGAGCAAGAGAGCCACACTGACTTGTTAGTGAGTGAGTAGCTGCTGATCAGTTCTACCAGAGCACAGTCTGGAGCGTTCAATAGACTCACACACTCACACACACTCACACACACACACACCAAGAGGGTCTCACTCAGAACAGAGTCATTGACGGTTGTGTCCAACTCATTGTACAACATGGGTCAGGTCACTGACTGTGCCATCCTCTGTGGATTAGTTCTGGTTTGTCTTCATGGAGCAGCTTCTTCAGGTAAGAAAGTGACTGGGTGGGTGACTTGCTGGCTGGGTGGGTGACTGGGTGGATGGATGGGTGGGTGACTGGGTGGATGGATGGGTGGGTGACTGACTGGGTGATTGACTGACTGGCTGGGTGGGTGGGTGAGTGACTGGGTGATTGACTGACTGGCTGGAAGTGTGAGTGAGTGACTGGGTGAGTGAGTGACTGGGTGAGTGACTGGCTTGTTGGCTGGGCTGGCTTTATTGGGACCCCTGACAATGTGGTGGACAGAAATGGGTCAAAAGTTCCTGCGTGTGGGTTTTTTTTTTTTGCTTTAAAAGAAACTAAAGAGGAAATGAGCCACGATTGGGAATCCCAGTTGCTTTCCTCATCTGTGTTATAGACACACAGGATTCCAGCTCCAAGAAACTTTTCTCGACAGACAACTCTCTCTCTCTCTCTCTCTTACACACGCACACAGATACAGAGACACACAGATCGAAAGAGAGAGAGGGAGAGAGAGAGACAGACACACGCAAATCCGACTTAGAATAATGATCATTCAGCTGTATGCGAGATTTAATAGTTTGGTGAGATTGGCCAGAAAGGGACTGAGGCAGGTATGAACACATACACACACACACAAACACACTCTCTCTCACTCACACACACACACACACACACACACAAGACGAGGATTGAATTCATCTGAACATATTTCTAAGGCTTCACTTCACTGTTAACACTGAGTCGAAGTTGGTCACGAATCTATTGCTACTGCTGAGAGCAAGCCATCGCCAAAGGTGTGTGTCTGTGTGTGTGTGAGAGAGAGAGAGAGAGAGAGTCCAGAGAGGATTGAATACTGTACATACTCAGTGATGTGTTTTCTCCTCCTCACTCTGCAGGGTTCCTTCCCAAGGCCACTAATATAACGTGGGAATCCATCCTTTTTCGAACGGAATTACGCTGGGAGCCATCACCTGTAAATTTCGTCTACACTGTGAGAGTGAAAGGGTGAGTTTAAGAGACAGTAACCGGTTGGCAGAGTTTGGGGGCAAAAAAACCCCCCCAGCAATAACGATAATCACATGAGTGAGAATGATAATACCTGTGGTGTGATACACTGTATAAGGCTCGGCAAGTCTTCGCGACGTCTCAAAGCGCTTTGCAGATATAGATATATATACATATATATATATATACCGGAGTCCTCAGTGGTTAGAACACATCGCCTCGCAAGCGAGAGACATGGGTTCGATTCCCGGCAGGTCAGGGCGAAACCTTGGCCGAGTTTCCTTACTCCACGTGCCCGATAATAAGCCCTCGGGGGGGGGGGGGGGGGGGGGGGGAAGGGGGAAAAAAATTAAGTAGTTAATAGATCATTTCGATCCACGACTGTTTGTGGGGACATTGCTGTGCGCAATTGGCTGCCGCGTTTCGCTCACATTTATACGGTCGATTCACTTTACAGGATATCTTGGAGAGGTCTAGTAGACGTGAAAAGTGCCGTATCAAATGGAAGGATTATTATTATTATACTGTAAAGTGAAATGACTGTATATCTGTGGGCGAAAAACATTTATTCTCTGTATCAATTGCAAACGGATTGAAACGCGATGAATAATAAACGACAGGGGATCTTACTGTTTAAATTTGCAGGGCAGGCAGGGCAAAACCTTAGGCAAATATCCTTACTCCACATACCTTAGTTTACCTGGCAGTACAGTAGGAACCCGTTTGTTAGTCAATTGGCTGTCTGATCACTTTTCCGAGACAGTAAACCCTTCTATATAAAAAATATTAATCTGGTCACTTCAATCTATGACTGTTTGTGGGACACTGCTGTGCGCAATTGGCTGCTGCGTTTCGCCCACAGAATATACAGTCAATTCACTATACAGTATATTCTGTGAACTGCTTCGAGATGTCTAGAAGATGTGAAAACGCACTACCTATCAAATGCTAGGATTATGATTATTATTATCTAACAGAGGGTGTTTTATGAATGTTATCAATCAGATCATGTATTATTATTGTGTGACACTTTGATTGCACCAATTATTCTGTAGTTTGGGTCAGTTGCAAACACCTGAAATACATATATTTGATTCAATTGATAGTGAATAATAATTTTATTATATTATTTCATAATAATAATCAATTTAAGAATCGATTATATCAGTTCCTGCAGGAATGTATCTGAAACACATATACACTACAAAGTATATTATTGGATCCTATATTATTACCTATAAACCTGTTAGGGTCACCCTCTCCCATGGCTCAGTAACTGTGATCACGTGTGGGTTAATGTCCTTCGATCTCTATTTGGCCAATTGCTTTTGGTTACAGCTGAACATTGTCAAGCTCTCTGCGACGCTACCCTGTGTGATGGGCGCTATATAATGAAAGTTATTGCTGTTGTTAAATTAAGGTGGGGGTGTCAATGTATGGCTCAATAGAGATCGAAAGAGATTAATCCACATGTGATCGCACCAAGAGGTGAGGGTAACTTCTATGTATTGCCCTCACAATCTTTGGTGCAGCATACAGATCCTGCAGGAGCCGCATGTGCTAACATAATTATCATAATAATAATGATAATACAAGCAATCCTTGTATTCAATATAGCGCTTTTCACGTCTTCTAGACGTCTCAAAGCGCATCACAGAATATCCTGTAAAGTGAATTATCGACTGCATACATGTGGGTGAAACGTGGCAGCCAATTGCGCACAGCAGTGTCCCACAAAACCAGTCATGGATTGGAATGACCAATGTATTATTGTTTTTTCTCTCGAGATTATTATCAGGCGTGCGGAGTAAGGAAATTTGCCCAAGTTATCGCCCTGCCTGGAATTGAACCCGGGGTCTCTCGCTTGTAACCATTCCAACCACTGGGCAGCATTTATATGTTTCCGGACATGTTGGTTAGCAGCCGTCACAAGTTACAGGCGCACGCATTGTTTCCCTTCAGCAGTTTACAATCCTGTCCTGCACACTGTGCATAACGCAAACCATATGCGCCATTTGACAAGCAAGCAGTGGCTGAAAATATATGTCATTCAGGGCGAAAGAAAATGAATTCACAGGGCTCGTCAGCCATTGTAATAGTAAGAATATAATAACAATCCACGTTTTTTTTATTTAAAAAATCCTGACCTTTGATACAAATTCTATCAATATTAATAATTGCAATATTCAATGTCGATTGATATAATTCACGTGATGTTTTCACTGATTGTTTTGAGGTGGATATTAAATTCATATCGTCTGCCACTTTCAACAAGAATTACTGGGCACAATCTAAAATAATTAAGCAATATACTGAACCGTGTTTCAGATGTTTTGCAAACAATTTTTTTAACTACAGAATAGTTGTTACAATCAAAGTGTCATACAATGAAACAATAATGATTATTGCAACAGAATGCCAAGGACTAGGGAAGGGTGAATGACTGTATTAATTTCTTCATGTGTGTCCTGGACATCACTGAGGGAGGGAGGAAGAGGCAGGCACGCAAAACATGCTGTCATCTCAATTTGTTCTTCCTGAGCTAGTTGATTTAAAAAAATGCAGTGTGTGTTCAGAACAGGCTGGAAATTATCACTGAGGAATGCCAGAGGCTATCATGTATAAGACCCGTGTTGTAAATCACTTAAGAAACTGTCTAAATGCTCATGGTTGAATGGAGGATACTGCCCCCAAGTGAAGGGTGCTCTATAAATGCGAGTTGTTGTTGCTGACTTACACTCAAAAGACATCACTTCAACAACAACAACAAAATTACACTTAATTCGGGAGGACGTTAAAACTTAGGCAGATACAAAATGTGAAATGCCTGATAAAACTTTGCCAATTATCACACTCAGCATGAAAGGAATGATAAGCCATGCAAAAACAGCTGTCCTCCTTTCTCTGGTGCTGTATTATTTGGGAAGGAACTCTGTGGCATAGTGATTAGCCCCCTCGCCTCGCAAGGGAGAGGGCCCGAGTTCAATTCTTGCTTGGGGCTTGGGTGGGGGGGATACCTAAGGCAAGTCTCCTTACTCCAAATAACTCCAACAGTGAGTCGGAAACTATTTGTTAGTCAATTCTGGAGGTAATTGCTTCTGCCATGTGTGTTTAGCACGTGGTCTGGTCTTCCCGAATATTCCTTGACACCAGGTTATACTGTTTGCTGCCTCAGAGGGTGGCTGCTGTGTGGGCAGTGGCTTCTACACGGTAAACAAATACACACAAGGAAGTGTTCGCACTGTGTGAACCCGCCATCTTCATACACAAAGTGCAAGCATTATCATTATTAATTGGAGACGTCACTCCAATAAAATTTACTTTCAGAGTGACATTTCCAGAGATGTACTTCCAGTTACCTGAAAAATGTGAAATACTGTAATAATAATAATCCTTGCATTTGTTATGACGCATTTCACGTCTTCTGGACCTCTCAAAGTGCTTGACAGAAATATACTGTTAAAAGTTTTGTTTTAAAAAAGTGTTTGGATCGTAAGTTTGTGTTTCTTACCTTGCAGTGAGTGATTCAATTAAAAAAAGTTACTCTGTTCATTAATTTCAGTAAACTGTATGCAGTTAATGTTTTTCTAAGTTGAAAACACTAACTGTAAAGCTATATTCTATTGCTAAAAAAATCTGCAGTCATTTGAAGTGCAATGTAGTGTTTAATTGTTTTAGATAGTGCCTGACTGACAACATTTAACAAATAATACATTTTATGGGTGTGGATCAAGAGATTGAAATTTGCACTATTTAAAATGAATCATGTGTGGGAAAAAGAGTATTAGCTTCTGGCAATTGACATCAGAAAACTAACCTTTCTACCTTCTCTAGTAGCGCAGTTTTGTAGACAGAGGTTGCCTTGGGCAAGTTTCATATGAGGTGCAGTGTTGAAACAGGAGCAGTGAAAAAGATTTCATTTCACCCCGTTTCTCTACGAGATTTATAGCTGAACAAGAATCAAATAAAACCCCTTCAACTGCAAACTGCAAATGTAAAGATAATCTGTCCTGCTTCAAGTTTACAAACTGCAAACTAATTCAATGTACCTGTATTTGGTTCCTCCCTCATCTCGCAGTTAATTATTTTCTGGAACATTGTGTGTTTTGTTGATTGAGTCATTCCTTTAGCTCTCACTTGCCTTCTGGTTCAGGTGGCTGGAAAGGAGCCTTGCTTGTTTTTGTTAAAAAAAGAAAAGAATTTACCTCCATAGTTAATTTGCCCTGAGCGCTGTGTAAATGCAAATTGTTGCTATTCCCTCTTCACCCAAATGTACCCCACAAATACAAATGAATTCACTCATCTCTTCAGGTCTGCCATCCACAAGGTCCGGCTGATACAAAATTCCACTACCTGGATCCTCCCTCGCACCAAACTCCGCACCCCCATCTCCCCAACATTCACAACATTCCACTGGTTTCTGTCTCTGAATGGATTGACTCATTCTTATATACAATTCCCTTTGCACACCTCCCTATCTCTCTGATTTGCTGCGCATCCCTCGACCCGTCCGTACCAGAATCAGTGGTCAAGGCTTCAGTCAATACAGACCAATCTCTGGAAGTCCCTTTGCCTCACCCCTCTTTACCTTTCTTTAAAACCTGCCTGGAAACCTACCTCACTGACCATTCCTATGAGCATCTCCTCTTTCTCCCTTTGTCTATGCCTATCCCCAACCCCATCCATCACTCTGAGACATCATCCTACACAATTAATGTCACTGTATTGAAGCAAGTTGCTTTTGTGGCTCATCCAAACGTTGTTTGTAGGATGTCAGCAAGTGCCAATAAGCTGTTGAGTTTGCCTACTGACCGCATTCGCTTCATTTGTAATGAATCTCATTTTGTGACACGCTTGAAAAGCATTCATTTATTTATTATCCTGAAATAAAAATTTTAATGTGGGGGTTATATTTCAGCAAAAGAACGGACTGGAAAAAGAAATCTGAATGTACCCGTGTGAATATCACAAGTTGTGACATAACAAGTCTGCTGGATAATTTGACCGACACGTACAATGCTGAAATCCTAACCTACAGTCTGGAACCCACAGATGAACCAGAAGAACCTCCTTATGCTGAGGCAGTGCCAATCACTCCTTACAAAGAAAGTGAGTATGAATAGCATTCCTAGAATATTAGCGTCACAGCTCCACAAAGATCATGTCATTCTTCCTGTCAGATTTTTTTCTTCTCCTTTCCCTAATGGCATGCCTCCTTCTGCTGGTTTACCCGGTTCCACGCACAGGAACTAAGCACTTTTTGGTACAGAATTTTATTTTTAAATGATTACATCCTTGATTGCCTCGTCTCAGTTAATTCCACAAAGTACTGTCTTCGATTAGTCCTGCAGCTCTGAAGCGCTCTGAGATGCCATCCAGTGTGGAGGGTGCTATATAAATCAAAGTTGTTGTTGCTGTTGTTGCAGCTCAGTGGTTAGAGCACTCGTCTTACAAACGTGAGACCTGTGTTTCGAATCCAGGCAGGTCAGGGCAAAACCGTAGGCAGGTTTCCTTACTCCACACACCTAATAATAATCCATAAAAAACTATAATAAATTGGTCATTTGAATCCACAACTGTTTGTGGGACACTGCTGTGCGCAATTGGCTGCTGTGTTTCGCCCACAAATATACAGTCAATTCACAATGATGCCCACTTTTGTGGGACATGAACGAGACAAGATGGTAACAGGCCATGTCCATGTTAAGCATGTTTAAATACGGCTGTACAAGTGCACTTCATTATCTAATTCTGTTCTTAAATATAATGGTAATTTTTATTTTAAAATATAGTTAATTTTAATAGATCTAATTTTTAAAAGCCACAGAAGATGAATTGCAAAGATGAATGGAGTGCTCTACATTTCCTGCAATTTGCAATCTGCGTTGAAATCAGTGATGAATTTTCATTAATGCCCCCTTTACCATGTTTACATACCTAGTACTATAATACCTTTCACATTGGGAGGACATCCCAAGGCACTAAACAGTACTGGCTTGGCACTGGACTTAATGGGGGGTGATTAAAATCATAACCTTATCATAATACGTATTATTGTATATTTTGAATCATGTAACATTGAAGTATTAAAGCAGTGAATGAAGAAAATAATTAACAAACATTCTTGTTGGTGTTTCTTTATGTTCCAGCTCAATTCGGGCAAGCAGCCTTCGAGATTGTCCCAATCAGTAAGACTAAAGTCCGGCTGTCCATAAAAGATCAACTTACGTTTGTCAAATTTCCGAACGGCACACCGATAACATTAAGGGACATCTATGGAGATCAACTGACACACACTGTAATCTATTTCAAAGATGGCACCAGTGGCAAGGTACATTAGTGTGACACATGAAAATAATGATACTTTCCATTTGTATTTATTATCATTTTTAACATGTGGATAATATCTTCCTGAGTTTAAAAAAAATCTGTATGTTCAACATTTCCTTCTACAGAAACGTATCATTGCCGATGGTCGAGAGAAACTAGTTGATATCGAAGAGGATTTCAAATACTGCTTCTCCATCCAACCCCGTGTTATAAAACAAAATATCAATGGCCCAGTCAGTGCAAACAAGTGCACAACAAATCAAATTGGTATAAAAAATGGTACAGTATTTGCTTTCTACTATTGTCTATTTTGAAACATTGTTTGACAGTGTGCAGTTTCAAATTGCACGTCTGGTACATTGTGTGAACGTTGCTTTGATTTGTGTCCTAGAGTACAACGTGGGTGTGTTTGCAGTGGTGATAATAGGGCTGCTCGTGCTTATCATTGTCGTGGTGGTGGTGGTAGCTGTGGTTTTGCGCAAGAGGAAGTTGGGCCACGAAGAAGCAGAAATGCACCATTTGAAGCCGGTTTGAAGACGGACTTGGAGGATTTTCTCCTTTCGATACTGAGTTGCACCCAAAGTGCTTGCTGTAAAATACGAGGTGACCGACAACTCTGTACTGGACCCTTCACAGTCGGAGCTTATATGATCCACTATCAGATAGTGGAAAGAAAGAGATGTTTTTATGAAACACTAAAGATTGCCCAGAGAGAAAAAACAAACGAGCATCGTTCTCGGTGGAATCGAGCACTAATTAGAAAAGCTCTTATTTAATTGCTGATGCGCTTCTAATTTTTTTCACTACAATTGGTGTTGGGGTTTTCTGATGGATTGTACTGTGCAACACTGTGAAACGCAGAAATACGAAAGTAATTATTTAATGACTTTAAGTCTTCGATGTTTATCCTACCTGCTGCTGCACCTTAAGGAATCTTTTGTATATTGGTGTTTATGTCTTGGTGACCTTTGAAAGGGTAAAATGTATTTTTTTAATGAGAGTTTTTAACGCTTTTTTTTATTTAACACAGAAGATGGTATTTATATTTACTAAATAAAGGTACCTGAGAACATGGGGAAAAAAAGGGCATTTTCTTCTCTTTGGTCCAAACACTTAATAGAAAGTCTGCCCTACTATTCTTCCAGTGGTGGGGTAATAATAAAAATAATAATAATAATCTTGGCATTTGATGTAGCACTTTTCACTTTTTCTTCTAGACATCGTTGTCGTTGTCTCAAAGCGCTTCACAGAATATACTGTAAAGTGAATTGACTGCATATTTGTGGGCGAAACACAGCAGCCAATTGCGCATAGCAGTGTCCCACAAACAGTCGTGGATTGAAATGACCAACTTTATTATTGTGTTCTTTTTTTGGAGGGATTATTACCAGGCGTGTGGATTAAGGAAATTTAAAGGGTAGGGGGGGACCATTCAGTTATACTGCACTGCTTCCATGTTGCCAAATTCCTTTAGCTCCAGCCTTCTTGGCATCTTCTTCCGTATCACAATGCTGCAACCATATCGACAGCGTCATCCTTTACAGTTAAAACTACAGGCCAGTAATTCAGCCTCCTCAATGTTCACACATTGCATTTCATTTAGCTTCTCATCGAAATCTCTGGTTTATCGTTTTCCGCCCTCTGTTTAAAAAAAATTGTAATAGTACCTGAGCTACTAGATCAATTACTGTGGTAAACTTTGTCCCTGGCTTGTCATCAATCCCATGATTTTAATGGTATTTTTTCTCCCCCCCCAAAATTCCTTGGAGAGCCAGACAGCTCCTGCTCTTTACTCCCATTTTCCAGTAACAAAAGTTGGAGCCGAGAGTTGAGCCAGGATTGACGAAGGAACCAAGAACTGATCTGTAAAATCCAGATTTAATTAATTTGAAACCGCGTTATTCAGTGTAAATGCTGATCCGTGATTGACACGGGCATCACAACGATGACTGTACATCATTTTAAAACATTTTGCAAATGTTAGTAACAATTGTGCAGACACTGCTAGTTATTTGTGATTTTTACTTTAATTTCCTTGGGGATCTAGTTTGTAATGTTTCATTCTGTTTATTGTGTTAACATAATAACACAAGCAACATGTTATGAAACCTCAAATATTTTAACTGCTAACATTCTGGAATTGTTACTGTGTCCTTACAAACCATTAGCATGAGGCATGTGATAGAGACTGGTCAGACCACAGACAGTGACGAAAGTTGGTAAAAAAAAATAAAACAATCTTGGGAAATAAATATCATACCCATAATATTTAGGCTATAGTTTTCAGTGGTGCATCAAATTCTAGATGATTCTAGCTAATTTTACTCTTTATTTAGATATTCTGCTCCAGATCCCACGAGTACATAGAACCTCAGAAAGTAAATCGAAAATCAGAAGTTTTGGTTGTATTCTAAACAATGAAGATCTGCCTACAGGCTGCCTAAACCTTAGTGAGACTAAATTGAGATTGGGAAAGAGGTTAGGGAGGTTTTGCGAGGCTCTGGGTTCTGAAATTCCAGTCTTAGCTCCACATTGTACATTCCTTGGTACAAGTATGTAGTATTCTGTATTCAGTATTTTGTGTACAAATAAACGCCAAATATGGACTCACATTAGTGATTGCATTGATTTCCTGGTCAAAGATCATGGCGGAGTGCGGGGTAGATGGGTTGCTGGAGAAGATTAGGATGGTCAGTTTCTTCTAAGATCCTATTTTGAAAGCATTTCAATGGCATGAGCTCCATAATTGCAAAGCTTCTCTATGGGAACTGAATTTTATGAATAAAACCCATGTGTTTTAACAAAAAGAACCTTGCAATTTCTGAGAAATGCCTGCCCGTATCTTTGTTTAGAAGCCCTGCTTGTGTGTCGGCAATCTGGGTGCTCTGTCACCAACTGTGGAATTTCTGATAACTATGTGCCTTTGATAAATCATTGGTAAAGGTCCCAGTGTGTAAACTTTCAGCCCTTTTTCATGTGGGTCTCGCAACAAAATAACTTCAGCAGCTTTTGATCTCTACCTAAACAGGGCTGGGACAAATGTCCTGGCGATTCGAATCAATAGGGAGGTAGACAGGGCTTTAACCTACTAAGGTGGGGGTGGAGGGGGTTAAAAGCATAGTCAGTGTAATCCGTCACAATTAAAATCAGGATTGGTGAAAGTGGGAGAGCTGATTAACGAGGGAGATGAGCAGAGCGTGTCAAGCGGGGGAAAGAAGCCCAGTGATAGGATACTGATGAATATGAATATTAAGAATATGTTAACTAGGGGTAAAAAGCTTAGCAAAGCAGATAGGGAATCAGAGTTGGGGAAATGGTAGGAAATTAAAAACTTTATATCTGAATGCGCGAAGCATTCGGAATAAAATGGATGAATTAAAGGCACAATTAGACACCTATGGGTACGGTTTAGTAACCATCACTGAAACATGGCTATAGGGAGATCTAGGGTAGGAGTTAAATATCCCAGTGTTTTCAGTTTATAGCATGGATAGGCAATGTGGGAAACGAGGTGTGGGGGGTAGCTGTTAATCAGGGATGAAATAAAAGCAGTAGAGAGGAAGGATCTGAAATCCGATAACCAGGAGGTAGAGTCAATATGGGTGAAAATAAAAAACAATAACGGACAGAAAATATTAATGGGAATGGTTTACAGACCCCCAAATAGTGATCACAATGTAGCACAAGATATTAAGCAAGAAATCAGAGGAGCATGTCGGAAAGGTAAAGCAATAATAGTGGGTGATTTCAATCTTCACATAGATTGGGAAAACCAAATTGGCAAATTGGCAAATTGACAGTCATTGTTTCAGTTTCAGGGTGGAGGGGAAGGGAGGCATTTGGAGTGACCGATGGGACCGTCGAAGAGGAGGGTCATGAAATAGTTTAAAAATAAGTGCAGTGTCCCAGCCCCAGCCACCCGTCCTAGCAAGTCATGGAAATATGTTTTGAAAGATGCTGCGACTTCCCTGTAGTTCACTGTACTTGCTGTTCACTGTACAGTGATGACAAAATCCATTCTGCTCAAACATACACGGGATATTAGGCCACTTGTTGATGTGCTATAGGCTTGTTGGCACCTGCGTAAATGTAATTCAGCAAAAGTCATCACAAAAAGAACAGGAAAGCAAGAAGATCTGAGAAGAAAATGTGTTTTGAAAGATGAAGTGTCAAAATACTCTTCCTCCCTCCCACCCTCAAATGTTTTCATTTCTAGCATGGAACCAGGGAGTAAGACTGTCGGTTTCTCTGAATAAATATGAGTTTTGGAAGCAAATTTATTTTTCATGTGCTCTGTTTAGGAATGTACAGGCAGAATGACTCTGAAAAACACAACGCGAGGATTTGTGAAAGGCTGACATGTAAGGTTAAACAGAGGCTTTAGAGGTCTACAGTGCAGCTCACTCATCATACTCTCACTCGTTCCATCTCAGGAATTGCCACAGGATAATTTACACCTTCCTTTACCTCGTGATTAATAAAATGTCTTAGGCCATAAATCTTGCCGACTTCTCAGTATATCTTGAACAACCCACCTCCCAACAAAGCAACTTCAAACGTGGAACAAGGCTCACACAGGTGTGCTTATCGATGGATCGTGAGCAAGTTTAGGCTTGACACATACAACTATTCAGCAGCACGCACTGATGCTGCACATTGAGGTCTTGGTATTTCAGGCCAAACATTTTTGAACAAACCTGTTTATGTCAGAATAAAATTCCCCCCCTGCCCTCCCCCCCCCCCCCCCCCCCACCCCACCCCACCCCAGCACGTCACAGAACTTCCACATTACACAACTTTGGTTACATACGGCTCACTTCCTCTCCACGCTGAATGCAGAGGGAACAACATTCTACCCATTGATCATTGAGGTTAACTTGTGTCTCGGAATGGGATTACGTTTAAGATTTTCCACCAGCCTTGACTGTTTATTTCCTGCGAAATTCGGATCCATAGCAGCAGGAATTAACTCGACTTCCAAAAAGTAAGAGAACTCAAAGGGTGAATGCAGAATAGAAATGCCTTCTGGGGTAGAGCACACCTCAATCTGTCATACAACAATAATAATAATAATTCTTGCACTTGATGTACCGCTTTACATGTCTTCTAGACGTCTCAAAACGCTTCACAGACTACACTGTAAAGTGAATTGACTCTAAATTTATGGGCAAAAAGCAGCAGCCAATTGCACACAGCAGCGTCCCCACAAACGGTCATGGTTTGAAGTGACCCAATTTATCATTGATTTTTATTTCCTTGAGGGATTATTATCAAACGTGTGCCCAAGGTTTCGACCTGCTGGGAATCAAACCCAGGTCTGTCACTTGCAAGCCGAGTGCTCCAACCACTGAGCTACAGGACTCCGCTACGGCAGTTATATTTGGGTCATGGATTATTATGATGGCTCATGTTAACAGCATCTCATACAAATTAAAGTAAAAGCCACATCAGGGATCTTTGAGATGTTTCCCTATTGTCACAATAGATTGCAAGCCTCAATACACAATATCACCTGGTGACAGCATTCCTCCCATGACTCTTTTTTAATCCCACATTCTGTACGGTTTCATTGTGCACTGGTTACTGATCCAAACGCGATTCTTTCCAGGGGAACCCTGTCAGTAAATACTTGCTTGCACTGTCATATTAAACAGCTCAAACCTGCTTCTAGATTTCTGCACCTCACTTGTTCAGGAGCGCTGAAGATGGATTACCCATTAGTTAAGTTAACAATCTGTGATTCAAGTAGATGACTATATGGTATGAGGGAGAGAATAAATAAAGAAATTACATGGCAAATGTAGGGGAACATTTAAAATATATATATAAATATAAAAATATCAATGTAGAGATCCAAATTAAATCAGTTCTCATTTCTGAAAGCCGTTTGCAGCTTTACCATTCCCCGTGTTAAAATATTTATAGATTGTACAATATTTGGAAGCCAACCATTGCCACACAAAGCTGTGAATGATCACAATAGAGATTGAAACACTGACTTTGAAATTTTCGCAAAATGCTGCCCCGATCTCATACTGTGCTGCCATCATGTGGTCTATTGAGAGACTGAAGCTCCGTCACAATCCAGGCTTTCCATTCAGCAGAACAGAGTGGCTCCATAGCAGTAGTCGACAAGATCTTCACTCTTGTCTTCAAATCTCTCCATTCCTCTGCACTCTCTCCTCTACACTCCTTTGTAACCAACCCCCCCGCCTCTCTGACCTACTCTCTCCCCCAAACAGCACCTGTTGCCTTCGGTCCTCCGGCTCTGGTCTCCTCCTTGTTCCCCGAATCCTCCGCTCCACCATCAGTGGCCGTGCCTTCAGTCACTACGCCCCAAAGCTCAGGAACTCCCTTTCTCACTCCCTTCGCCTCGTTCCCTCTCTTCCTAGTTTCAGGTCTCGGCCACAGACCTCTCTGTTCGACCGCGCCTTTGGTCACCTTTCTCCCCCGTCCCCCTGGCTCAGGCCCGGGATCCATTGTTGTGAAGCGTTCTGAGACGCCGTTTGGCGTGGAGGGTGCTATATAAATTGAAGTTGTTGTTGTTGTTGATAAAACTTCATATTTTATATTGTAAACGTAGTCCGCATCCTTCAAACTCCCATTGGTAATATCTTCCAAGAGCACTATTATACTGTACAGTATATTACGTGGCAGAGAGGGAAACTTGTTTCTAAATGCAAACTCTCTTTAGGCTAAGATAAATGTGCCAAAGTCCCACACTGGAAAAGTGGCCCAGATACAGCGGTGATCTTCACTGACTGATATGTGCAGTCAACATCTTACCACAAGCAACAGCTCATTCAATTAACTGTAAATAGGCATTCGATTAAACATAGCTTTTTGGAATCAAAATCAAGAGATTTCGAAAATGAAGTTTGCAGAAACATCGAACGTTTTGAATGTTCAGAACATTAGAACATTTAAAAATGCATGTGTTTTTTATGAGGTTTGAACTCAAATTATTATTGGATTGGAGCGGCCACGAAGGAGGGTATTTTCTCTCCTGCTGTTAATCCACTGACATCTCTCCCCCGTGCTCAACAGTTCTCCAGTCAAAGGTATTGTAAAGGTTCAGGTTTGGGTACACCACTTCCCAGGGTGACACGCTGTAAATACTTTGGACATCATTTCCTTACATGTTTTCTGCACTACAAATATACAGTCAATTCACTTCACAGTATATTCTGTGAAGTGCTTTAAGGTGTCTGGGAGACGTGAAAAGCGCTATATCAAATGCAAGGATTATTATTTATTATTACAGTTTAAAATTTGCGTTTGGGCAACGCGGTCTGAAAAACCATCATTCCGTACGGCTGATTGTAAGAGATCAGCATATCGTCTGCTGTGATTTTAACTGATACAAATCCACCCAGCGTGCTGCTGTTGGAATTGGAGAAGTGTAGCCAGTCTTTCGGAAACCTCTCCTGATGTTCTGTGGATTTGTCAATGAACGTACCAGTTCCACTGATGACGTACGCAATCCCGTCAGCCTCTCGAATAAACTGCAAAGCAAGAGAGTGGGTTAGAATTCCCTGGTACATATCACTGGAGCTGCCCATGGAACTATCCAGGTCGCTCCTGTGTCATAAACAACCAAAGCAGCAGCGCTGAGCTGCCTCCATCTCCCGCGCCAAGAATTTACATTTTCAAAAAAGGTTTATAAATTATTTTCAATAATGGAGCAATGTACACATCCAGTACAATCTTGGGAAGGTATTTCTGAATAGGTACATTCTACCATAATTGTGTAAAAGCAGAGCTCAAATGATATAATAAAAATTAACATTCATCCGGAACACTGCAATTTATCAATCCCTAGATTCTCCTTTTCGGCGTATTATTGGCTAAATACATTGATGATTCAGTAAACAGGATATGTTATTCTTTGTATGTTAAATAACAAACAGGTGGGAACGTTAGTTCTCATTGTAGACACTCCTTCTTCAACCATTCTTCACTCTGTGAATTGTTTAAAGGCAGGTGATGAACTCCTACTCAGTAATCTTAACTATCTGACTGGCCAGTCTGAGGCTTAATAAAAAGCTACAAACATGAAATAATGCATGCAGTGTGTCTGCTTCAGCACTGGTTAACAAGCAAGTTAAACAATACTAGTTTAAAGAAACCTTAGCTTGAATGCTCACTGGAAATAATAAAGACAAACAACAGAAAAATCTAAAATGACACCCAGTGTGAGAATGGATTCCTACCTGGAGGCTGTGATCATGCCCACTGATATAGACTGTGACGTTGTATTTCTTCAGAAGAGGCCTCAGCTGCTCCACAAGGCACTGAGTGGGGCCGTGATCACCTATAGACCATACTGGATAGTGTCCAGCTACAACCAAGTAATCAGACCTGCAGCGAGAAGAGATACCCAGAGAATGCTGCTTCAGTGTGTTTCATCAGTTGTTTAATAATAATATTAATCATAATAATCCTTGCATTTAATATGGTGCCTTATTGTGTCTTTGGGGCATCTGAAAGCGCTTCACGGAATATACTGTAAAGTGAATTGACTATATTTGGTGGGCGAAACGCGGCAGCCAATTGCGCACATCAGTGACTCATAAACAGACGTGGATTGAGTGACCAATTTATTATTACAATATAATAAAAATAGTTTTTAATTTTAAAAAAATATTTATATTTGAAAGTTCCAAGTCCAAACCACACCCTTTATTATTTTGTGCTAAAAAGCAAATATGTTTGTTATTGAAAGAATACCTGGAATTTCTCAATTTCTGTTCAATCCATCGGAGGTGCCTCTGAGCCAACTCAGGCTTCTCAGCCCCTTTTGGCTGCTTGGTATCGTAGGTGTTTCCACAGATCAGGGTCGTGTCGATCATCAGGATAGTGGCAGACACATTGGTGTTTGGAATCTTGAATTTCAAATCATAGTAGAAATCTGGAAATTTCCTACAACAAAATAACAGTGCAAAATATTACAGAGGCATCATTCAAAATACAGGAGAATCATTCTTACAGTCTATTCTGTGAAGCATTTTCAGATGTCTCAACAATGTGATAAGGTTGTGTAACAAATACAAGGATTATATTTATTGTTATTATTATCCTGTATACATTATTGCTGCTCCCTTCCTAACATACAGGAACAGAAGCTTTAGTTTAGAGAATCTGGTTGGGATGCTGCTCAAATTGTAAAGGGACAATTTGGAGTATGATTTTCGTCCTCTACATTAGTATTTTTGATGTTCTGAGGTATAAATAAAATATCGTGTCCGTTGCATTCTTTGTTTCAAAAGATAAACGTCCCTGGTCAAACTAAAAATAAATATCCTTCAGCTGATTGACTTTAGTTGGGACGTCCTCCCAACGTGAAAGGCGCTCTATTAATGTAATTTTATTGTTGTTGTTGTTAGTTGGTCAATACAAATGGAGCTGAAATATTCATGCAGTTTAACACAGTTTATAACTTAAACAAAGCTAATTTACATTTCTATTTCATTAACGAATTTATTTCAGGACAAGAGGTTGACTCGATCAAACGTCAAATAAACTGTTACGCACAATGTCCACAATGTATAAAGGAAAAAAAATGTAATGTATAGAAATGTCAATGTGCAGTACACTCATTGCAATGTATGGGATATAATTAGATGTTTAGAGGCACTCACCATCTCTTCGAGATCTCAGAATAAGCAATCTGTGCTGACACATTACCCAAATAATCATGATTTCCTGCCAGGATGTACCAAGGAATATTAACAAGGGATGGAGCAGTGAACA
The DNA here is from genome assembly GCA_035084275.1 of Hydrolagus colliei. Lineage (NCBI taxonomy): Eukaryota > Metazoa > Chordata > Chondrichthyes > Chimaeriformes > Chimaeridae > Hydrolagus > Hydrolagus colliei. The sequence goes on along the minus strand of CM068749.1, from coordinate 19,014,949 downwards.
CATTTTCAAACGTCTCCTATTCAAACAACAATGTATAAAAATCTTTTGGTCAGATTTCCAGCAGTACGTCGGAATTAGTTTACAGTCAATCTTCAATCGACGAAACTCACGAAAGTTAGTCATGAGAAATATCGCCTTAAAAGCTTTTTATGTTATAGTGAGAGAGATATTTTAAATCTAAAAACAAATGTTTTTCGCAAAGAAAGGAGAATCCTCATCAATATCTTCTACATGTCCTTCGGTATCCTCGATCTGCTCTTAATTTACAACAGGAACAACAAAATTACATTTGTATAGCGCCTTTCACGTCAGGAGGACGTTGCAAGGAGCTGGACAGACATTGTCACAGACCCGAGCTGGGGACAGGGAGGGTGGAGGGAAACGGAAGGATCTGAGGTGACTGATGGGACCATCAAAGAGGAGGGTCTTGAGATGGGACTTGAAGGAGGCCAGGGAGGGGACGAGGTGGAGGGCCTGAGGGATGGAGTTCCAGAGTTTGGGGGCAGAATGGCTAAAATGATACCTGTTTGTTCAAATGTTTTCACTGGAACTGTGAAGGTTAAAAGGAGATGCAATGGAGATCTTCAAAATCCCAGCACAACTGTAAAGTAAACACACTGATGATAGTCAGGTCATAGCCTGCTCTTGTTCTCTATATATTCCTTCCACATTTGAACAGAGAGTGCACAACACTGGAGATGGTGGCATCCACTTATGCCAGAAACAGGGCCAACCCTCAGCTGAACACAATATTGGGTGTTATTGTCAAAATATCGATTTATATTGATAGATCGAGTGCAAACAGGTAGTTTGTTAAAAACTGTAAACTAAAGAAAATAAATCGCTTACTTTAAATCTAAAATCATTCACATTCTTTACACCCTGGTAGTAAAAATTGTCTCCAACGTTAAGCACAAAGTTTGTTCCTGAGCTCTGTGCCACTCTCCCCATCTCAGCCGCTGTTGCATCCAGAACTGCCGTCACATATGGTGCAAATGGCACTCCTCCACCATCTCCAAATGCAATGAACCGAATAGCGTTTGCCTGTGACTAAATCAGAAGAAAAAACACCAGTGAATTGACACCGGAAATAAGAGATGAAGACACTCTTGACTACTTGACAAAGCAACATTGACAATTTAGAGTGATCCAATTTTAAACCTTGGAATTTGCTGGAAAAGCTGATGACGCGGTTTTATCATTATTCAGGGACAGAGATTAAGCAGGATTCTACGTGAAGGGCACAATATAAATGTAAGTTACTGTTGGTAACTGCTGATCTCTGGGGGATAAATGCTGAACAGAGAATTGCCATCATCTTCCCGATGGTACATATATTTAAATAGAAGGTACTGCGTAAATGTTGTCTGTATTCCCTTGAGTTTAGAAGGTTGAGGGGTGAACTAATTGAGGTTTTTAAAACAATAAAGAGATTCCTTAGGGTAGATACAGAGAAACTATTTCCTCTGGTGGTGGAATCCAGAACAATGGGACATGATCTTAAAATTCGAGTTAGGTCATATATGTGTGAGATCAGGAGGCAAAAGGTAGTGGAAATCTGTAACTCTCTCCCCTAAACGGCTGTGGATGCCAGATCGATTTGAATTTTTAAGACTGATGTGGATAGAGATATTTGTTAGGTCAGGATATCAAGGCATTTGGGGAGAGAGTGGAATTGGACTTGAGGTGCAGATCAGCCAAGTTCTTGTAGAATAGCAGAACAGGCTCTTGGGGCTCTTGTTTTTAATTGAAATATTTATCAGGAAAGCCAAGTAATTGAGCTCCCATCCAAGCATCAGGAGTCAAATTCTAGGCTTCCACTAAAGGGTGATCTTAACATTCTTGGCTATGATGCCAATGGGAGTGAAACTGCTGATCGGTCGAATGAACTACAGCAGAGATTGTTCCAACAACTGTCATGGAGTTCTCCAACTGACTGGCAATATAACTGCTTTATAAGAAAAAAAACATGACTTGATTTCCAGCCCACTAGCTCAGCTGGTTGCTTGGTAATGTTCCTGTAAAAAAAAATAGGCCAGTGTTACCCAATTCTATTCAATGACTGTTTTGTTTATAACAAAACATAATAAAGCTTCCGATATCATCTCCAGTGTACAGAATTCTTGGCCACAAACAATAGAGGCATTGTTTGCTGTTAGCCCTAGAAATGGCCTCTCTGGGTGAGAGTTTGTAAAGAGCGAACCTCCTCAAAACATTTAATGCATTAGTAACCCGGAGACAAGCTGAGGTTGTGCTAAATTTATGGCAGCTGATGAAGATCAAGGCAACAAGCTCAAAGCATTCTGCAGCAAACACATATCTATACTGAGGACATCCTCCTGATCACAGCCTTGAACATCTTCTCACATATTTGCAACATAAAAAATGCATTGTTATATCACATATATAAGAAACACACCAATGATCAAGAATATCTGAGTCTTTTATTGGAAACAGATAACTTGCAATTAGCTATCGGTTTAAGAAGCAATAACTTGCCAAATAATAATGAGAGGCAAGGAATCAATTCATATTGAAAATGTGGAGACAGTCAGGATTGACGTTATAGCAGAAACTTTTACTTGGAGATTTCATAGTGAACTGCAAGAATCACACAAAACAAACGTAAGAATGCAAATACAATCAAACAATGATGTTACCTTGGTGGGAGAAGAGGTAACGAACTGCAAACAGCTCAGCGTCACATAAAGTATAGTTTGAACAACTGCATGAATCTAGCGGAAAATGTAGAGACAGTCACGATTGATTAACGTTATAGTGGTATTCTCTTCTTAGAGATTTGACAGCAAATCGAGTAAATGACGAAACTATCAGCTCTCTTGAAAAGACAGTTTTCATAATACCTGTACAAAATACTTAATTTCAAGCACAAAACTATGTTGGAGTATTTAGTAAAAAAAAGTGACAAAACTTGAGTATCAGCATCAGTAAGTAGCGATGATATGCATCAAGCACTGAGTTGAGGTTGTAAACACACCTCCCAAAGCCTCAACCACAAATTTCTAGCAATAAGATGTCTTCTATGGCTGCAGGACTGTGGAGTCCTGTAGCTCAGTCATTAGAGCACTCGCCTAACAAGCGAGACACCTGGGTTCAATTCCAGGCAGCGTGAAATCCTGGGCAAGTTTCCTTACTCCAGATGCCTAATAATAATAATCCCTCAAAAAAAAATTAGTCACTTCAATCCACAACTGTTTATGGGACACCGCTGTGCGCAATTGACTGCCGTGTTTCACCCACATATGTACAGCCAATTCACTGTACAGTATATTCTGTGAAGCGCTTTGAGACATCTAGAAGACGTGAAAAGTGCTATATCGAATGCAAGGATTATTATTTTTATTAATAAAGCGATCAGTAAATTTCAAACCTCGCTGCCAAAAATAGGGTTGCCTTACTCTGTCCGTTTAATGTTCTAAATGTAGTGAATTTAATTTCATCACACCCCAAAAGATCATGTCAATGGCTGATAGAACACCACACATCATAATTAGAAGTTGGAATAAACTCTGAATTTCAAAGGAAAAGAAATCAATCAATCAATCAATCAATCAAAACTTACATTTATATAGCGCCTTTCACGTCGAGAGGACTTCCCAAGGCGCTGTACAGTTAAGTAGGGACAAGAGCAGTTGACAAAAGGGTCATAAAGAGTTCAGTACTGTATTATAAATATCGTACAACATTTTAAATCCAATAAATTATTTTAATTTTAATAAATGATTATAAATTCAGCATTATTAAATAAGTTGTAAATAGTTCCACCCTGCACTTGAAAATGTTGACATGTCTTTACTTATCACCAGAATGGGAATGGTGCGCTTAATTCTTAACTGCATCATTTTTACTGTTTCCCAAAGTAATCAGAGAAGTATGGGTCTGTCTGTGGTGTCCTGTGTCATACGTCCGCTACTCCACTCGACCATGAGCTGGTGAGCCTTCGGCTACTTTATTTGGCTCTGAACTCTCTCCTGAAATCCCTCGGCTTTACCCCCTTTCATCTCTGCTTCCAATTCTATCACTTTGAATTCACCTGAATATCGACTGGCTTTGTTACTGCCATTACGCGTGAGAAACGGCTGGTTATTCTCCCAACAACTGTGTGGAAGCATTTGCTCCTTTTGAATTCATTGTTCAGTCCGTTCCGGAACGGAACTCAACGAATATGAGCTGTTTGAACATCTTGAATATTAATTTATTTATTTTTCTCTCTTCATTCTATGCTAAAAATGTGAAACATTTATAGTTTGGCTGTTGAAATGAAGTGAATTTATTTTTCGTGCCAAGTGATTTCTCCAGAATTCAATTGAATGTCTTGGAATTTCTATTTTTGTTCTTTCTTTCTCATTTTAACACCATGAACCTGTCTACTTGCTTGAGAATGTTTTTTGTACAGCAGGTAACATATCGTTTAATAAACAAAACACAAAATACTACAGATGCACGGAATCTGAAACAAAAACAGAAGTTGCTGGGGAAACTCAGCAGGTCAGGCAGCATCCATGGAGAAAGGAAAAAGAGTCAACGTTTCAGGTCTACAACCCTTTGTCAGAACTGGGGCTTGTTTGGAGGGAGAGGTTTCTTAAGGACGTTAAAGGGGGAGAGGCAGGACATGGAAGACAAAGGAGACAAAGGAAAAGGAAAAAAGAGTGTGTTAACTGATGGGTTGAATATGTGATAACAACTTCAGGGGGAGAAACAGAAGGGGTTGGGTTTAAACAAAACTGGGGAGAAGAGGGGTGGTGACAGAATAAACAAAACACCAGAGAGGCAAGGATTGTCTGGATTTATAATTGTAATGGGGGGGGGAGGGGGGGGGAAAGGGGACTCCTATGGCCCGAAATGGCTGAAATCAATGTTGAGTCCAGATGGCTGTAGTGTCTCCAGTAGATGGATGAGGTGATGTTCCTCAAGCTTTCCCTATGGGTTACTGGAACAGCGCAGGAGACCATGGATCGAAAAATCAGCCTCTGAATGTGAGCGCAAGTCAAAATGGAGGGAGACTGGAAGATCAGGGTTGACCTTCCGTACAGGGTGAAGATGCTCTGCAAATTGTTCTCACAATCTGCGCTTAGTCTCCCCACTGTAGAGGAGACCACACCGTGAGCAGTGGATACAGTATACTACATTGGTGGTAGTACACGTGAACTGCTGTCTCAAATGGAAGCTGTGTTTTGGTCCCTGGAGAGTGGTTTGGGTGGTACTACAGGAAAGGTATTTCAAGGGCAGGTATTGCATCTCCTGCACCGGCACGGGAAGTTGCCAGGGGAAGGAGAGCAGCTGGTGGTGCTAACAGTGGAGTGAACCAAAGAATCCCGGAGGGAATGGTCCCTTCGGAATGCGGAGAGGGGAGGGGAGGGAAATACATCCTTGGTGGATGTATTCTTGGTCACTTTGCAGGTGACGGAAGTTTCTGCGGATAATGTATTGAATAGTGAGGTTGGTAGGGTGGTAAGTGAGGACCAAGGGGACCCTATCACGATTCTGCGATGGGGGGGGGGGGGGGGGGGGAAAGGGGTGAGGGCAGAGGTGCGGGAAATCGGACGGACACGGTCAAGGGCCTTTGCTACCATAGTTGGTGGGAATCCTCGGTCGAGGAAAAATGTAGACATCTCAGTCGCTCTGTTATGAAATGTTGCATCGTCAGAGCAGATGCAGCGGAGGCGGAGGAAATGAGAAAAGGAGCCCTTTTGAGGAACAGCACCTCATCTATCTACTGGGGATACAGCCATCTGGACTCAACATTGATTTCAGCCATTTCAGGCCATAAGAGCTTCCCTTTCTTCCCCCCCCCCCCCACCCCAATCACAAACATTAACTCCAGACACCCCCTGCCTCTCTGGTGTTTTGTTTGTCTATCACCACTAAACCCCTCTTCTCCCAAGTTTCATTTAAACCCAACCCCTTCTGTTTCTCCCCCTGAAGTTGTTATCACATATTCAACCCATTAGTTAACACACTCTTTTTTCCTTTTCCTTTGTCTTCCATGTCCTGCCTCTCCCCCTTTAACGTCCTTAAGAAACCTCTCCCTCCAAACAAACCCCAGTTCTGACGAAGGGTTGTAGACCCGAAACTTGACTCTTTTTCCTTTCACCATGGATGCTGCCTGACCTGCTGAGTTTCCCCAGCAACTTCTGATATCGTTTAATAAAATAGTTTTACTTTTTATCAGCCTTGAAACAAAAAAACAGTTTTAACTATTGAAATGTGGATAAGTGACCTGTAACAAAAAAATCTATATTTGGTAATAATTCAATAGATATTAAGATTTATGATTTAAGATTCATTTGCATAAAAGAGATACAAGAATGTATCTAGTACATCTGATCTAGTACTGTACATCTCGTGATATAAGATTGTACAGTACCTAGTACATTTGCATTGTTGAAATTCTGTGACAGTATTTCTAAGTCAGAGAAGGTAAGTGAAATCTTGTCTTTTGACTGAGGAACCAAGACATATTTACTGAACACCATTACATAGTATTGTGTTTGTCAATGAAACATTACTAATATAGCATGGAACAAATTAATGTTAACATTTCACATGTTTATTTTTTCTGTAAAACATTAGGAAATGACTTACAGATATCAAATCATTGCATATTAAGAGCATGCCTTTATGTAGTGCATTTCTAGAGTACTTAATCATTACTGTACATAAAACATAATTTAACTTAATTAAGCTATTTGCTTAATCAAATTAGTCTCTGTGAATTTTACTAAATATTTCAAGTTTCAATATTAATATTTCCAAATATACAGCCCTCAACAAGACTACAAATTAATAAACTTAATTATTCAGTTTCTTACAGTAGTACCATCAAAACTGACATTTAATTAAAAGTTACATCTTTAAAGTTAGTTTACAGCAAAAATGCATTTTGTACAGATTTCTGTAATCAGTCCACTTCTTCTGTCACCAACAGTGATTTCTGCATCTTAGGAACCAAATTCCACAGTATCTGCAGTGATTTGCTTAAATTTGTATTCACCTCTGCCATCCATATGCAGATAATACTGAGGAAGAGAAAGAGTGGAAAAAGCCTCATTAAAAATACATATAATCAACTGAAAGTAGATCATACTTATACATACACGTGCTGTAGTGCTGTCGTCAAAGAGTCAATTTGCTTCATAAGATTTACTGTGAATGTGTACTTGCAGTGAAGGGCAGCAGCACCCATCAAACTTCCTCAAACAACCATAAAGTGAGTTACCAATTTTATCTGGATAGTTATTGGCCAGAACACTGCGAGAAATTCCCTCTTCTTTTGAAATCGTGATACCCATAGTTGACAGTATTTCAAGGTTTTGTTAATATCTGAGAACATTTAATTTGTGGTTAAATCAAAAAGGGGACAAGAGAATTAAAGCTAGTATTGGCACAGAGTTCACATTGGAGATTTTAGGTTTCAAATCTGATCACAGAAATGAAAGTCTTTCATCTAAAATTCCAGTACTCACCTCATGGTGTTTCCAAAGAGACTTTCTGTGTGACACTGTGAACAAGGTAATGCCAACCTAAAAAAAAATTGCAATCAATGTAAAACACACAATTGTTAAGAGTAGCCTAATCCTAGAAAGGATTATGCGCAAATTTCATTAATGAAATTATTCCTCAATATTGAAGTATAATTAAAGCCTTAAGTGCAGAAAGAATTCTCTGAATGTATTAAAAGCTTAACAGGCAATAAGACTTTAAGGCTGATGGCTCACTGTGATAGCAAGAAGCAGTGGAGCTCAAACATAGCAAATCTGCATGTGTAATTCCTTGACATTTCAATGGCTGTCATCCGTAGCTCACTGTGCAATAAATTGGATGCAACACAGTAAACCTTCATGTATTAACTCAGATCACTTTTACTATTTCTCCTTCTCCACAACTAACATGGATGTTTTGCCAATTTGGTCCCGGGGAAACACTCTGGGGGGCAAACAAGCTTTGAGAATGTGAGAAAATGCAGGCCCCTCATGTTTATTAATAACTTTATACTGATGATTTTTATGATTTGCAGAACTCTGATAACAAGAATATGGGGTGGTGGGTGGGGGGGAAAGAAGGAGAAAAAAACTGTATACTGTATCAAGTAACCCAGGTGCTACTTATTTCCTAGGACAAACCCATTCTATCCACTGGTTTCTCCATATTAGCCTTGTAGTTATTACACTTATTTTAACGGGGACAGAATTCTGAATCCAGCTCAGAGCTACCTGACCTTAAGAAAGTGCATTTCCAGCAAGAATGCAGATTTACAAGGCTGTTAGTAGGCTCATTCAGTCAGGTGGCTCCAGTGATCTCCTGGGTTAATGCAATACAGTAAGCTTGAATTCATACAGAATGAATTGAAGCTTTTTTCTAACAAAAAGGTTAGAAAAATTAAACCAATAAATAACTCAAGTCTGGATTAATTTCTATTGTGTATCTAAAACATGAGAATGGAAAAAAATTACAACATATCGGTTTAACATATTGGGCCTAGACTAACTTACCTTCCTGCAGTGGTTGTAAATGTAGCCTTCAACATCCACACTGACCGCACTGGTACATTCGTCTAGAATAGCAAACTGTGGTTTGTGATAAAACAATCGAGCCATCTGCAATAAGAAAAAATAAAATGACGCTGAATTAGCCGTGTCCAATATAACCTCTAAATATTGTTACTTCTTCCTCTCAAAGTAACAGGCAATTAGCAGCAGCTTTATGAATCACTCGGACATAGAAAGGTTTTGTCAGAAGATTAATGGGGGGGTATTTTCAACTGTAACAAACTGACAAATACACAAGACACTGTACAAGTCTCTTGTAAATTGTTTTGAACTTACATTTACTGAAAAGATACGACTGTAGTAAGAACATTCTAAGCAAATACTGCAATAGACAATTTAGTATCCAGATCTGGCTCGAAAGAGACTCTTTGAAATGAAGAAAAATAAGAACCAGTTTAGCATTGCGCTGACACACTAATACATTGTACTACCATGTGACAGGAATACAGATTTGCATCTGCAATTCACCAGATAACAGTGACTCTCATTAAGGACACAAAGGAAAGGAGTTTTGAGCAGAGCATGGAAATACGAAAGGCAAAAAAAAAAGTGAGGGCTGCTCTTGCATCTTTAAGCACCCAGTGCAGTGATAGAAACATAATAACTTTTTGTCTTGCTGTCACAGCAGCTGATTCCTGAATTAGTACAACCCGTGTGTGTATGTGGTGGGGGGTGAAAGGTGGGGAGAGGTGAAAGATGATGAAAGCAAAACTTTAAAAACAGGCGTGGAGAAATATGCAATCCAGAGGAAGGCATTTGTAGGTGAGAAGACATTTCTTTGAAGCATTTTATTATAAACAGGACATACAGCCATTCTCTGCTTCTCCCCGCCACTGAGTACATCCATCCAGTCTTGAATACAATCCCAGCCTCCCTCACGATCCAAAATGTGGCCAAGTTGTACATTGTCGAGATATTCCTTCAATACCTGTCAACAAATGTTACTCATCAAAACCAAATAGAACAATAGTTTACTGAAAGATCCAGTGGAGAGATGATAAGTGAACATAAGTACAACATTATTTTATTGAGCCAAGTTTAGCTCTTGGATTTTTAATAAAGTAATAATTACTTAAATAACTTTAAGGCTAAAAACTACAACTTAAATATATTAAATTTAATTACAAAACTGAATTATTGGGTTAGAAGACATAAGTTTGTTTCAAGATATTTATTAATATGGACCCTTCGTTCACTCGCACAGCAGGCAGCCATTTCAAATGTGACAAGATATTCTGAAAGCAATGAACCATGTAGCAAGGTTTGGAATCATGTTTATAATACCTGGTCAGATATTCCTTTCCGCCTCTGATCCTCCTTGATATCTGGGTAGATCACCTGATCCCTCAGGGTTCCTAGCGTCATGTAGGGACGCTGGAAAACAAAAATACATTATCCTCATTACATTGGACCATTGCAAGACAGGTTCATTTTACCTTTCTGATGATACACCTTTACAACAGTAATCCTAGCTTGAGTAAAGAAATCAATCTTACCTGAGGAACGTAAAACAACTTCCCTCTGTCTGGTTTAGTCAGACGTCCGCCAAAGAGGGGCCATAACTAGAAAATATGACAATTTATAGTTTGAATAATATCAATCGATTTCAATTCTACTTTTGAAATTGGAGTTAGTTCAAAGGGTGGTATTATTACACTAACCTCTCCTAGACAACGAAAAAGTGAGCTCTTTCCACAACCGTTTGGGCCACAAACCAAGACATTTGTCCCTGATTTCACCTAAGAGAAAATACATCTATATGTTCACTGATTAAGAAGTTTACCAAAGATTGCACAATACAGATTTCTAAGAAATGCCTGGGTGCACACACCCAAATGACCAATCTCAATGTACATAGAAAGTACTACAGCAACAACCACAACAACAACAAAATTACACTTGTACAGTGCCTTTCACGTCAGGTTTACGTCCTAAGGCGCTGCACAGTCAATGTTTCAGAATCAAGCTGGGGTTGGGGATGGGGAGGGTAGAGGGAAAGGGAGGGGGATTTGGAGTGACCGATGGGACCATCGAAGAAGTGGGTCTTGTGCCAGGACTCGATGGAGGCTAGGGAGGTGGCGAGGTGCAGGGACTGCAGGATAGAAGTCCAAAGATTAGGGGCAGAGTGGCTGAAGACTCGCCCACCGATGGTGAGGCTGGTGGGTCAGCGGATATGGAGCAGCCTGGAGCCTGTTGATTGGAGGGAGCTTACAGCTTGGTAGGGGTTTAGGACGTCGTAGAGGTATGGTGGAGCGAGTCCATGGAGGGCTTTGAATGTGAGGACTAGGATCTTGAATTGAATCCTCTGGATGATGGGGAGATAATGGAGGGTCGAGAATGGGGGAGTTGGGTCAAGGACCTTGGAACAGTAGAGGACATGAGCCGCAGAGTTCTGGATTATCTGCAGCCTATGGAGGGAGGAATTGGGAAGACAGACAAGCAGGGAGGTCGTTGGCATAGTCGAGCCTAAATGTGATGAAGGCATGAATGAGGGTTTCAGTGGGACACATACATGCACCATAAACATCCAAAACCATGGACATAGTCTTAATAGAACCAAGCCATTTAAGAGTGAAATCAGGAAGCATTCTTTCACTGAAAGGGTAGTAGAAATCTGGAATTCTATCTCCCAAAAGGCTGTGGGTGCTGGATCCATCCACACCTTCAAGAGTGAGGTTGATAGATTTTTGGTAGGCCAGAATATTAAGGGATATGAAGAGAAAGCGGGAAATTGGAATTGAAAGGATTAGTTGAGATACAGAACAATCATCATTTAATTGAATGACGGAACAGACTTGAAGGTTGTATTACCTACTTCTGTTCCTATGTTCCATGCATACGTTTACACACATAGTATCTGCATCACAATGCAAACCCAATATTTCAAGCTTTGTCAAGGTACTACTTCATTAATCTCGGTAGAGCTTGGATTTTTGTGGGATTAATGACAGATAAGAATTCCTTTGCAAATCCAAACAGGAAAAACATATTTTATAGTGAAATGCATACTCTACCTCAAATGAGAGATCGTGAATCAAAACATCTCCATTAGGTGTCACCAAGGGTACATTTTCAAATCTGAAGAGAAGAACTGGCTCATATTACCATTCTAGGACATGAGGCCTGAAATTCTACCTAATTCTAGACTGAGGACAGTTTTGTCTTGAATATTAAAATCTTTCAATTTGGAAATAATTTGGTTCTTATTAAGGTCTGTGGATTGCTGTGGTCATTTTCCATGTCAAATCTCGGAATATTCCACAATTATGGGTTATCTTAAATGTTAAGGTAAATTGGTTTTACAACTTAAATGTGGCATTTCGAATTTCAATGTTGAGGAGCACATAGAGTAATCTAAATCTCTTCCTCAGAATGGATTAAGTTAGGTTTCAGTTAATACCTATTTTGGGTTCAAGATTCATTTCTGCACAATGATCAAGACTACAAAGTAAATCCATTTAGAAGCAAATTTAACAATTTTATTTGAAAAGATATATCAGTACTATAATAAAAAATAATAATACTGAATACACTTACTTAATAATATGATCCATAATAATGATTTCCCCACTCCCTGGTTTCAAAGACAAGGCACGTTGAGTTTCTAAATCTTAATAAAGAAAAGAAGGATCAAGGATTAAAAACTTTTGGAGAATAAACATACACAAGGTGATACATTTAGCATTTGCACTGATACATCAGAAAAGCATGTTCTTCTTTTGCTATAAAAAACATAAACATCAAGTTTGAATATCCAAATAATTGTGTAATTAAGACTGTTATTTAGATTCATATACATTATATAACGGTGGTCAGTGATGCTAAAGTTTTTTTTATATAACTAGCTATGAATTAAATGGATTCTGGTTACTCACCCTTATCTTGATGAGAAATCATTGTGCGCTCATATTTTCCACTATTTAGTTCCTTCAGAACCTGCATTAATTCAGTGATACGAGCTGTGAAACTAAATAGAAAGGAAACTATTTTAGGAAGATCTCTGCAGTGCGATCTGAGGACAAAATTTTACTAGGATTACAGGTATGTACAAAGTACAGTAGAAGCCCGTTTATCCGGCTCGGGGTGGGGGGGTCAACTAATTGACTGTGCCGGATAATCAGGCGGCAAGTTGCCGAAAACCTAACTCAAAAAATGTACTTATTTTAAAACATACTATATTAATAATATACTAAATAGAAACAGAATATTGTATAGCTATTTACCAATAAAGATTTCAGCACACATTTCATGCGTGCAATGCATGCACATGCACACTTATTAAACTTACGAACTCGGGGTTTTTACAGAGTGTGCTGGAATCTTTATTATTTGTTACTATTTAGTATATTATTAATATGGTATGTTTTAAAATAAGTTCATGTTTTTGGTTGGGTTTTCGGCAACTTGGTAAAGTTTTGTCCAAATAAACCTGTTCATACCTGAAATTTCAAAGAAAATGAATGAGTGAAAATTAAATAACCCAGAAAGCTGTAACTGCAGATATATATTATTATACATACACACATACACAAACATAATATAATCTCACCCAGCCAATCTGGTCATTTCCCGACCAGCCAGTACTATTCTGCCAAGGGCCTGAGACAATCTCAGTAACATACGGCCACTTTGATAGTAGTCCTAAAGTGAAAACCATAATCAAAATAAGTTATTGGGAAAAAAAAGATAACTTATTTCAACCTGAATTTTACACTGAACTATATAGAACACACATTTTATACTCGTAGGCAGTAGCTACGATACTAAATACTACTACAAACTTACCTCAAGCAGTTCAGCATGGTTACTTTCCAGGTGACGAGGGTCAGAGAGATTCAGGAAGGGTCGGCTAACTACCAGGTAACCAACAACAGTAGCAAGATCTAGAATAGATGTGAAATCAAACAAGTTCACACTGGAAATCATCCTTACAATACAAATAAACACCATATTTAGCTAGCTTTGTGTTTAGGTGGAGAAAATAACATTGGATGGTCCAAAAAATAACCGCTATCATTACTTATTTTACTTTAGTTCATGATTACACATCTTGAAAGCAAAATGGTGAGTGTTTACAATATATAATTAATGAGGCGAAAACAAAATTGAACAAAGGGAGGTAGACTTTGAACACATTCTTATGGTTCCAACACTTATCCACCGTTCAAACTTGTATATTAATTTTGGACACAGATATCTTTGAACCTCTTTCAAAGAATGTTTAGGAAATTAAGGTATACCTAACTATATGTGGATGAACAAATTGTGACAATGTTATACCACCTCAGGTAATGGTCTCTACTTGTTTGTGCACATAAAATTAGAAATATTGTAATACAGTAAGTAGCATTATCAACTGGCAATGGCTTTATTTACCTAAATGTGGAAGATAAACATTGGTGTCACTATTTCTTAAGACCAGGGCTGTCAATTAGATCAGTTCCCATCTGCAGGGACCTGATTAATTCAACGAATACTCAGACCCAGTCAGACTCAAGTTTTTTCTTCATGGGGAGTTAGTCAGCAAGACACTAGGTCACAGATTGCAGCTGCAATCTTTACATTATGTTTTGTTTTTAACAACAATGTTTGAAGATGTTTGTAGACTACTGGTTGATCTTGAATTCATGAGAAAATAATTATTGAGCAAGCAAACTTAGCTGTAGCAATCATACAAATAGTGTAATAAAATTTACAGAATGATCATCAGCTGCAAGAATTTCATACAGTTTTAAATATAGGCGCACTTACATTTGGCAATTATACTGTCCACAAATCCCATGCTAAAGCGGAAGACAATGAAATTGTGCAAATGATCCACCTAGTGAGAAAGAACAATATATAAAACCAAATCATTAATTATAATTCTAGATAGATGCACCAAGACAATAACAAGCAATGTGTTTTTTCAAACCAACATTTTAAAGGATATTTAGAAACATTTGTTCACTCTCAATGGCTTAAATAAAATTATGAACACAAACTCTAACAATGTGACCAGAAAGATGGTGATAGATCGCTTACCAGCCGTTTAAAGGAAGTGTGTATAGTCTGTTTTTCCCTCTTGTTTCCATTGTAGAAAGCAATTTCCTCACTGTAACAAGTTAATGTTTAGTTCTAAATAGAATCATAAACTATGCATTTACCTTTAAAAATATTCATAGTGGAACTACTGTATATATTGTGCACAAACAGAAAACAGGATGCAAAACTTTTCCTTTAATTGGATGGGATTTGCACTCCTGAAGCTTTTAAATATTTTGAATGATTAAAAAATAGAAGTTAACACAGGCCGTTTTCATGCTGAATCTGAGCAGTTGGATATGTTAAAAAGTGTGATAGGAAAATGAAGCAAGATATCATATCTCCTTTTCTATTTAGAGATTTACAAAGAATGTACAGTACGGAAACAGGCCATTCGACCAACTGGTCAGTGACGTGTATATACTCCACACGAGTATACTCCCTCCCTTACTCTTCTATTTCATTATTTTTAACTGAAGCTCCAGCTTCTTCTTAAATGCATCTTTACCACCTGATTCAATGACCACTTGAGGAACCATTGCCACAATCTCACTATTTTCTGTGTGAAGTCTTTAATTATTTTGTAGATTCCCTCGCTGCTATCTTATACATCAACTGCTGCAATGTACGGACTTCGGGGTTTTCACATTTATTCCACTGAATCCCTGCTCACCTATTTGTAATTAGTCGCGAGTTGACATATCTGTATTCTCCTTCGTATCTTTGTTCTGTCACTGTCATTTTACCAATTGGTCTTCTGAGGCGTGTGAGAATCAGGCCTGAAATAATCAGGTAAGCCATCATGGTAGCTGGGCCCTGAACAGAAAACAATATCTGATTAATATACTTTTTCTGAATTAGCAGGAATAACATTAGTGGGATATAGTCTGTGCTGTTCATCAAAAAATTACAGAAATTATTAAAAATATTGTTTGTATGGGAACAAATCATCTATCTCACTGCACTTAAATATCAAAAATATTATTATAAATATTATAATTTTTTATCGAGAACCGGGATGTGATTCTGTGCTCTTTAAATTCTACTACTATATTTTCTTTAGTTACAGTATTTTGTAAATATAAAACGGTGTTATTGCACAGGATCACATTATTTTCATAGTCTAAAAAGTTCAAACTAATGTACAAGCTTACCTGAGCACCTATTGCAGTTGCTAACTTAAATATATACAGAACAATGTCCAAAAGGGGCTGAAAAAGAAACATAGATCACATATTAATCGAAATGTGAAAATGATGCAATGTTTAAAAGAAAGAGAAGGGAGATTCTCCCAATGTCTTCATCAACAATCCCCACAGCCAGAATTGGTTATCTATTGCTCTGCAGCCACACTTGCCTATAAATATATTTGCAGTAAATCCTATGAAGCTCTGAGAAATGCTGTCAAGCCAAAAGGCACAATATAAAAAATAAGGATGTTTTTATCTACTATGAGCAATAAACATATTCCATTGGATTTCTAGTCCAATTGTTTTTTTGTTGGTCAGATAAAAGTACAACATGAGGAAACCTATCACTATGCTTAAGAGTTTCACATAAAGCCCAGCTCTGAAGTCAGGCAATAATGCACAAAATAGTGCTCTAGAACATTCCTATCCTATTGCTATAACTGGTAGTATTTCCAAAGAAAAGGGGAAAGGAGGGAAGAGAAAGATTTTCATAACTCACCTTGCTTAGATTTGAATACAAGTCGACAACACTATTGCAAAACTTCTCCACATCTTGCGTCAACAGTTGGTCTGCATTTGCTATTCGATTGTCAAGGTTACCCATCTTATAGTAAGTGTAGCCCCTGCCGGGATAAAAATGTTCCAACAGTCAGAAAGCTGTCCACATATAAATATACTAAAACCTGAAATTGTTAGGACCAATGCTGCAACTTTGGTATAATCTACAAACTAAATGAAAATGATACACAATCGTAATTTTGCAGCAAGGAATTAAAATGATTGTATAAATTTAAAGAGATACTCAAATTATTTTGAACAGTTATGAACTCCATGAAATAGCATATCATGAGGATTGACCTACAAATTTATGTTGATGCCAGCTCTTCCTTTGGAGCCATTTAGTCTAATCTCAATTCTCCAATTTCTCCCCATATCCTTTTACATTACCCCTTAAATCGTAGTTGGAACAATGATCAATTGATTAATCCTGTTCAAAAGCCCTGAAAGAAGTAATTAACTACCATTACAAATTACAAATGATTCTGCAAATCCTTTTCAGTGGTTAATTACATAATTAGGGAGTTTCAGGATAGATCCCCGATACATAATGTTTCACCATCGTTCAACCATTTATAAACCGAAGCATAAAGGACAAAGAGCCCAGGATTAAAAATGATTGACTGACACCTTCTGTGCTCTCTGAGCTAGTTACATTTTATTGTTCTTTGTAATTATCATTCTATATTCGTGTTTGGTACTTTTAAAAAACGAATTTCTGTTTAACCATGGATTCTTCGTGTATCCCTTTACTTGCAACATATTTAATCTGTTCAACAATAATAGAATTTTTCATCTTAGAAGAGGCTCTGTTCTGGAAGAGACATAATGGATCAAAAATATTCTAATGAAAGTCTTATAAATCCAAGGTTGACATCACTGCGCAGAGAAGATTAAGAAGGGGATCTAACATAAGCCTTCAAAATTATGAATAATGTTCGTATTTCAAGCTTTAACTTTGAAAATGTGTAGAAATGTACCGGTTAGTAAGGCATAAATATTATTTCAACATTCAGAACTTACTTTAAGTACTCCTCATACAGATATTCGGTGAGTCTAACTCTGAATCGAAGTTTCAGTTGATTCAAACCCAATTTCAGGAAATTATTTACCACTGATATCTGAATATAAATTAGAAATTAATATAGAAAATTTTAATTGCACAACTTTTCTGAAGAACAAACATAAACATTTTAACAGAAATACTCATCCAACCATCATGATGGCTTCTGTTTCTTGATTGAATTTGAAAACTTCCAATTTACAGAATAAACATGTTAAGTACTACAGGCATCACAATCCACGTTCCCATATGGTGGGACCAGTGCAGATTTAGTAATTACTGATGTGGGCAGTACTGTTACTACAATCAACAAAAAAACAAACTTACAGCTGGCATTGCGGTGACAAAGTTGAATAAGTATCTCTTGAAATCTTTTGTGCTCCGACCAATAATTGCACTGCAAACCATGACATGCATAGAAACTGGGATTAAAGTATGCACGACAAGCTTATTTAATGAAAACACATGCTTCAATTGAACAAGCATTCCTAGATACAACAGTTAATAGAAAATATTGTAGATTTTATGTTAGAGACAGATGAAATGGATTACTGTACTGTAGATTAAAATCAAATTGAAATAGGAGGAACTCATCTGAGAAAGCAAATTACAAGAGTTCTCTTACAATCATAAACAAGTGATTTATAAACAAGTGAGAACTCAGAAAACGTAAGTAATCATTTAGATACATCATGTTATTCTGAAGGAGTCAAACATTTTGGGACCTTAGGAATGCTTTCAATCTATTTTTACATTACTGTCCAAACC
This sequence comes from Hydrolagus colliei, assembly GCA_035084275.1. Classification (NCBI taxonomy): domain Eukaryota; kingdom Metazoa; phylum Chordata; class Chondrichthyes; order Chimaeriformes; family Chimaeridae; genus Hydrolagus; species Hydrolagus colliei. The sequence continues at coordinate 18,996,776 of CM068749.1, read as the reverse complement.
ACGCCAACAGTTTGGTAGATATGAACCCCTTTCAAAACTAAACATCTAACATCTCAAAGATCAATTAAGACAAATCATTGCTTCTCCACAGTATAAAGAAAATTCCCAGGAGATAACAATGGCTAATTTGTATAGCATGTTTCTCCTTTTCACAATCTCTCAAATGTTAGCACAAACAACTAATTTCTCTGAGAAATTTCTGATCATTCAGTTTGGGGGGACCGGATTGATTTGTAGGCACTTATATATATATATATATATACATGTGATACAGTACTCTTGCTCCTCTACATAAAATGAATAACAATAAATATCCAGAGCCTATGCTGCTGCACGTATTCCACCACACCAAAAAGCTTTGAATAGGTAATGAGTTTTTTTTTAATATATAATTGTTAGATGAGGTGAAACATCACTCATGCATCATTTCAAGAAAGCCATTCAGGTTTGCAGCCACACTTGACTTTGTCAGGTTTCAAACAGAAAAAAGTAAAGTAATTCCTCACTATCTCCCTCAAAAGATCCAGATAGAAGTCACAAAGTTGTTCTCTTTTTTATTTGTACATTCATATTGGCTTTTAATTTAGCAAGTTGCAGAATTAAAAAAAAACTTGTATTTTAGAAATCAGACTGAGAAACATGAACCAATAATCCCCAAATATGTTTTAATGCCCATCAAATTACTAAAGTTTGTGCAAAGGAATTGAATCCATAATTTCTAGAAGAGACACCAGGGATTTGCAGCACATTGCGCAAATTTAACCACAATGTTTAAAAACCAAACCCCAAATTTTCGGATTCCTTCTGCAGCTTTTACAATACAGCTACAAATATATAAGATCGTTTCCATTCTTGTTTTAGGTAGATATAAGTATTTAAGGAAGCTGAAACTGTAAATATACAGAAGAATGTCTGTACTGCAACCCTTGTGTGTATAAAGGGCATTTTCTAAAGAAGTAACTTCATAACAAAGATCAAATGAGGGGAAGTAAGTTGTATTTTGGCAACTTTCTTATTAAAATAAATGATAAATAGCAGAATTTCAAATCATTAATATTATGGAATACTTTCTTCACATCAACAGTGCAATTTGGTATAAAATAATGTTACCATGGGCATAGCAGCAATAAACCATACAAAATGCTTCTTGAATAACTGCGAATTTCTGCTTATGATTCCACTATAAAGATTACGGAAAAAGAATAAATTAACAGAGTAATTAATCAAATAAATTTAAATTATTTTAGGTTACATTAAATCAATTAATTTTACAGAATTATGAAGTATATGTATTAAGCAGTATTAAGCATTAAAAAATATGGAAACTGGTTCTATTTTTGACTAAAGTGACATAATCCTTTTAACACTAATGCACTCCCCTGTAGTTTCTTAAGCACTATATAAAAGTATAATAATAAGATTTAAACTGTACCAGGAAGGATTTTTAACCTTAAAGGCACTTGGATTACAAGATTCCCAACTGGGATACCTGAATTTCAATCCCATTCTTGATTAATTCACGCTCAGGTTTCTTCTATAGGCTTTGTCAGTCTTAACTAGGTCATCTGTTGAAAGAATGGAAGCTGTCTGGAAGAGCTATATGCACTTCTTCCCCCCATTACCCTATTGGCATATTAACCATGACATTAAATTTGATCATGGAGATATCCCCAGGTAATGGTCATCAACTTCCCTGGAGAGCGCTGGTTTATGATCTACTTTGAAATTTCTTGTTGTGATTAACAATTCTCTTTTACAAAATATGATCCCTACAGCCTGTATTACAACAATAAAGTTATCTAATGTTTCACAAAGTATCACAAATGGCAAGTATGCAGACATACCTTTCGATCAAGGTCCCATTTTGAATCATCCAGACATCACAGTAAGTGCGAGCAACAAGCATGACAGCAATGAGCAACAGGTACGCAGACTAGAATCAAAAGAACAAATTGTTTATAAGTCGGTTTGCACACAGCAATGTTCTACAAACACCCATTGAGTGAATAACCAATTTTATTTGGAGGTTTGTTGGCCAGACACTGGAAAGAAACTGCCTTCCCTTTTCGAAAAGTACCGTGGAATCTTCAACATCCACCTCAACAGGCAGACGGTACCTCAGTTTAACATTTCATTTGAAGGACGGCACCTCTGTCAATACAACGCACCACCCAATACTGCACTGGAATATCAGCTATGATTCCAAGTTCCAATGTGGGATTTGACCCACAACCTTCCAACTCAGCGGTGAGAATGCTATCACTGGGTCAATCTGACAAAACTGAACAGTTCTGGCAGCAGTTGCCTTTTGTCTTTATTTTCTGTAGGGAAGGCCAGCGAAAAGATTAGAACTGCTCCATTTACTTTCCCAATTTCAGGTTGCTATCTGAGGCAAAGCAAATGAGGCATAAATATTGCAATATCTAGTATAAAGCACGTTTGGTGAGCCACATGATCACAAACATTATTCTACAAACACATATGAATGCTGTATTATGCTAAGAATATTAGATGAGCAAGCCAGTTTCCCTGATAGCTCTAATAATAATGTTACCTTAGTCAAATTAGGATTCACCATCAGATTTATGTAAACAGAATGGACAGATGGTTTGTTGTTGAACAAGATGCTAATCTTCAAAGATCAATGTCCGTGTTTTATCAAATTCATGCCCTGCCCTGTTTTCTGGCACAGGATAAGGTCAAACGATATTTTTTTAAAAATAGAGTATTGTCAAATATAGTTTGCGTAAAATCGGAATGGGCACATTAATACTTATTCTAAGTAAGGGAAATCATTTGAGACTTGACATTCCTCATTCACGTCATTGCTGTGTATTAATTGACTGCCATGTGTGCTTACAAATAATAATAATCCATGTATTTGATATAGTGCTTTTCACATCTCCTAGACGTCTCAAAGAGCTTCACAGAATATACTGTAATGTGAACTGACTACATATTTGGGGTGAAACGCGGCAGCCAATTGCACACAGCAGTGTCCCACAAACCGTCATGGATTGAAAATGACCAATTCATTATTTTTTTTGAGGGATTATTATTAGCCATGTGGAGTAAGGAAAATTGCTCCTTGTAATCAAACCCAGGTCTCTCATTTGTAAGATGAGTGCTCTAACCACTGAGCTACAGGACTCCACAAAATGCACAATCACGGAACTTAACGTTGTGAAGCCTTTTAAGAACATTCTTGATGTTACAGGTAATGCAATGATTATTACTATTTTAGGATCCCACAGCACAAAATAGGAGGTGTTAGTGAGGCTTGCTCCCAATCTACTGCTGTTCCCAAACCGGCCATGAGAAGGTACATATGTTCCCGCAAATTTTCTCAAACTAAGGAGTCACAACAACAACAAAATTACATTTGTAGAGCGCCTTTCACATTGGGAGGACGTCCCAAGCGCTGGTCACATGCTTACAAGTATGTTAAAATTCTAAATTATTTCTGTATTTTCATGTAATGAGGTGCATTTGATATAGCGCATTATCACAGCTTCGCGATGTCTTACAGTGCCTCGCAGAATACACTGTAAAGTGAATTCACTGTACATTTAGTGGGCAAAATGCAGCAGCCAATTGGGCACAGCAGCCTAATAGTCATGGATTGTGTGACCAATTTAAAAAAAAGTAGCTATTACCCCCAGAAAAGCGATTCGCCAATCGACTAATAACTGGGTCCTACTTACTACAGTATACTAGGTAAACAGAGATGTGTGGAGTAAGGAAACTTGTCCAACGTTTCGCCTTGCCGGGAATCCAATGAGACAAGTGTTCTTTCCACTGAGCCACAGGACTCCATGATATCCAAACATTTATTCAAATACGTAACACCTACCTCTTGTGAAGCTACTCCAGGCACCATTATTTTCAAAATCCTCCATATCCTTGAAAAGAAAACACCATCCACGACTGCTTTATCTTTTTTGGATTCTTTCTAAAAATAAGAGGGTAGTAGTAGTTATTCCAATGTAGTAAAATAAATACCCAAATCTGAAGATAATTTGTAAATATCAAAAATATTTTTTGATAAAAGCTATACTCACATCAATTGTAACCACTTTGCCACCATTCTTACTGCAATAAAAAGTTTCACAAATCAAAAAGGGAATAAATATAATCTGGATTATCAAGTGCAAGATATACAAATTAATGTACATTACATTTCAGGTATTGGAATAATTTGTGTAATAGATACACCTATGAAGAAATTGATAATTCAGTACTCCATACACTGGTAGAGAAACAAAGTTTCTAAATGCAATACAAAATTACACTTGCCTTTCACGTCAGGAGGACAATCCAAGGCACTGGACAGTCAGGGATTCAGGGATTCAGACCCGAGCAGGGTGGTTAGGGTCAGGTAGAGTAAATGGCAGGGAAGGGAGAATAGTGGGGGGTGGCTGAAGGCACGGTCGAAGAGGAGGGTATGGAAGTGTGCCTTGAAGGAGGCAATAGAGGAACCGAAGTGACGGGAATGTGGGATGGAGTTCCAAAGGATGGGGGCAGAGACGCTGAAGGCCAGATTGTCGATGGTGGGGCGGGCCGGGAGGGGAATGTGGACCAGGCCAGAGTTTGTTGAGTGGACAGATTCAATTTAAAATTTATATAGTCGAAAAGCTGATTACGAAATTAAAATTTGGCGCCAACAAATTGCCTCATCCATGTTTGGATTGCATAAGTCTGTTAAAAATGTGAACATGTAACTGAAAATCAAATATCAAGTGATCTATTAAACTGAACACACAGATTCCTTTACAGAACACTTTTTAAAAACTTTTTGTTGATCTTTCAGCTGTAACAAGCAAAACAGTTTATTTGATTATCAAGGACGATTTGAAAAATGACAAATAACAAAGTCAAAGTTGACTTGTAATGCTTTTTTTCTACTTATTCCTATGCTATTTACATAGTTCTATCTAAGCCACCTGGTGAATTGTAGGGGAGACTAACACAAACACTCAATACATTACTTAACAGATTATCAAAACCAGGAACAAAGCATTTGAGAAACTGGAGGTGTGTACCACTGTGTGGATAATGGATAGGAGCATCAACTTTGTGCCAAAGTCTCAAAGTGCGTTACAGAATGTACTGTAAAATTAATTGATTGTATTTTTGTGGGCAAAACATGGATGTGGATGCAAAGAAGGATCCACTTCATCTTATTTAAAACAATATTAACATGCTTAAGAGATACAATATCGTTAAAAGGTTTTAAATATTTCATAACCCATGTATTTTGCAGCAGTGTTCAAAGCTTTAAAAAAAATTGCACGAAATGTATATCTGTGGCGATGCTGAGGTTACGAGGCATGACTCAAGTTCATGAGCACAGCCTAACGGTGAATTTCTGTGATAAGAATGACTGAACCACAGATGAATGATTTGTGATCGTCTTATATTGGATCTATAGGATCCACCTGCTCATATATGTAGAACACAAACTTGCAGAGTTGAATGATTAAAAGGCAGATGGAAGTACACAATTGAAAACCGCGGCACACAAAACATATAAGTGTATGTCATACTATATTTTATGATGCGTTTTTGAGACGTCTCAAGGACATGATAAGGCACTATACTGTATATCAAAATCAAGGTTATTCTTATTCTTCTTATCATGTCTTGTAATGTAATGCTTTTTTTCTACTTATTCCTATGCTATTTACATACATTCCCGTCCCTTCGGTTCCTCTATTGCCTGCACTTATGACTACACTTCTGGTAAGTTACCCTTTGGGGATCCTCTCCTCTCTTTCCCCCACCCACCGTGGCAGCATCCCACCTGCATTTAAAATGTCAGTCCTTGTCTTTGTGCTCTGGCTTCCCTCCCCCCCCCCCCCCCCCCCCCCACCCCCTCCACTTTCTCACATGACACTTAACACACAGCTGGTGGACAATGCTTAGTTAGGCCGAACGCAATCCCCGGCTTCCAGTACTGCGCTCAAGGTCCCCTCCCTCTGCACCTGTCAGCAACCTCTCTAACACGGCGGCCGGGGCGGATTTGTTCCGGTACCTGAGCAGCCCATTTCTCTGCCTCCTCCTGACCAGGAAGGCGAATGCCAAGACGGCTGTGGCGGCGGCTGCCAGCGAGGAGTTTCTCCCGGTCACCAGTTTGCTGAGAGCCGCCATTATCCGTGGGGAGGGGGGGGGGGGACCAGCGAGCCGCGAGCGCTGCTGGGAACCGGCTGTCCACCTACTCCGATTGGAAGCCCATCAGATACCAGACCCAGAGTAGCCCAATAGCCTGGCCTGGCCTCCTGTGTGGGGTGTTACTGGCTCGGTTTAGGTTAGTGACTGCGGTAACGAGAACGTTTATTCTGATGGGGGGAAAGACACACGTTTTGCAGATTTAATTTTTTTAACCCCCCCCCAGTACAACAAAAATAAACACGCCCATTTGGGCGTGAACCCGCCCAATCTGCTAACATTGGCTGGCAGACGGCGAAATGTCACCCGACGAGCGCCGTGCAACCGAGAGCAGAGTGTAGTGTACTCGTGCAAATAATTCGTGTGACAATAATACACAGAAAGGAATGCAACACACCACGCGTTGCTGTGCCGGCGAGCTCAGTGTGCCGAGCCCTTGTAGCGGGGAAACGCGGGGGCGTGTGTTACGAATGCGTAAGCGTCCAATGTAACAGTGAAACACAAAGACGGCATGCGATACAACTATGAAATCACGTGAAATGTAACTTGGGTGTTTCGGGAGAGCTTGCAGGGCAGGATTGCTGGGCAATGCAACCCTACATGAAGCGGGCCGCCCACAGAACAATTCAGCAAATGCCCTTTAATGACTGTTTGCAGTGAAACCCGAGACAGCGCATAATATCATGTACCCTGGGGGCAGCCCCGCAACAATATAACTCGGGATATTACAAAGGCCGCCTGCCACTCCTCGCAGTGAATGTGGACAGAGGGTATTGTAATCCTATAACCTGGAGTAGCGATCGAGCACGAACACCGCGATGCAGCCCGGGGCTCAGTGAGAGATTAGAGTGAGTAGTGCAACCCGGTGCAGTGAAAAAACAAGAGTTTTGTTGTGTTCATGCAAAAAAATTAAAAGGAAATTTCGTTTTTTTTAAAAAAAAGTCTGGTGACTTTATTCATCCCACTTCCTGAAGCAGATGTTAGAAACAACTTGAAACTACTAAATGTAACTAAATTTAGGAAAATGTCAGATACCAAGGGAATATTCCTAAGTATAACTTGTGGATACAGTTTGGGGTTACACTAGTAGTAAGATAGCATAGTAGTTTCTTTGAAACCTTTATTAAAGTAATGTAGATTACAAGGTGCAGATGCCAGCTTTCAGGATCACATGGGTCTCTTTCATCGAGTAAGTAATGGAAATTAAACAAATTTTTTCCAAACAGTTTAATGTTGAAGAACAATGAATGGCATTGTCGGATTCGAATCGAAAACAATTACTGAAGCAAAATCGCAAGGACATTCTGGTGATATCCAAAATCTCTACACTGCGTATACAGAGAAAACCCATTATAGCGCCATCTAGTAGAGAGGCGCCTTGCCCGGGGTACTGTGGATCCTTTTGTGATACACCAACGCAGGCTTCCCATGTACAATATGCCCAACGTATTAGCACCTCATCGTGTCGTCAACACATCTCAAAGCGATTTTCCCTTCTCTTTTCGTACAGTGATATGGGATCTTTACTATCTACTTGAACAGGCAGGTGGGACCTTGGTTCAAAGTCTCGCCCAAAGGACAGTACCTCTGACAATGCAGCAGATCCCTACATTGGAGTGTCAGCATAGACTATGTGGATTCCAAATCCTGACGATGCTTTAACCAACAATCTTCTGACTCAGTGGTGAGAGAGCTCTAAATTGAGCCAATGATGCCACTTCCAGCTAATGCAAATGTGTACTATGGAAATAATTTACATTTATTGAGTTATTTCACGTTGCACGTATGCAGAACCAGGAATTGACATCAGCAGTCTTCTTGCATATAGCTTGCATGCAAGCAGAGCGTGACATTACCCATTTTTGTATGCCTATCTGGACATTGCTGTGCACGATTAGCCTACCATGTTTGCCTACAAATACAGTCAGTCCACTTCACAGGAAATCCTGTGAAATGCCCTGTAAACACGTTTCTGTTTACCTAACAGTAAGTAGGAACCCAGTTGTTTTCCAGGGGTAATAATCCCTTCCAAAAAAATAATTTGGAAGGTCACTCAATCCACGACTGTTGATGGGACATTGCTGTGCGCATTTGACTGCCATGTTTTGCCCACAAAATATACAGTCAATTCACTTTACAGTATATTCTGTGGAATATAAGGATTATTATTATTACAATTATCCTCCCAAAGTGAAAGGGTTATACCGAATGCAAGGATCATTACACGTGCATCTGCAAATTCAAAGTTAGTGGTTTAATTCCTCTTCAGTGTAATTTTGCACATATATCACCAGAGGGCACAAGCAGATCTAATTAATCTGATTCATGTTCTGGAGCAGATATTTTACAAAGGACCATCTTGCCAATTGCTTATATGATACAGGATAGCAATTCTAAAACTAGTTAGAACCATATTCCCTATGGATTTTTTTTTAAAAAGAGGATGTTTTAAAGATGCAGTCATTGTTTTGTTGTGGGAGTTCCTGTGAATTCCACAGGGTGCAAACTGAAACAATGAAAGGTGAAGAAACTGTTCCAGCTCCTCCAATAGGTCCACCACCTTGGATGCATGCCAGTTCAAAGAATTGCAGCTGTGCATTCTTACTTGACCCCATATATCCGTGATTAGTACGGCCACACACAATAGACCGACCATCATTTGTCACTCACTGCACCTTATGTTAGACATAAAAACATAAGACCATTTAGCTTACACAAAACATATACTGTGGCACTCTGAACTGCTGAATGGACTGTTCTCGATACAGATTGGAAAGAAAGGCAGTGGTTTAATGCCAGTCTTCTGTAGAAGTGTAGTGTAATTTTGTTGTTGTAGTTCTTCTTAGGAAAGTTAAGACCCTGCCCTTTGTGAGTTTTGTAAAGACTTAAATCAACCTGATTTTTGCTTGCCTTTTTTTTTGCAAGAGCAAGTGTCTTCAAATCCTACCCACAAATGTTCTCCTTTAAGGAAAAAGAAATGTCGAACAAATAATCAAGCAGCCTTACAAGAGTCATTTGAGACATTCTAAAGAAATGTCAACAATGTATAAAGGAATACAGCAAGGTACCTAATCAAAAGATAAACTTTTTTGAAAAAAAAGCATCAATCTATTTTAAAATTATTTTACAATTATTAATTGGTTCCGTAATCGCAAAGTGCAAAGGTTTATTCACAATATAAAAATGTCTATCAGCAGCTATTTGTACCCACCAGATATCTTTATCAAATTTCTTTCTACAGTGTAAATCCCATCAACTAAATTATACACATTGCTAATAAAAAATTACTGATGCTTTTTTTTATATTAGGAACCCCCTTCAAAATACAAATAAATTCCTAACGTCTGACAATCTCCTCTCCCCATGCACACAGTTGCAATTAACAACTTTCAACAAATTGTTCACATATTTTACATGGAAAAATGATAAGAATAACACAAATTGGCAACTATTATGACAAAACTTTAAGCAATAGTTTGAAAGGGCAAGGACAAAATAAATTAACGTCTCAGAAAGCTAATCTTACTTACGCACTAAACGTTCTTGCTGGTATTATTAAAACACTGATGTATAACAATGTCATTTATGTTTGTAACTGCTGGGTGGATAATTGTATCTATACCAAAATCTGCAAAGCAGATTACTGTTAGCCTAACTAAGACAGTTCACTCAGTTTATGACTCACCAAAAAGCTTCAATATAAAAAGCTGTTCTGAAAATTAGTCAATTGAACATTGTTTTTCTACAACCCCACTTAACTTATACGACAGCTGTTAACTCAATTTTGTTCTGAACACTGGAATTTACCATTATGTCAATTTGATTAAAACACCCAATGCTGTTTTTTTAAAAAAGTATGAAGTAATTGAATTAAAATTAGACTTTCTTTCATGAACCTTTCACCTAGGGAAGCATCTCAGAGCACTTAAATATTTAGAAATTGAGAAAAGACCAACTGATCCTGTAGATATTCACTTCAACTGCAGAATTAAAAGATAGAATAAGGGACTCCAATCAATTTCACTTTAGTACTATAATACTAACCCACTAAAATAAAGGCAAATCAAAATTTTAAGTACTTTTTTTAAATCTGCTGATTCTGTCTGTACGTTTTTATTTCTATAAATACCTTTTGAATTATAACCTTAATTATCAGTCAGGAGTTGGGTCCTGTAAAGGTCCTCTTTCCAGCGGCTCCTAGGAAACAATTATAAGTAGAGTCATCTGGGAGTGTTGAAAGAGTTGCAATATTTCATGTGAGAGTAATGGCTTTTACTTTTTAGTGGTATTTTCTCCTATTCTCTTCTCTCTATCGGAGAGGCTGGGACAGGTGAATTTACTACCACCATTGCCTCCAGCAGTGTCACACCACTGGGAGGCGCACCAGACTGTCCCGCTGATTGCACTTAACCGCCCGTCTGCAGTATTTCTCTTGTGGTAGAGTCAACAACTCAACTCAACAGTGAGAGGACTAAAAGAGACAAATCGAATACCATTCAATGGTATTGCCGGCACGCCAAACTCTTACAAACACGTCATTGGGCATTTGCTTAAAAAAATGCATGTGGACTAAACTTTTTTTTGGTAAAATCAGTGATGGTAGCAATAATATAATAATCATTGCATTTGATATAGCGCCTTATCACATATTTGAGAGTCTCAAAGTGCTTCGCAGAATGTATACTGTAATGTGAATTGACAGTATATTTTGTCATTCAGAAAAAGTTTATCCTCCACTGTAGCCACCAAACAATTAAAAAAAATTGAAAAGCACAATCCCGCTTATCTCAGCTAGAAATGAACGAACCAGAAGTTAATGCGGAAAGGACGATTTATTATTGAATTGCACTGAAGCACATTAATGAGGTGTTGGATACTGTATTTGCATTAGGATTTAAAAATATATAATAACCACGCTCGCATTTGATATAGCGCCTTGTCGCGTCTTCGAGACGTCTCAAAGCGCTTTGCAAAATATACAGTGAAGTGAATTGAATGTATTTTTTTTAGTGGGGAAGTTGGGACAGTAGCTTGTGCAAGTCCCATCCACACAATCTGTCTGCCTATCTATCTATCTATTTGTCCTTCCTGTGTGGTGTGTGTCTGTCTGCTACAAACAGATTGCAAGAGGGGTTGGTTTGGTGTGGGCGGGGAAAGAAGGGAGAGAGAGAGAGAGAGCGAGAGAGAGACAGACCTTCACCATCATCATCATCATCACCAACACCATCTCAGCCAATGGCCTTGTCGGGGCTGGCAGTCACATGGCGCTGAGAGGCCACTGGAAGTTTGAGAAGGTGAAGCGTTCTCCTCAGACTGGAGGAGCTGCGCTTATTAACCAGCGGGAATCTCAGCCGCTGTACATATTTTTTTAAACAAAACATACATATATATAAAAAAAAGTACATATACCAACCTACCGTTTGAAAAACACACGCCGCAAACCTCACCATGCGAAAAACAACCAAAAGAGCAACCGCACTGTAGTCGTAGTATACGACGGCGGGGAAGTAAGTTGGGAGTTTCTCTATATGTTTTCCCCCCAAAAAAAACGCGTTGACTTAAAGTAGACCAGGAGTTTGTTTGTTTATCAAACCTCCCGACGAAATAAAAAGGGGAAGGAGACTTCGGAAGTTGTACAACTCTGTTCGTGCATGTGGCTGACGGGGAGGAGAGGGAGGTAGGTGTCTCGAACCGGTGTAATGTTTTTAAGAAAGAGCTAAAACGGCTGTTGTGAGGAGGGTGGGGGGGGCAGAGGTAAGAGACAGTTGGAGGTGTGGTTGATGCTCGTTTCTTGCTCGGCTGCCCCTGCACTGCACCCTCGCGCTGCAAAGTGACCGTTACTCGGGGTGAAGGGAGAGGGGGGTCCGGGCGGGAAGGCGGCACGAGCGGTCAGTGTGTGTGGGGGGGGTGGGGGGGGCAGCACGGGAGAAAGCTCGTGGTGAGGAGGGTGGCTCGAGCGACCTGTATGTATGTGTGGGGGGGGTGGCTCGAGCGACGTGTGTATGTGTGTGTGTGTGGGGGGGGGGGGTGGCTCGAGCGACGTGTGTATGTGTGTGTGTGGGGGGGGGGGGGGGTGGCTCGAGCGACGTGTGTATGTGTGTGTGTGTGGGGGGGGGGGGGGGCTCTAGCGACCTGTGTGTGTGTGGGGGGGGGAGGGGGCTCTAGCGACCTGTGTGTATGTGTGTGCGTCTCACGCTGGAGCTGCTCTTTAAACCGCCCAATTCCCTCCACCACCCTCCCCCCCTCTCCCTTCTCTCTCGTTTGGACCCAACGTCCGCTCGTGGGTTTCACGCTGTCTGTCTCTGCCTGAGGTGAGCTGTTGTGTGTTCGCTTGACATCCTCTTCCACCCCCTCCCCCCCCCCCCCCCCCCATTTTCCCTTTTGAGATCTCCCCCCCTTTCCCCCATTTTAAAATCTCCCCCACCGTTAATTCAAACGCTTGCCAGCTTTTATTTTAATCGGCAAAAAAAAAATCTCCAAACAAGGGAAATGTAAGAGAAACTGGAAGCCCCGATAATAAGAGGGAGACGAGTACGTCGGGTGGGTGGGGAGAAAGGAAGTGTTCGCTATCAGCCCCAGATCTGTTTTTGTACGGGGTGGTGGGTGGGTGGATGGGCTGTGCTTTTTTTTTGAAAAAAAACACACACACACCACCACAATCTTGATTCTGCACCAGTTCAGCTCGACAGGTTTTGTTTGGGCCCCCATCGCACACAATTCGGTGAGGTAAACGGTAGGAATCTGTAACGTGTTAAATCTTAAATCCACACGCTGTACCTTTACTTACTTACTCACCTCTCTCTCTCTCCGCCCCCCCTCCCCCAATCAACAGACTGGCAGTTGTGTCAGCGTGTAGTTAGTTAAAAGTTACCGCAGTTTATATCTGCGATAAATCCTGCAATTCTACTGCAGAAGGAGCTACTTAACTCATCCGGTGGGCAAGGCTCGTCAAAAGTGTTTTTAACTCCAGCCCCCCCCCCCCCCCCCCATGATAAAGGTGCCCTTGCGATGTGGATCATTCACCACGAGTACAGTTCTCTGAATTCAAACTGGAAAATCATTTGCAACAGAAGTTATGGCTCCTGAAGTTTTTTTTTCTCTCTCTGGGTTATCTGTTTGGCAAGAATACGGGAAAATGCTATTTAAAAAAAATTATGGCATTGTTTATTACTGCGATAGACTTTTTAAAAAAAAAACCCTCTTAAATCGTGATTCTTAACTTGAATTAATATCTACAACGCTAGCTCAGTACAGTATCATGGATGTAAAATTTGCCTTGTTGATGTGACGTCCATCCACGTTTTGCAGAGGGCGCCCAAGTGAACTTTTAACACTTGGTGTCAACTTGTTTTCATGTTGCATATGTTGACATTTAATGACTTCCGTAATTATGGTTTGATGACTCATTTGATAGTTAAGCATTTTAGAGTGAAATTAGCAGGGTTTGTATTGGCACTATATATATATACACATATTTTATTTGTGGGTGTATATATATATATATACACACACACGGTATTCTAAAAATTCACACAATGTTACCCATCCTAAGCTCCTGGTAAATTCAGTAGATGAAAATGAGTTGATATTGACCATTTGGGTATACAATACTTTCCAAATGGGGAAAGCTTGAAGGGAGGGAATATGAGATATATGGTAGCAGCTGGGGGAAGAGAGGAGGATTTGATTCAAGCATTATTAAATGTTGAGAACAAAACAGGTTTTTAATACTCTTAAAGTTAAATCGTTGACACAAATGAATGATGCTAACTAAATCATGTTTTTTTTTTAGGGTTTGATGAACTTTTCTTAAGTTTGAAATTTCAGATGGTCTTTTAGCCAAATCTACGAGTTGCCCACAGGATTTCACAAGCAGCACAGCAGTTGGGATGTTGCGACAGAACGCCGGAAGCAATAAACGCGGTTTGGGCATTACCCGTTTCTCTAGTTCGAATTTCTTTGCCTTGCCCAGCTCGGGAAACAGGAGCATGGGTCGAAGTGCCAAAAGCGGTTCTGTCAGCAGCATCACCTCCCATTCAGATTGTTATGACAGCCCAATGGTGGATCCAGAACACATTATGCAGTTGGTGAATGATGTCAGGAAGTTTTCAGAAGTACTGGCAAATTTGAAAGAAGCCTTTCTTTCAGAAGGTGTGTCATTTACTTTCTGCTTATCCTTCAATTTCCTTAGGATTAACTAGATTTGGCAAAGCAAAATGCATGCAGTAGTGACTGTAACATATTTGTCCATGCTTTGATTCTGCCAAAACCCCAAATACGGATTAGTGTTAGTTATGTTTGTTTAGGTTTTTTTGATGGGAGGAGGAACCTTTTAACTTATCAGGAATCACCAGACATAATGCAGATCAGAAAAAAGCATTAGAAAAGCATTTTCTCCACATGCCTGATAATAATCCTTCAGAAAAAATATATAAATTGGTCACTTCAATCCAAGATTGTTTGTGGGACACTGCTGTGTGCAATTGATTGGCACGTTTCACCCACATATATAGTCAATTCACTTTACAGTATTTCTGTGAAGTGCTTTGAGATGTATAGAAGATGTGAAAAGCAATATATTGAACGCAAGGGTTATTGTTAACAGATATGTGAGAGTGAGCTATAAAGAGGTAATTAAATTGAGGGGTTGAAATGGTATCTGGACCATGCATAATTTGATGAACCCTGATAATTCAATGCTTCAATCCTGTGAAATTCACCTAGTTTGCATTGTGTTGTAAATTTTTAAAAAATGCAGGTGTGGACAAATGATCTTGTGTGTAGGAAGGTGGGAATAAGAACTTTTATTTCTGTCAGGATTACATTTAGGAGACTGGAAGACCTGTAGAGATTAGTGAGGCACAAAGTGTATTTCTAACTTCAATTGTCAGCCCACCTACAACCAGAAAAATGTTTGCAAGTGCCGCTGATAACAAACATATATTTGCAATTACTGGAGGAGGCCTTAAAATAATTTGATGGGTTTGATGTTAAGCCCATCCCCATCTTTACGGGGGTGGGGCGGTTGGCGCGAATATATTTAAATCAAAAGGACAATTTAAATCAATAGTTTGTTTAGCATTCACTCAGACAGTTTTATTTTTAAACCCTTCTAGCCATTTTTAGACAGAAATTTAATTTTGTTTAGTTTTAGTAAGTTATCAGTCTATGATAGAATGCCTATGATAATCTTAAGTGAGCTTTTCCGCAGTGCCACGATAAATCAATTTTGTCTTGGGTCCAGCAGAGGGTGCTTGTAACCTGGTTGGAAGGGTATTAATAATTTCCTTTTTCACAAGCGGCAAAGAGTATGAAATGTTGATTGAAATATTAATAGCATTTAGAAGATTCACCTTCCATTTCATCTTTTTTCTGATTGTTTTATAAAGGATTTTAAATGCTTAAAGGCATTTTGATAAAGATTTAAAGATATTAAAGAACCTTTCATTGTTACTACATTAATTCAACAAAATCTTAATATCCCGCATTTTTAAAGATACATAGAACTAATCAGAAAAAAGTGGGAGGATGATCTGAAACATTCATGGAGTCCTGTAGCTTATTGGTTAGAGCACTCGCTTTACAAGCGAGATACCCGTATTTGAATACCAGCAGGGTGAACCCTTGGGCAAGTATCCTTCACTGCACACTCCTGAAAATAATCTGTAAAATAAAATAAAAAAATATATTACTGTATGGGACAGTGCTGTGTGCAGTTGGCTGCTGCATTTTGCTCACATATATACCGTCAATTTATTTTACAGTACATTCTGTGCAGGTCTTTTAGATATGAAAACCGCTATATCAAATGCAAGGATTATTGTTCTTGTTTGTTTCCCAGAGCAATAAAAATCTTGTGCAGTCTTAGATCTGATAAAATTGTTTAATCAGTTTGTAAGAATAATGTAAATCAAGGATGGAGTTATGAATTCACTAATCATATTTATAATAATTCTGTTTGATATAGTACCTTTCATGTCGTGAGGGTGTCCCAAAGTACGTCACATGATTTACTGTGAAGTTACTGTATATTGAGCATAGGGTCCGTCGATATGGAAATTTTCCGATATCGATATATTGGTGGGCTCATATCGATATATATCGATATCACCAGGTTTTTTTATCCTGTGTGTGCGCGCGCATTCGGTGGTGCGCGCGCATTCGGAGGGGCACGCGCATTCGGTGGTGCGCGCGCATTCGGAGGTGCGCGCTCTAGGCCCAGGAGGTTTGTAATGCCAGCGACAAGGTAAGTTAAAAAAGTTTTATATTATACCGATATAACCATATATCGATATATCGCCGGACACTATATTCCGATGTTTTGCGATATACTGATTTTTTTTATATACCGAATTTTTCGATATACCAATATATTCAAATTATCGTGAATATATTGCATATCGATATGAAAAATTATACCGATATATCGGTATATCGCCGGACACTAATTGAGCATTATCTCAGTTGACTGGTACTTGGGAGAAACTCCCTTCTCATTTTGAAAAGAGCCACGGATTCTTTAATCTCCACCTGAACAGGAAGAACGGACCTTGGTTTAACATCTCATTTGAAGGGCGGCACTTCCAGCAATGCAACATATTCCCAGCAAAGCATTGGAGTCTCATTTTAGAATATAGGAGTCTAGGTTCCGACATGGGTCATGAACACGCATTCTTCTCATTGGAAGAATCAGAAGATTCTACTACTACTGAGCCAGGTTGGCACAGTGTTTTAGGTTTGAATTCATACTTCATTTAAGTTTAGTACTGTACTTTGTGCTTTTTTGGTGCAGTTCTAAATACTAGAAAATTAGTTTGGGTGCATTGGTAGTTTTCACCTTTTTCACAAGTGTATTTGTCTTTTTCTCCAAAAAGAGAACGTCTTGCCCATCACCACTTGCTTCAAGTGTAGAAATGGGGTGAGGAGAAATATGTGTGTGATGCCACCAAGGGTAGCCTACTAATGCTTATTGTCTAGCTTAATTTGTGATGCGTGGCCACACGGTGAAGTACTGAAAGACAGTTTATACCTGTAAGAGCCCTGGACAACATGAGCATCCTCAGCGAAAATATTGTGGGGTTATTTTGAATGTGTTTCTGACAATGTGAACACAGCAATATCCCACAGTGAATGATCATTTTTGTTTGGGAATTGTTTGCCATAATACTAGGAGAAACTTGCCTTTCAAATACTGCCATGGGATCTTTAACATTCACCGAACTGGAAGATAGAACCTTGATTTAAAATCTCATCTAAATGAGGGCACCCCCAGCATTGGAATGTCAGCCTAGAATATGATTTTGAAAGCCGAGTTTAAATCCACCACTTTTGGTCTCAAAGGTAAGAGTGTTATCAACTAAGCCAGACTGACATGCTGTACAATGACAAAAAAAATTGAATTCCATGGGTTTTAAGATGAATTCCTGTAAAATTTGATATATAGTCAACAAGCTTCATTTTAATATACAGTAAAAATCCATTTATCCGGTACCCTTCCGGGGGGTCAACTAATTGACTGTGCCGAATAATTGGATGGCAAGTTGCCGAAAACCCAACACAAAAAATTAACTTATTTTAAAACATACCATATTAATAATACACTAAATAGTAACAGAATATTGTATGGATACTTACCAATAAAGATTCCAGCACATTCGGTGAAAAACTTCCCAAGTTTCTAAGTTTAATAAGTGCGCAAGCACAAAGTGAGCATACTCGCGATTGCTGGAATGGGGAATTGCCCCGGGAGTGGGGTCGAGCAATTCGGTTGATCGGGTCACGGATAAACAGGCTTTTTCTGTACTCTTATTGGAGACATTATAAGATCTTACAATAAATAATCCTTGCATTTGCTATACTGTTGTTGTACGTTTCATATCAAGAGGGTGTCCCAAAGTGCTTCACAGTATTTTAGCTTAGTTACTGGTTGCAGGCAAATGCAGCAGCCCATTTATGTGAACCAAAATGACCTACAAACAACCATAAAGTGAATAGCTACATAGAGTACATCTAGACCAATGAAGATGTTTTGCTTACCAGTGTCTAATACTTTCTAATTGGTGTTTGTCACCACTGTCATTCATCCTGGTATTGAAGACATTGTTAGTGATTGCAATGCATGTATGCCAATGTTGTTGCCTTCTGTACTGATACTTTTGGGAAATTGATTCTTTAATGTATGTTTGTCCTATTTTTAATGGAAATAACATTTTGGAAGTTGTCATGACATTAATTACAAAGAAAAATCAGGCTAGATACTTTCCAGCTACTCTGTTTGCTGCAGCTGAAACTGTTTTCATGCATTGCAGATGATCAAGGAAAATGATTTTTCACCCAAAGAAGCTGTCCATTGTCAGAATGGAAAGACATTAATTCTAGACTGGAGAAATTGCACACAAAAAGTCTTGAGCAGACAACACTTACAAAGACTGAAATTTTAAAGAGCCCTGCCTATCAAACTGGGTTTTTAAACCCATCCTCCTCTCAAAATCCAGCATCAATTTATCTTTTAAACCTTTCAGCTTGTGAACTTCAATTTATGGACCTATTAAAATCCTATTTTTCAGGTCTTGCAGCCAACAGATCAGTGTTGGCAAATGCCCTTTAACAATGACGAGGTTTCTTAGTCAAACAGCCTTTCTTGTGTGAGAATAAAGTGTGTTTTACTTAGTAATTCCTGTTGCTTTTTCACATGGAAATCGACATCCTCCTTTTGTATGCAGCTGTGAAAGAATGCCATGAGGCTAAGTGATGATCCTATCGTTGGATACATATTCAGTATACCCTACTGTGGTGCAAGTTGCAAATTTGCCCAAAATAACTTGGTAATAATATAACATTCTATTTAAAATATTTCCTTTGCAGCACAGTATTTGATTTTTCAGTAAGGCAAGTGTTTTAAAATTCTGCTCTTAGTAAGAACCACTTAGCAACGTCGGTTCAATGTTTAAGCTACATATTATAGAACATACTGTAAAGTTGCTGCAAATAACAGTAGTTCTGCAATACTGATCCCTTGGTGCTGGAGCTTCACTTTTTTTTAACGATGTCTTGTAGAGAACATCTGAATGATTTTTTTTAAAGGTTTTGTATAACTTATTTAATGCATGTGTAAAAACAGCATAGGATTGCTGTCTTTGCTGTCTTTAAACAGTTTTTAAAAACGCTTTTTCGTGGCATTTTAAAATTGAAACCGCTTTTGTGTGACAATTTTACAAGCAACTGATATATTTGTGTGGCTCAGTATTGCAGTATTTGGGTAAGGAATAAAGTTGTGTCATTCACAGTAGCTTTTGAATCCAGGTTGCAAAGATCTAAATGAGATTAAAAATAGGCATAAACAATCTGAATTGCAACACCCAAAATAGCCACATTTAATTTCTGGAAAGATTGTAACATGACATTCTCCGAAGTACTGTTAGTATTTCAAACTTAAAGTTGCATACATTACACCATGGGCACAGGCTTATTTTTGTTATTCGTGATGGATTTTGTGCCAACTCTCGTATTTCGCTTATTGAAACAAAGATTCTTCTTAATTAGAAAGCAACAGGTTACTTATTTATTAGCCACTTTTGCTGACAACTGATGAAGACTGATTGAGAGTTACCATAGCATGACATGCAACTCCAGAGATCCTGTTGTGCTACTGGCAAACTTTTTCACAAATACAGTAATGTGCTGAGTCAATATGCTTAATTATTGCACAGTAGGGATTTGAAGAGGGTGTAAATCAATAGCTGATAGAAAGCTGATTTCTATCAAAAATGTGAACATCATATGACATTCATCTAGATCAGACTGCTATAAAAATGACCATATTATACTCAACTATGGAATAAAGCAAAATCCATATTTTTTAGGGCAATGTGTGTATTTATCAATTGCCTTGGATTTTATGTTTGCCATGCAATACATCTATGCAAAAACATTATAAATGCATAAAAGTTGTCAGTTTTACTAATTTTGGTCAATTATGGGAGCAGAAAGAATGTGTTGTCTGATCATGAGGCATAAATGAAAAATTTGATAGGATCACGTCTCAATTTAACATCCATGTGAATGGGAAAGCAGGTAGTTTTTATCTCTTCTGAAGAAAGACACCTCTAGGAATATAGCACTGCAATGTCAGCTCTGGATATGAGCTCAAACTTCTTACATTTGCTTCAACCCACAATCTACTAACCCAGAAGCCAGAGTGTACCACCCTGAACCAAATGATCTATCAATAATGCTCATCTATAACCTTGTAAATGAATAATTTCATGTAAAAGGTATTATGGCATGACATTCCATCCATGTGGGACATATAAATGTCTTTCTAACACCGACCACTTGGTTGAATTTGCATTTTTTCTAATGTTTTGCAAAAAAACACTGAATAATACTCTGCCCACGTTTAGGTTTGTACTTCACAAATGATAACTAAACAACAGTCCATGTGTCACAATTTAGCACAGACTGATCGAATTAGGATGCTTTGTGTTGATGGGGAGGTGTGTGGTAGCTCCTTAGAACGTGAAAGGGCTCTATAAATGTAATTTTGTTGTTGATGGCAAATTCAGTATGTGAAGTAATGAACATGAGCTTATTGTTATTCAACATGTTATTCAACAAAAAACTGCAATCCAAAACAACATTCTTGCCTTTTCATTGTTTTTCCTGCTTCCTGTAGAAAGTTAAATTTATCTTGCATTGCTGTCGATATAATTTTTTTTTGTTCTGTTACCTTTAGTGAAGTTTTAAATCATTTGTTTTCCAATGGGGGGGAAAAGGAGATTTTATGTTTAATACAGTACCTTCAAACAGAGTTTTGCTCATTTTATTTTATATAAAGAATTAATGCGATAGCAGGTCTCAAATTTATTTCTATACTATAAAGGAAGTGGACAGGCACTCAGTTAAGTGGAAATGTGCAATTCCCTGCGGTGACTCTACTTCAAGATGGCAGACCTAATTGAAGGGTCCAGCCAGGCTCCTGTTTTTTTGCAGGCTTAATGATATGGGTGAGAGTTTTTCAGAATAATTATATGCACAATTGCCATTGCAAGGTTCACCTATATTTTCCTTCTTCGTGAAAGGATAAAGATCACTATACAATTTTATTTGAGGTAGATTGTGAGGTTTTAAATGCACTATAATTTTTAGTTCTGGGCTATTTTTGGAGATAAGTTTTTTTTCTCTCCCCTTGGAATTTGAGGCTGTTCTCCTCTGGTAAAGGAAATGCATGTTTATATCATTTGCTTTGTACTTTAAACTACAGGATGAGTCCTTTCTTATAGAAAGGCTTAAAAATATTGAATGGGCTCCCCAGTGATTTATTCAACAATTCAGAATAGCAATGTTACTCTGAAAAATTTATAGAATGGAACTTTTACTAATTGGTGCGTTATTTTACCTGTGTTTTATATAAAATAAGTGGTGGGTCATCATTCAATCTCCAGAAATATTGCACTGGGACTACACAGAGTTGTAGGCAATTAAATATCTTTAAAAATATATCCTCTGTGGCTATAGACGGAAATAGACAGATTCAAATGTACCTTTCAAATGCAACAGCCTGATTGCATAAAGATACTTTTTTTTCAAAGTTGCAGTCACAGTTGCTCATGGTGTTGTGGTTGAATTTGACTTGGGTAGTCTATTATAACAACAGCATTACATTTATGTAGTGCCTTTCACGTCGAGAGTCTATTCTCAGTTCTGAGTCTGTTAGCATTCATATATAATATTTTGAAGAATCCACCATATTAGTGCTTGCTGAGTTTGATAAAATTGCATGATCTAATAAGGTTAGCTCCTTTAAAATATTCAGATAACTTGTAGTCGAGCGATAATTTTATGTTTAAACAACTCCAAGATGTGGTCAAAAAGTCAAATGTAAAAAGACAACAATGAGAAATGATTTTTGAATAACTATTTACTGAGTTTGAAATATACTTATAGCATCTCAGAGACAAATACATGCTACATTGTGAACAGGAGCATAACTTCACAATAATCGTATCATATATGTATAATGTTCGGCTTGAACTTTTAAGGCACAAGCTGCACTGGAGCCTGGTATGATTTTAGCTTTAAAAAGAATGGAAGTGAAAGTAGCATTTCATAGCTGCATTTCAGCAATAACAACTTGCACTTGTGCAGCTCCCACCACGCAGGGTAGCATCTCGGAGCACTTAAGAGCGGCAGAGCCTGATTCTGAGCCCAGGGTGGGGAAGGGCGGAGGTGGCTGTAAGCATAGTTGGTTTTCAGGCTGGATTTGAAAAGGGGAAGAGCGGGGTCAAAGTGGAGAGATTGAGGGAGAGTGTACCTGAGTTTCAGGTGTAATGGCTGAAAGGGGACATCCATTGATGGGACAGAAAGTGCAAGGGACGAGCAGGAGGCCTGCGACAGTTAGCGAAGACGCTGGGTGGAGTGAGGAGGTCGGAGAGGAAGGGAAGTGCCCACGAGTGAAGGGTTTTGAACATGAGTGTGAGGAATATTTAATAATAATAATAATCCTTGCATTTGATATAGCGCTTTTCACGTCTTCTAGACGTCTCAAAGCGCTTCACAGAATATACTGTAAAGTGAATTGACTGTATATTTGTGGACGAAACACAGCAGCCAATTGTGCCCAGCAGTGTCCCACAAACAATCGTGGATTGAATGACCAATCTATTAACCTTTTTTTTGGAGGGATTATTATTAGGCATGTGGAGTAAGGAAACTTGCCCAAGGTTTCACCTTGACCTGCCTGGATTCGAAACAAAGATCTCACGCTTGTAAGGCGAGTACTCTAACCACTGAGCTACAGGACTCCAGACTGTTACATGCACATTTCAGCAAGTTTTGTGTTTTAAATGATTAGGGAAGCACTTTCATAATGCATCACATTCATAATGCATAGGAAAAGTGTGTAATGCATTAGTTTATTGGAAGGCATTGTTTAAGGAAGTGTATAATTGCTACACATTTCACTAAAGTATGGGTTATTCTTTCTCTTTCAGCAAATAAAGTCTCCTTATATTCTGTGGCCCATGAACGCTTAGGAGAACTATTAAGAGTATTAAAAGCAGTGATTAGCAAACACCAATCATTGAATTCTGTGGACATTCTAGGTGCAGCAGGGACAGTTATTTCTAAAATAAAAGGTAAGTGGAACAATAATTTTTCAACTGAACAGTAATGTATCAATAGTAAAACAAATGTTGGTAAATAAGTGAAATGTCATGGTGGTCTAAATTTGAGTTTTTTTAATTAATCATACAGGAGAATTTGCAGTGTTGCATAGTGTTTTATGGAATGAACTGTACATAGATATCTTTAAATGAACATATTTGAAAACTGTCCCTTTTTTTTGTCCCTCTTAATACTTTCTTTTTAGGATTAGAATAGTTTTGTTTCAGGGGAAGTAATATTGTGAATATTTTCTAGTTTAATTATGGTAAATGCTGCTTTAAATACGCCTGTTGATGTGTCGGTGTGTACAGAAAGGCGTTAACATATGGGGAGCAGAGCAATTAGTTATCAAAGATATAATGAAGAGTAGTATTTGACTTTTGCAATTAGAAAGTAACATGCTATCAAATCTGTCATGCCCTCATGACTCCCTACCTATCCAGTTTGCTTACCCACAGTCTCCCCCACCTGCTGCCACCACTCAGCCCACTCCGGCCTCCTGTTTGTCCTTCGTCCTCTCCTCGTTACCATCTGTGGCTGTGCCTTCAACCACTATGCCCCAAAACTCTGGAACTCTCTCACTCTATCACTCCTGCTTTGGCCCCTCCATCCCCACTTTCAAATCCCACCTAAAGACCTTCCGTTTTGATTGTGCTTGTAGCCCCTTCCCCCTTTTTTTCCTGGCTTGGACTCAGACTCTGCCACTGTGAAGTGCTCCAGGGTGCTATCCCATGTGAACGGCACTATATAAATGCAAGTTAGTGTTATTAATAAATGCAAATGCATTTAAATCCAGCAAGACCACACAAAATCCATAAACTGGGGCTGATAATCTGATATTTATTATGCAAATTCATTTTTTTGACCTTGTTGGCAGTTAAGCTTGCAGACATAATTAGTTTTTTTTTGGCCAGCTGGATAACTGACAAACGCAACAAATAATCACAGTGTTTAAGAGTATCTAAAGCAGACTGAGCATAGACAGACATTCTATGCTACTATGACTAGGATTTAGTTGCTAAAAATTCACTAAATTCATTGGGTGGTAAAAAAAAATATTACAAGAACCTAAAAATACAATTTTTCCAAATGTCAAATTTCTGGATTCAAATATGATGAGATGTACTGCAACCCGTGACTTTGGTTGCAACACAACTGCAGGAAGTTTGTTTCCTCAAAACAAAACTGGAGAGATCAAAGGGCTTAAGCAAAGCTCTTAACAGAAGTCTTCCTGTAACAGGAAAAAAAAATCTGTGTTTAGATGTCATGTACACAATTTTGATTGGTTTTGGAAATTGCAAACGAGATGGGAAACTAAGATTTGGGCTTTGACAGGGCAAGGTTTTTGTTTGTATTTTTTGTCATACAGTAATTGCTACAGTAATCATTTATTACAAATTTATGTTTATTTGAACAACATGTAGTGCTGTCTTGTGTAGTGTGTAAGAGGAAGTCTGTTATGAAGACAATTATTTTAGTGGCCTGTGGAATGTTTCACATTTTTTCTGAGTATTAAACTTGGATCCATTTAACTGGGGGTGGGAAGAGAAAGGTAAGAATTTAGTTAACTTCTGAAAGCTCTGATTGTGATCATTTTCATTCAGTGATTTTAATTAGCAATTTCTACTTAATCACTGAAAATATTAAATAGATTACATTGAGGTTCCTTTTTCAAACAAGTTTAGAAGGTGCTTGATTATGTTTTGTTTACTTTGCGATTCATCCATTATTATGTTCAGGGGCACAGGAAACTGAAGTCATTACAAGATTGCAGTCACAATTTTGGTATAACTGAAGATCTGTAGATCCTTGTCACTTGTTTAGGTGAAGAAATTACTGTGCTCTGAGTCAGCCATTGTTTCGTCCATTGATTTTTTTTTATCAAAGCTGCTTTGACAGCATGGATCATTGGGTGGATCAAATGTAATGGTTGTGAGTTTCTTCGGGACAACAAAAAACAAATGGGTATAATTTGGTTTAGAGGTAACAAATTTAAGTAACATTAACTAACCACTGCGCTTTACAGAATCCAGATTTTTTTTTAGTGACCATAGGGTTGAGAATACTATGGCATTTTTTTATCATTGTAAAATTGTAGCAAATCTGTTGTGTAAATGCAATTAGATTTTTGTAATGTTGAAATATGCAGCTCTTTCTGTATTTTTAATTATATTACAAATTGTTACTGTACTACCCTTTACTGTATATACATTATAGAACAAAAACTACATGTATCTCACATCTATAGCCGTTTGTACTAAACTGTAATTTTTCTTCAGGTGCAAACTATAGTGAAGTGAATGATGACAAAAGAGAACATTTCGGTGATATATTTGCTTCTATCGACACGTTAGCATTCACCTTTGGTAATGTGTAAGTAATAATTCTTTTAGGCTTTTTGTTTTGTGAGTGGAAAGAAAAGTGTTTGTGGCCTTTGATCTCTTCAGTTTTGAGGAAACCACTTTCTGACCATATTGTCAGCTACATTCAACATTTTAAAAACTTAACTTACAAAGTCAGTTTTTAAACAAAAGAATTACAATACTTGAGTATTTCTTAACTTTCAACTATATGAATAAACAGGTTAACATCCTCTCAAAGTAAAAGGCACTCTATAAATGTAATTTTGTTGTTAAAATATATGTTAAATGAGTATATTTTGAGTGAGGTCTGTAAAAAGATAGATGTTTATCCGTTCAGATGGATGTTAAAGATCCCATCACTATTCAGAAAGTGAACAGAGGTGCTCTATTTCTGCCCAACAAACCTAGCGTATAAATTGTCCTTTCAATTCATGGCTGTTTTTGGAATGTTGCTATGTCTCCCAGCAGAAAGGGAAACATTTTTTTTTGTATATAATGTCAGTTATTGATTTATAAATCACCTGAATCAAATACATCTGACTTGCAGTATTTCAAACTTCCTTATGGGAGATATGGACAACAACTCATCCTTGGGAGTCCCACTGACTGGGAGAAGCCGGGTAGGTTCTCGGAAAATCATGTATGAATGTGAAAGCTTGATGCATGAAATTGTTCCTTGCTGAAGTTTAGTCGTCTTTCATTTGCAAAACAATTGTTTTATTCCAGCCGTGAAATTTACATGTTATGAAGAAATATTGATTTTGATTTTATTATTTGCAAGTCTTTTGAAAATCTGTCCTTGGGATCTGGAGGGTCAGTTCAAGAAAAAGATGATCTACGAAATACAGGTACAATTTATCAAGTACTAAATGCTGCCAAATGGATTAACATTTTGGTTCCAAATTGATTAGATTTGTCTTCATTGGCTCAACTTTAACTTGCAAATAGAAATACCCTTTGGTTAGATGAACTTGATTCAATTTTCCTCAATTCCTTTAGGTACTTTGTGGGGTCTTTCATTTTCGGTTTGATATCAGTATTTATTCAGAAAAGACCTCCATTTGACTAATACATTCAGAATGGTTCCCTTGCTGATTACAATCCTAAATATGAAAAGTAGTTGTGATTCTCTTTGTGGGAGAAATGCATACTTTACGATGGCTGGATCTCAACTGCCATAATACTTTTTTTATATACCAGTCCAGGTAAGTAATTGGTAAAAGATGCCTTACCCTTTGAAAGTGGTTCAATAAAGATGCATGCGAACATCATCTTGCAGATCAGCATCTGTCTTAAATTTCTTTGCTGTATTTATGTTTCCTTATATTTCTTATATTTTTATATTTCCGGTTCAATAATACCAATACATTCCTGGATTTACAGCACCTATAATTTAATTTGCTGGGTTCAGGCAATCTAGCCAAATATTAATAAGGGCTAATATAGGCAAAAATGCTTTGTATCTTGCATCTATAAATTGATTTCCTTTAGAGTATATCCACTGTGATGATATTTATTAAATCAGTTGAAAATATTTGAGTAGACTTTGAAGTCAACAATTACTACCTAAACTGATTGATAGCCGATATTGTACGGTCAATTTGATTGCTATTAAAATGTTCAATATTTTATTTGGGATACAATAAGGCAGCCCTGTATAATGTGCTTGTATTTTTGTGGTGGGGAAATCCAGTCATTGAATCATTTTCCTTTCATCCCCTCCCCCACCATTGTTCTGATTTAGTGTCAACTTGCATTATGGTATATTTCCAAGGTCAAAATGGCTTTTCAGAACAGACATTTTGGATGTCAGCTTGTTGATGGGACTCTCTGTCTGATCCTCATTTCCTTATGTTTGACTTCCCATTTTCAGGGACTCTTCGAGCAGAAGATCTTGACAACATGCTGTTAAAAATTGACAGTGGAATAGAATCGGCTCTAATTTACACAAAAAACTGGTCCAAATATACCAAAGATGTTCTGGCCTGGTTAGAAAAAAGGCTTAGCCTGGGTGAGTCGTGCACTATGCTGTCTGATCCTATTTGTCAAGATTAGATTAAAATTTGTTGCCTGGATTATGCTACAGTGTCTTTGTTGCTAATGTGATTTTAAAATTCAATGACTTTTACATAAATAATTGTTACCTAATTATTAAATGTGAACATTTCCATTTTAATGTTTTAGGTATTGGTAAAATGTCAAATAAAATGATTGACGTTATCAGTGAATTTCAAAAGTTACATAGTGTCTCTGTGATGGTTTTTCTGCATTTTTCAACTGAAATTTAATCGTTTGTTTTATTTTTTCAGATGTAGAATATGCAAGAAGCTTTTCAAAACTGGCTGAATCTGCTAAATCATTTATCAGCCAACCGGTAAATATCAAAATTGTTTTTATGTCAGTCCTTCAAAATCTGGTGCTTATCATGTTAGTCACTTCTTATGTTTCTTGGATTTAAATTATTTTACATGTTGTAGTTTATTTTCTGGTAGATTTATTCAAATTTATCATTGTAGAAAGTTTATAATTATATAACCTGCTTTTTTGTCATTCTAAAAAGATCCCAACGAAAATAAGTCTAGTTGTTAGAAACAGAATTTTAAATTAGTTTGTAACAATAGAATGAGTAACTATTTAGTTAATACATGCACCAGCGTGACTCTATTTTGCATTGGAATTGCATGCAGCAGATAGATAAACATCTTGTTTTATACAGTTCTCAATTGCCGCTATAAAAATATTATTTGAAGTACTGTACTGTAAATTGAAATTTTGCTATAAAAATGTGAATTATTTTAATAAGCTAATATTTTTAACAGGAACATATGCCATTTCAATCAGTTTACATCTCTGCCTTTGAATATGATGTTGAATATAGTCAGCTTATGCTTCAAACAGGAGCAGCACTCCAAACAAACAAATTTATTCAGGTGAGACAATTTATCAGAAATATGTGTTTTATTTTAACTTTTATCCCAATGCCTTGGGATGTCCTCCTGACGTGAAAGGCGCTATACAAGTGTAATTATGTTGTTGTAGCTCTCCTATCAGTGGCCAAGCTTTCAGCCCCTCTGCCCCCACACTTTGGAACTCTTTCCCACAATCCCTTCGCCTCGCTCCTTCCCTTGCCTCCTTCATTCAAGGCCCGACTCAAGATCCTCTTTTTCAAAAGTGCCTTCAGCCTCCCCCCTACCACTCTGTACCCCCTCAACACAACCCTGCACTATAACAACCTTGCTCTATCCAGCATTTGAATTAATCATTTTATTCTGCAAATTTTTTAATTTATGGAGGATGAATTGTAAAAAAAAGAAATTCTGTTTTTGCAGCCTCTTGTGTTGCGAAGAAATGAATTGGACAAACAACGTAAAGAAATCAAAGAACAGTGGCAACGAGAGCAAAGAAAAATGGTACTATGCTCTGTAGTTATAATAACCATTCCTATAATTACTGACCTCTTTTACTGACATCTACTATTTGCTGCATTATAATATTTGTATTTGATGTAAAGTCTTATTACATTAGTATGTCTCAAAGTGCTTGATACAGTGAGTTGCAATGAAATGTCTATCTCGGCAAACTTGGTAGTTAATCTGCACCATCAATGGCTGGAAATTGATTTAAAGATGATCTCCAATTAATCTGTCTTTGAATTTGCATGATGGCAAAATATTGGCCAGAACATCAGAAAAACTCACTGCTCTTTGAAAAATTGCTAATGGATCTTTAACGTTGATCCAATAAACATTAACACAACAGAGAAATAGGTCTTGAGTATTCCCTCAGTAATGCACTGTAAAATTAGCCTAGATTGAGCTCGGGTTCTGGTAAGATTGTGCCCACATCCTATTGACTCGATGATGAAGTTGAAACAAGCTGGCACTGCTTGTTCAAAAAAATGAAATCTTAAAAATATTGTCATGTGATTTGCAGCAGGAAGCAGACTCAACCCTTAGAAAAGCAAAACTATTACACGTTCAGCGACGAGAAGAATATGAGAAGGCAAAATCTTCCA
This sequence comes from Hydrolagus colliei, assembly GCA_035084275.1. NCBI lineage: Eukaryota > Metazoa > Chordata > Chondrichthyes > Chimaeriformes > Chimaeridae > Hydrolagus > Hydrolagus colliei. Next base: position 18,967,067 of record CM068749.1, on the reverse strand, counting down.
CAATCCGAGCAGAAGAAGATTTGACCTTAAATGGTGGACAAGTTGGAAATTATAACCGGCAACGTGAGAAAAAGAGAAAACTGGAAGAAGAAGCTTTACAAAAAGTAATTATAACAAAACTTTTGAGAATTCTGAGAATATTCTCTACGGTAGTCATACTTCTTGCTGTTAAATTTAAAGAATGTTGCACATGATTTTATATTGAATGTCTGAGACTATAGATAAATGTTGATATTGTGTATGCATAAAATCTTATGCTGGATATATCTCTTCGTGTGGTTAGCACAGAAACAACGAATGCTATTGTGTTGAGTGAAATCTTTCTTTTTTAAATTCTATCATGTCTGAATGTTTCCTGAGCCTACTGTAAACTGAAGACTTGAAGCACAAGTACCTATTTTAAGTTCATTCAGCATATTAGTATTTTGGTTGGCACAGCAATTACTGCAGGTTTGTTTGCTGTCAATCGATTATTAGGTCAGCAGGGACAATTGTGTGTAAAATTTGTAGAATTGTAGGTCTCTTTGTTTTGACATAAATTATTTATGTTGCAGGCTGAAGAAGCTGGGGAGCATTACAAAACATGCATATCTGATGCTAATGAAAAACGAAACGAGTTGGAGAATGTCAAAAGTTACATACTGACACAACTACGTGAACTAGTCTATCAGTGTGATCTCACCTTGAAATCAGTAAGGATCAGTAAATCATGGGTCTTGCTGTCAAATTTATAGCTTAGATAAAGATATTAAGAATTGGGGCTTTGTGAGTAGAACTTGATGATATGTTTACAAAAAATATTTTAAATTGTGTTTGATTAGGCTGAAATGATATTTAAATCTTAAAATGTCACCAAATTCTATTTTTCAGGTGACTGTCAATTTGTTCCAAATGCAGCATGCCAAAGTGGTATCCCTTCCTGTTAACTATCAATCTCTTTGTGAAAATACCAAGTTGTATGAACCAGGGCAACAGTATTCCGAATTTGTCAAGAGCCTACCAACAGAGGAAGTTCCTATGGGACAATACTTATTTGAATCTTCTGTTCCTTTGGCTGGAGGGTAAGTGTTGAGTGCTGGTCCTTAATTATGGAGCAGGAACCAGCTTAGAGTAAACCATAGTTGGTCTTCTATGGTGAACTGGAACTGTTGAGAATTTGCAAATTGAGTACCTGAACTAAAGTTGGTTTAGCAAGGCTGAGGAAAGGTAAGAGATGTCAAGCAAAAAAAATGCCAAAAATTTAAAACATGGTCTATTCCTATGCTGATCCTTGTAATCTTTTATTATAGATAGTATTGATAGAAACCTACGATTAAATTGTAACTGGAGTTAAATGGCTCATACTATGGGAATTTCTCCCTCTTTGCTGGATCACGACTATTTTAAGTTGCTTTTTGTCCTTTTGTAGGCTTATTAAGAGAACAACAAGTAGTACCCATTCATCCCAAGGAAATTTGTCACAAACTTCAGCCACATCAGGAGACCTTAATTTTCAGCCGTCTGATGTTGATGGTCCCTTTCATGTAAGGCCAGATAATATCGTAGAGAAGCGGTCAAATAGCAGCAGTGATATACAAGGTAATTTCAAGAAACTGATGATCCTATTGAATACAATGTTAAACAAAAATGTTGCCATTCAAATAAATAGTTATTATAATATATCTTGCACAATTAAATTTAGACGTAACTTGCTTGTTGCAGATTTTTAGCCAAGAATCCCATTTTTTTTGTTGTGTAAATTATCTACTAAAGTAGTTTTCCTTGAAGAACCATTGCATAATTTTTATTGTACCTGTATGGGTATAATCCTACCCTTTCCTGGCAGGTTCTATTTGGGATCCCAACCAGGACCATCTATTTGCTCTTTGTCAACCCCATCTGTTAATAGGATCTCTCAATCTGTTAATTGGACCATCAACTATCTCTAATCTATTTAATCAGTTTAATCTCTTTGAAGTATTTTTCTTCCTAGCCTGAATTTGCTTCCCTTTTTGTTAGCCATGTGTTTTTCCCACAAAATACAGATAATCAACTTTACAGTGTATATCCCGTGAAGCACTCTGACTGAGACTTCTTGACAACGTAATTGGACGCAATATCAAATGCAGGGCTTATTATTAAGCTCTATTAGAGTGCTGATAAACGATAAGTCATAATGTTAACCTAACCCACTGTTATTCTATTGTGTTGAACATTGATATCCCAATGCTGCAGGTCACGACACACATTTGGCATTTACATTTCAATAATGGGCAATAGTTGTCAGATAACCTTGTATGAGATGACCTGTATGCTCAAAAGGTGACATGGCCAGTTGTATTATTAGTTGTGTGTCATGAAAATTATTTTCTGTGGCTTTTGCAGTACTTCGGGGTCAGGGCCCATTTAGAGCTTGGCCCTTGGGTTTGCAGGGCACTGGCATGTGCAGTGATTCAGAAAGTGCCGGTGGAAGTAGTGAATCACGCTCCATGGATTCTCCCTCTGCCAGCCCAGGTATAAAACCAAGACCTTTCGTATTTATAAAATGGTTAAATAATCCTTCAGATGAACAACCTTAGTGCACTAGGATTTGCTGAGTGGCATTCGCCCTTCTAGTTGACTAATTATATGGCATATTGCTGTTCCAGAAAAGATAATTTTATATATACTGTTTGAAATAGTATGAAATCCTGGAAATGAGGTGTGCAGTGTAACCAAAGATCAGCTTTAGGTTAAGTGTAAATAATGTGTGGATTTTCTGGATGTGACAGGTGATTTTAAACGAAGGTTGCCCCGAACACCCTCAACAGGCACAATGTCTTCTGCAGATGACTTGGATGAAAGAGAGCCACCATCCCCTTCAGACCCTGGTGTGTATATAATATAGTACACCACATTTACAATTTATTTTCTGTTTTACAGTGCAACAACGCCAGCTTTCCCTCTTCAACTGCGTTTTTCCCTACGCTACTTTGCCCTCCCACCGGCTTGAATGCAAACATTAACACAGGAATTCAGAATATATTATCAATTCACCATAAATTCCTGAGATCCATATCATTTAGAAACACAATATTTTGATGGTGGTTAATATTTTAGTGAAAAGGATGAAGAAAATCCTATTCACTTTATTGTTATTGAGGCTCCCCCTTGAAAGTACAATTTGCATAAAAAAATTATAATTTAAGAAAACCGTATAATGTTTATACTGTGTTCCATTTATTTGTACCATAGGCTTAAATGACAATGTTGCAGAGATGCCAAATTCTCCAGGGCCTTTCCGTAATACAGTCATGTCCAAAGCAGCACAAACACACAAGCTGCGAAAGCTACGGGCACCATCAAAGTGTAGAGAATGTGACAGCCTTGTTGTGTTCCATGGAGCTGAGTGTGAAGAGGTGAGTTCTTTTATGATGTAGGAATAGTTAAATCCTTAACCAACATTTCAAAGTTCTTTATTAGGTAACGTAAGGGATTCTTTATCTATAATTTGAGATTGTAATTTATCACATTCATTTGCTCATTTCATAAAGAATAATTTGATTTCTTGCAATAATTTGCAAAATTGTGCACACAATTAATTATAAAGTTATGTTTGCTTGGGTTTACAAATCTATCCTAATCTGGAGATTTACTTTAGCAAACATTTTGCTATTGTGGGGGTTGCAGAAAAGTTTATTTTCCACCACGTCTAATGTTTCAACTAAAGCCAAATTACTTTTCTCGTTTCTCTGCCTTAGTCCCTCTGCTTTATCTACTCATTCCCTGTCTTCAGTTCACACTTGAAGACCTTCCTCTTTGTCCGTGCCTACCTTTATAGTTTGGGGTCAATCTCTGCCACTGTTAAGGATTCCAAGGAGTTACACGTTGTTGTTGTCTTAGTGTGCAAAATACCTTTGAGCCAATCCAACAACTCAACACTTCCTTATTTCAGCATGTGAACCTGCACTATAAGCGAAATATATTTTTTCAGTTTAATAATAATAATCCTTTCATTTGATATTGCGCTTTTCACGTCTTCTAGACGTCTCAAAGTGTTTCACAGAAAATACTGTAAAGTAATTGACTGTGTATTTGTAGGCAAAATGTGGCATCCAATTGCGCACAGCATTTTCCCACAAACAGTCGTCGTGGATTGAAACGACCAATTTTTTTGAGGGATTATTAACAGGCATGTGGAATAAGGAAACTTGCAAACACAGGTCTCACGAGTGTATGGCAAGTGTTCTAACCACTAAGCTACAAGACTCCATCTTGAATTGTCCTCTTAAATTGTCCTCTGAGGGATGGGGAGCCAATGCAGCTGGGCGAGGGCGGTGGTGATGGGGTCACAGAGCCTGTTGCGGGAGAGGACATGAGCTGCAGAGATTTGGGATTATTTGCATTTGGTGGAGGGATATTGAATATGCATAATATTCAATGTAGTGAAATAATGTTTAAAATAGGTGGCCTTTTTTCTTTCCTCATGATTTCATTATCCTTCACTTACCACTTGGAGTTAGCCAAGCCCAAATTTGAGGAGATTTTGATTAATATTCTTATACAATGCTCTGAAGGAAAACAGTTAGATTCATAATAGTAAACGTGTCAAGCTTTGAAGTGAATTAATGTTGTGACCACTGATTCTAATTTACAGTGTACATTGGCTTGCCACAAAAAATGTCTTGAGACTCTGGCAATTCAATGTGGCCATAAGAAACTCCTAGGTCGACTACACTTGTTTGGGGTAGATTTTACTCAAACTGCAAAAAATTCTTCTGGTGGAATTCCTTTCATTATTAAAAAATGCACCTCTGAGATTGAAAGCCGAGCCCTAAACATAAAGGTAAATATATAAATAATTCTGAGTTAAAAATGTATTTTTTTAAATTGTTGCATACCTTATACTGTTAAACTGAAATGTGAAATAGATCTTGCATTTGTTTAATTCAAAAATTGAGTACCTTTGTGATTCCTGTTTTTCCACCCAAATAAGTAGAGAACCATTTAATCTGTTAAAACTATGCTATGTGTGACACAATGTCAGATGTTCTTCATTTTAAGATTGTACATATTGTTTAAAAGGTAAAGCATATTGAATAAAATCTTGTTTTACCATTTGGAAGTCAAGTTGGTAATTGGTTAATATATATATATTACCTTCTGCAACAGGAGAATTTACAGTTCAATTATTAACACATTTTTGAAACTAAACCAGTCAAAATCACCTATTGCTAATCAGTCTAATGTTCACAAAAAAGGACAGTGTCCAAATTACATTTTGACAACATAGTATTCTGGTGTGTAATGTACAGCTGTACTGAGTAATTGTATTTTACCAGAAAAATAACTATCTCTTAATTTTTTTATAGGGTATCTATCGTGTGAATGGAGCAAAATCAAGAGTTGAAAAGCTGTGCCAGGCTTTTGAAAATGGGAAGGATTTGGTGGAACTCTCCGATTTATATGCTCATGATATCAGCAATGTACTCAAACTATATCTCCGCCAGGTATTTAAATGCAAGATTCATGCATAAATTAATATTTGATCTTTATTACAGCAAAACATCGATAATCCGACATTCCGAAATTCAGCAACTGCCTAAAACTGGCAAGATTTCAAAATCCATACAGCGTTAATTTTTTTCCAATGTCCGGCAAATCCCCCAAAATTCAGAACAGCTGCTTGCTGTTCCTGCTGATGCTGCTGCTCTGTCATCTGGCGCTGTGGGTGGAGGTTGAGCAATTTTTGGCTTCAGTGCTGTGTTTACAGGTCACGTGGTGTATGGGACAGGGCATCCCAAGCCATTTCTAGGGTAGATTCTAAATACCTGCAATTTCTAAAATTCGGGAGGTGAGTGGGCTCAATCGTGCAGGATTATTGAGATTTTACTGTACTGAAATGCAACCTTTTTTATCTGTCCACTTGCAACAGCTTCCAGAACCATTGATATCATTCCGCCTTTACAATGAATTCATTGGCTTGGCCAAGGAAAGACACAGTGCTAATGATGAAGATAATGGGAAACCAAACAGTCCAACTTCAGAAAAAAATTGTTTAACTAACGTCGTCAGAATCATTTTCAAAGTGAAAGATTTACTTCGGCAACTGCCACGGATCAACTATAAGACTCTGCAATATCTCATTGATCATCTTCACAAGTAAGTGAGAAAGGAAATGGGTATAATATATAAAGTAGCATTCCTGATTACACTGTTCAATATGGTACAAATTAATTGATCTTGATCTGTTGATACTGTCTTGTCATGTTGTCTGAGTGCTCACCTTTGATGTTTCCAGATCCAGGATGGTTTATATGGTACTTCAGTAACTTGTCTAGCAAAGGAATAGGCTACTCTTCAACCTCTCTAATTTCATCTAATGCAAACTGTAAAGATAGAAGATTAGCACCCCTTTTATTGTTCTTTGCTAATGTGCATTAATAACTGAATGAACAATAGAGAGGCTACCTCAGTGGATTAATATTTACAGTATTATAGAATTTAAATACTTTCCAACCCAATGTTTTAACATTCCGCTTTTAGATTTTAAAATCTAATTTTTAGGTAATCTTGGGACGTCCTCCCAACGTGAAAGGCACTCTATAAATGTAATGTTGTCATAATGTTGCTTTCCAGTGTAATACTTCTATGCTGTGATCATTTTTTTAAAAAAAGAACTACGAAAGTATTTTGTCCCTCCAATTTTCCTCTGCTTTCCTCCTCCAAAAATAACAAATTGGGTAAGGTGTGTTTTTTCCTTTTTTGCATTGATAGGGTGGCAGAGCAAGCCGAAGAAAATAAAATGTCAGCCAGCAATCTTGGAATCATTTTTGGGCCAACTCTTCTCCGACCAAGACAGACCGATGCTACTGTGTCTTTGTCTTCTCTCGTTGATTATCCATACCAGGCTCAAACAGTGGAACTTCTCATAACCTACTTTGATAAAATATTTCTTTCTTCATCAACTCCATCATCTCCTTTACAAAAGGGATGTCCTTTGGAAGAGAAAGACAAAAATATGGTATTTTCACCAGAGGAAGGATTAAGTGAAAATGAAAGGCTACAATCAACTAGCAAAGTAGTAAGTGTGTCATACCAAAGGTGGTGCTTGTGATACAATTTTTTTTTCTTTTCCATCTATAATGCTGTGAACTTTGTAATACATTTTAAGGAATTGATCTAAAAAGAAATCTTAAAAGTGTTGTGACCCAACACTGAATTTATTTTATTGAAAAGTGGGAGGTGATTTTATATTGACCCCACCCTCTAAATTACATGTCCTTCATAAACTAAAAATCATTCTTTATCGACCCCTTCCCACCCCTGCTCGGGTCCCGACCTAACTGTTCAGCACCTTGAGACATCCTCCCGACGTGAAAGGTGCTCTATAAATGTAAGTTGTTGTTGTTCATCTAAACGTACAGTAATATGGTGTATGTTCATAGATGATTTTACCAGGTTATTATTGATGGAAAACTAAAGGTGTATGTATTTAGAAGGTGAAGACATTTTCATCTCTTATTGAGAAGCAATCACATTTCTGAATTACTTTATTCTTCAACATTGGTAGAGCTTTGGGTTGGCTGGAAGTGAGTCTGATTCTCCAGAAATGGCATCTTCCCGTGATACTTTTGATGTGGTGAAAGATCCCCAATGGAATGGAAAAGAGAGTACATCAGGTTGGTATTTTTAATGGATCTACATAAATAGTTGTTTCAAAATAGTGATACTGTATTTGCTATCAAAAGCCAACACGCTAACTATCTTAAATTCACGTTTTCTTGATTGTTGGCAATGTTAAAATCGTTTTACATTTTGAAAATACTGATGCCTTAATACTGTGTTTTCAAAAAGATTCATTAGGTTACAATAGTTTGATAGTTCCTTTAACATGAGCTTTTCTGAATGATAAACTGCATTCCTGTTCTGTAACATTTCAGGTGCAGTGGTCACACAGATTTCAGAGAAACCTGTTGGACCTTTGAAGAACTTACAAAGTGCACAAATTTCAGAAGCACAGAAATCAAACAAGTCATCACTAATTAACAAAACGAGTAAATCGCATGTTAAAGTTAATATGCGACCGCCCAGGACAAAGCCATTCATGCCTCGACCTACAAGCTTACCTGTTTCTGAATCTTTGATTTGTTACTCAAATGACAAAAATTCAAAAGGGCAGTGTAACACAGACACCATTGAAAGGAGTCCTATTATTGAGGAAGCCTCTGAGTCAAAAGGTCATACAAACACATGTTGTAGACATTCATACTACGATATTCAGCCAATGCGTAGGACGTGGGATAAGCACTGTAAAGTTTATGACATAACTCAAAAGACAGCTATGATTATGGCAAATGTTCCTCCAGAAAACAAAACCAGTGACCTTCCTTTCTCACCAGCTTTAGCCTATACTTCTGGCAATGCCTTTGCAAGCAGTTTGCTTCCTAATAAGCTATCTACAGTGCCTGGTAGACCTGGAAGGACCACAAAGACTGATGGGAACCTATCTGAGACTGCCTCTGTTTCTGCGTTCCGTGCTCCAAGAACCTTGCAGCCTCCACCTGGCACTTTTTACAAACCTCCTGCCATCAAGCAGAGTGCAGGCTCTTTGCCTAAACCTCAAGCAAAATTAGACAATAGCTTTATGTCTGTACAAAATAATATTGGGACAGTAATTCCTGCAAAGGAAAATGAAAAGCGCAGCAACGTAGATGAGGAAATTGAGACTACACAAAATACAGCACAAGAAGAGGTTGAAGTAGATCACAAGCTAACATTTCAAAGACCGCGATCAAAACGAATTCCACCAGAATATGAACACCGAGAAGCACATTTTGTGTAGCAGCAATTTATCTGAACCTTAGAGAAGTGTAACTGACTGTTTAGTATCTCAAGTTTGTGATTTAATACAATTATAAAGTTTTATTTTTCTATGAGGAAAGAGTGCCATAACAAATACAATGGAAATGCAAAACCCTTATAGAAGTAGAACAGTCTGCATATCTACACCATATAGGTGGAGCTTGAAGTAAATTAATTCAAATTATCTCAAGCAAACAAATGTTTTCTTTATATTGTAGAGATTAATAGTAAAAGACAGGGGGTTGGATTAGACTCTGATACAATTTTATATTAATTTCCAATAAATTGTTTTATATCCTGATGTAAACACATTTTGAGAATTTTTTTAACTTTGTAGGGTGGGGTATTTGCATTATCTCAAAGCTTTGAGGCTGTAGGGTTTTTTTTAACACTTCTAGAAATAAAGCTTTAGTGGGAGAAAAATATTATTGGCTTCATACCCTCAGTTGCCATTCTTAGTTGTGCAATCCAAGCTTGCTGTATCAGTCTTCAAACCTGCATAAGTCCTACAAGGCATATTGCATAAAACCATGACAATTATTCCTATTAATGTTGTTTCGTCCCATGTGTTGTAGCCAAGGTGAATTTTTAAAGGCCTTTTTGTAGCCTTTTATTTGTTACTTTTATATTATGGTCAGTGACCAAAATGATGCACATATTAAGCTTTCCATCTCTTAAAATGTGAATTAGAAATTCCATCGTCTTTAATTTGTGCATCTGTTGATTATTTATGTTTTGTCACATGTTTGCATTTCTTACATTATTTTGTACACAAGATACACTAAAATATGTTACAGCAAATATATTAATTCTTATACGTCAATTATAATGAGTTCAAAAACTTCCTAATCTTTGCAAAACGTTGTGTAATTTATTCAAGTTTAGGTTTATATTTGTTCACACGTGTGTATATAAAATATATATTATATATATTCTATACAAGTTAATGATTACTATCCAAATATGAATAATTATGTACCTTTCATGTTGTGTTTTTGTACTGGTAATTATTTTCATTGAATTACTTCACCCATGGAATTTCCTGACTAAGGTATAACTGAACAGTGAGCGACATCAGTATTTGTTATAACCGTTAAATGTTTGTTAGTTTGGCCATTTACATCTGCGTTGTACATTTATAGGAAGTTTCACCAATATCCCTGTTCATTTTTCGTTTGTAATTAAGATCCACTGTTTAATTTATGAAGGTGTTGAATGAAAGAACCGTAAGAACATGGTTTGGTTGACCTTGTTTATTCTATGATGTTTTACACTTTTAATGAGTGTAAACTGTATAATATTTTATTTGTATTTAGGAAGTGCTTTTGGAGAGGTAAATGTCGCTAATACTCACTGTTTAAGATCTAGTTGTCCTGTATCCTACTGTTATCGATTGTATCCAACTGTTATCTTACAGAATTGCCAAACTGGATATTTTGAACCGTAGCCTTTTGTATGGCACTAAATTGTAATAAATATTGTACATTTTGTTCCTTGAAACTTGTGATTCTATAACAGTTGAGAAAGCAATACTCAGTAATACTCAGTTCCTCCTTAACTATATTTATTTCCGTAGTGCACTTGCATCACATATATAATAGCATGAAAAGTCCAAATGTTTTGAAGAAAAATTAAGCCAAACTATATATTGAATGTGCTTGATTTGCATTTTCCATAAACTGTCAAATTATTGCTCTGTAACTCATCGCAAGCTTTTGAATTTTTTTTCTTGTCAATTTTTCAAGACAAATTGAGGCAAATGCAAAAATGAAAATATTAAAATAAATAATATATTAAAAAATAACCTGTGAACTTAAAAAGAGCACCAACATTTTTTTAAAAAGTGCTAACCTATCAACAAACTCAATCTAGTTAGGAGATTAATATTTTAGTTTTCAGGGATGCATATTATCTTAATAAAATGCATCGTAACAATCTGCACTCAAATATAATTTAATGCTGCCCCATTCAGATCTGAATCAATTGTGATTTGTTCAATCTTTTTGTTATAGTGTACAGGTCAATTTCCAATTTAGTACTGTATATCAATTTTACATCATTTTCCAGATGGTTTATATCTTCCACCAGTTATAAAATTAATGTGATATCCAATATTGATAACTGATTTACATCAGGTGTGCAAGTAAGTTAATGTTTTTTGATAATTCAACTGTAATGCACAAATATAGTGTTAACAGCCCAGAAAAGTATTTGTATTAAGCCAAATACCTGATGTAATCTATCAGATCTACAGGGTGTACTTTGATCAGTCAATTTCCGATCCAGTTAACTTACTTTCAATCAGATGAGACAGGCTCAGTATCCGAATTACTAGTAGACTCCCAAATTTGGATCTCGTGTTTAGTTGATTAAATTAACAGATGAACATGGCATTATTGTGGAAGATTGATTCAAAGGGTCTATTCATCTGACTGTATTCAGTAATGAGATTCCAATTCAACATGTTTATGGAATCCTTGGGGAGCCAGTCAAAGTGGGGTGGGGGAGAAAAGCTTTCCTTTCAAAATCCTAATTTAGTTCGGGTGCCAAATATTCTAGATTCAATAGTTAGGGGAGTGAAGCCAGCAACTTCAGTTTAGATTCACTTGATTATTACAACAGGGTCACGGGAAGCACAGAAGGTGGGGAGCCAGGAAGTATATATGAAATAGCGTTTAGAAGTAGAGGGGGAAATGTAATTTATTATTTTGTTTTTTTAGTTAAACTTGGATGTAATCCCAGAAATGACGCTGAAAACAATTCCAGATATGAGCCCATGGCACCTACTGAGAGTCAACAAACAAACACACTGTGTAGGAATGAAAACCCTTGCTGAGACAATTGGGACACAGTGAAACAGGATAATGTGAGGCCTGCATAAGGGAGATCAGTGCAGAAAGCAACAACAGTGTCTTGAACGTACAGTAATGCAAAACGAGAAAAGAAAACATTAGCCATAGTACTGCAGGCTTTGTGAGAGATTCACAGATGAAGCCAACCAATGAATTAGGCTTCTTTGATTAGTTGCTGCCCTCAGGAATTCACTGGTTAGCTTTTAAATTAGATATGGTAGGAGGAAACAGATAAGATTAGCTATTAAAACTGAAACTCTAAAGTATATCATGATCCAAGATTACATATAAACATTCTTAAATGCAATACTAAAATACCTGTTGCATAGATAAAACTTAATGTCGAGTGCTGTAGCTCAGTGGTAAGAGCACTCGCCTGACAAGCGTGAGACCAGTGTCCGAATCCAGGTAGGTCAGGGTGAAACCTTGGGCAAGTTTCCTAACTCCACATGCCTAATAATAATAATCCCTTCAAAAAAAACAATACTGTAATGAAAATTGGTCATTTCAATCCACGACTGTTTGTGGGACACTGCTGTGCGCAATTGGCTGCTGCATTTTGCCCACAAACATACAGTCAATTCACTTTACAGTATAATATGTGAAGTGCCTTGATGTCTAGAAGATGTGAAAAGCGCTATATCAAATGCAAGCGTTATTAATGATAAAACCTTAGGTTTAAAAAAAAACCTACAGCACACTGATAATCACGCAGTTTACACTTGTGTAAATATCCTCAATTCTTGCATTTACATGGTTGTGATTTAGTTCCTCTGCTCTCCTTGCTTGAATTGATGTAAGATGTGGGATGGATCACATGCGCTGTGGACAAGTACTACGGTGACGGGTGCAATAATACAAGTTGTTTAATGAGAGCCATTGTATGGTGATTGTAATGAGAGTCATAAGATGACTACATTCACCACTACATCCATAATAATAATCCTTGCATTTGATATAGCGCTTTTCACATCTTATCAAAGCACTTCACAGAATATACTGTAAAGTGAATTGACTATTTGTGGGGGAAATTCAGAAGCCGATTGTGCACAGCAGTGTCCCACAGACAGTTGTGGATTGAAATGAACAATTTTTTAATTGTGTTTATTTGGACAGGTTAGCCATGTGGAGTAGGGAAACTTGCCCAAGGTTTCACCATGATCTGACTGGATTCGAACATGGTCTCATGCTTGTAAGGCGAGTGCTCTAACCACTGAGCTACAGGAGCTCCATAAGTGGATTGCAAATCAGATGCCCTTGTGTTACATTTTATATCCTTCCAAAGCTCCTTAACCTGGTTCAGTCTATCTCAGTCTATCTCAGTGGGCACTATACCAAGACAAATAAAACCTTTGTAGTCGTACTTTTCAACAGTGTCTTCTACCTACATGTAGTATTGAAAAGACAATCTAAATTTCCCTAAATTAAGTAATTTAAGACGAAAATAAAATATTTTGCAGCATTTTAACTTGTTCAAAAATATTTTTATTTAGCATCTGTTCACAGACCAGTTTGAAAAGACCAGGTTGCCTTTTTTGTAAGATTGCCTTTCTTGCTTTTTAGACCTTGCGTCATGGCTTTTAATCACAACTGTAGATATTTGGTCTCTTGTGATCAATCCTAATATTGTAATGCAAAAACTGAGGTTTATACAGCGCTATTTTGAATTGTTTTTTTTCCTGCCATTCATGATTTTTTCAAATTTTACATTAAGTCCAAAATGTTACAATCAAGTAGGAACACATTACTGTATTTTGGTAGGTATCATGTGAATGTTATTACTATGTCCCATTTGCACTGCTGCTTAAATTATTTTGAGAGTTTTATTGCTTCATATCTTATTGGACTAATTAACAATGACAGCTTCCAAATGATTTGCTATGATTTATAAGTACGTATCATGTAAATGCTCAGTGACATCCAGGTCATGTATTAACAAAACTTCAGACTCGCAATTGATTGAATGCCTTCTTTCAAAAATGATTACACTCACAAAAAACTGAAAAACAATGCAACTTGTTTTGAAAATATTATTCTGCTCCATGAAATCCAATTTACTTTAACTTGTTTTTACGAATGTTGTTTGGCGAGAGAGTTCCATTTTGAGATGGGGATTAACGCAATCAGATTACAGTTGAGCTGTGTAGTTTGAAGCAGCTCATTCTGTGGTACGCATCACTAGTAGCTTGCTTGGAAATGTATTGTCATACGAGCTTGATTTCCTTGGATGTGGCTTTCAAATGGCACTTTTCAGTTTAAGGTAAGTTCTTGTATGTGTTCCTTTACATTTTACACAGAATTTGTGTCTTGTATGACCTACTTTTCTACTTGTTTATCCTTAGATTCTTGATAATCTGAAACAGGCCTTACTGTCTAACCCAAATCACTGGCGCTAAATCCCTGCTTAATTGCCATTGGAATGCAAGGAACATTTCTGTAGAAATAAACATGAATAAAGTCCCTTTAGACTATTGGCAGTTTTCTTAAGGAGCACGTTAAACATTAGTGTGCTGAAAAAATAAAATACGAGTGAAATGGACGCACGCTCGAAATGTTAGAAGAGGAACAGACTTAGTTAACGTATATAAACAACAAAGATATTTTCCTAAATTCTGGGAATATGTTCGAGGGAATGTAAAATATTTCAGAAGCAAAACAAACTTAAAAGGAACTGGAACAGAAAGTAATTTGCTGATTGAAAGATATCCCCCGAGATGTAAATCGGAATGTTTTATAACGGAGGAGACACCCAACAGATTGCACCCTGAGAGCGGCTGAGAATGGTGGGTTGGCCTGTCACACTCAAGATCGTGAAAAATGTTTTGAGTTGAGAACATTTGTACTGAAACTAATAGTCTGCACATGTTTTCGAAACGATCTGTTTCTCAACTGTAGATAAAATTGCAATGTAAACCTGATCAGATTTAGCTGTGAATGTAGACTCCATGTGCACTTTACTTTTGTTTACAAATTGCTGTTGCAAACTGCAATTCTGGAAGATTTAGAATTACCTGGATGTGAATCCGTTTCTTTTTTTATATATTCACAGTAGGAGGTGCATGGTGTTTATATTATCAGTTCTGAGGTTTGGGGCTCAGTACTAAAGGATTTTTCTTGCAATTTTAGAAATATTTAATTATCTGATTCAGGTGGAGAAAGTCCAGACGGATATGAAATCTCAGATCACTTTTACCGCTGCTAAGATTGAAATTCATTTATATTTCTATTAAAATTCTAGCGTATAAGGTGCACAATTCACAAATTGTGGTGATGGAACTGTTTCATATGAATCTATTGGTTTGCTATTATTGCTGGCTTCCAATTTTCTTAAGACTAATATGAACCAGAGTTTGTCATTCAGCATTCCACTTGTCAGCAAAAGAAAATCCCTCCTCATCATAAATAATTTGTTCTAATTGGATTAAATATCTGTAGAGAACAGCAACAAAAAAACTAATGCACCAGCTTTGTAAGTACTTATGTGTATGTACATAAGAGTCATGGAAATAATCCATTTCTATTCTGAATCCATTAATGAGGCTTAGATAATCCTGCGTCTGATGTGAAAACATGTTTAATATTTAGCCAAATACTACTTTCCTTTTTTTGAACATCGTACTGTACAAAGGTGCAAATGTAAAATGAACATCTTAAATTTGGATTAATGGAATTTTTATAAAGAAGTTATATCATAATAATAATGGTTAACTTGATGGTTAATAGAATAATTCTAATGAACCTTCAGGTTTTGTTGTTTTTTTGCAGAAAAAATATATGCAATAGTAAGACAGGATCCTGTTTGCAGGATTTCACCATAAAATATTCACCATAAAATTAATTAAGTAGAATTAAGGAAACGTAATTTCTAAATGAAGTTATAATTGTCTTGATGTTTGTAAATCTCCACCTCAAACATATAGGTCTTAAAGTGGGCAGCTTTAAAAGTTGACATAACAACAGGATTACATTTCTAGAGCGCTTTACACGTTGGTGAAAAGCGTCCCAAGGTGCTTTAGAGAGGGTCATGGCAGATAGAATTCAGTCTCCTATCGTGGGATAGATCAGGTGGGGGAAATGTAGCTGGCCGTTGTTAGCTAAGTGCAGTCCTATGGTTAGAGCACTCGCCTCGCAAGCAAGAGGACCCATGTTCACTTCCTGGGCAGACCAAAACCTTGGGAAGGTTTCATTTCTCCACACGCCTGTTTACTGAGCAATAAGCAGCAGCCTGGTTGTTAGTCAATTGGCGGATTGCTTTTCTGTGGGTAATAATCCCTCAAAAAATACATAATTATTTGGTCACTCAGTCCACAGCTGATTGTGGGACACTGCTGTGCACAATTGGCTGCCTGTTTCACCCTCAAAATACTGTATACAGTCAATTCATTTTACAATATATTCTGCGAGGCACTTTTAGACATTGCAATGACGTGATAAGCAGCTATATCAATTGCAAGGATTATTATTATAAGTGAATGGAGCTGCCTGGCAGGAGGTCACGGAGTTAGGGTGGGGTGAGGCTATGGGGAGATATTAAAATGAGGATGAGAATTTTGAATTTAATCCACTGGTGGATGAGACGCAATGAAGCAAAGTGTGGATGGGGGTGATAGGCCCACAGAGCCTAACGTACGAGAGTACACAGGCTGCAAACTTGTGGAAGGGCTGCAGCTTGTGTTGGGAAGCCCAGGAGGTGGGGCTTTGGAATAATCAAACTTGATTATTAATGATAATCCTTGCATTTGATATAGCGCTTTTCACGTCTTATCAACGTCTCAAAGCGCTTCACAGAATATGCTGTAAAGTGAATTGACTGTGTTTTTGTGGGCGAAAATGTGGCAGCCAATCGCACATAGCAGTGTCCCACGAAACAGACGTGGATTGAAATGACCAATTTATTATAGGTTTTTTTTGAGGGATTATTATTAGGCATGTGGAGTAAGGAAACTTGCCCGAGGTTTCACCCTGTCCTGCCTGTATTCAAAACACAAGTCTCACACTTGTAAGGCGAGTGCTCTAACCACTGAGCCACAGGAGCTCCATTAAAGTGATGAAAGTGTCGATTTGTCTTGGCAGCCATGGGAAAGAGAGTGGCGGAGGCAGGCGATGTTACGGAGGTGAGGGAAAGCTGAGCGAACCCAGATATAGGGCTTGAAAGATAGTTGTGGGAGTCGAACAAGATACTACAGTTTCACACTTGCTCTGTGAGGTGAGAAGATACTGCTGGGAGTCAAGCAGGAGGGCTTTGAACTTGCTGATCCCAAACTTCGCCGCCCACATACTCACAGTTATTAAACTCTGTTCCCTCATCCCACATGTTCTAGCCGGGCTATCAATCATTAAACGGATCAATTTCAAGATCCTCACATTTGTTTTGAAATCCATTCATGCCCTGGCACATGCCTACCTCTGCAAGCTGCTTATCCTCACCCAAACCATTACCCGCTGCTTTCACTCGACTGGCTCTGGCCTCC
Organism: Hydrolagus colliei; assembly: GCA_035084275.1. Lineage (NCBI taxonomy): Eukaryota > Metazoa > Chordata > Chondrichthyes > Chimaeriformes > Chimaeridae > Hydrolagus > Hydrolagus colliei. Next base: position 18,949,921 of record CM068749.1, on the reverse strand, counting down.
CGTTGTTGACATTCAACTGAAGACCATTGGAAGAGATGAAGATGCTGGGATAAGTGGGAGTGAAACCAGGAAAGGTCAGAGCCGTGGTGTCCAAGCAAGGAGGAGAGATTGTAGAGAAGTGGGGGAATGATTGACATTGTCAAAGATGGCAGCGGGGAGGTTCGGGGAGAATGAAGAGGCAGAGAGCCTTGGTCACAAAATCACACAGGAAGGAGGGATTAAACTCATAACACAATGAGCAGGTTTGTCTGTTACAGATGTGATGACAAGATTGAACTCACTGTCTAGGCTTACAACAGATTAATAGATACTTGGTCAGCAGTGTGTGTATTCAACATTTGCAACAGACCAGCCTGCTCCTGTCCAGACCTAACATCTAAACATACACATTTAACCATATTTCAATGAAGACGCCGTCCGGCGTGGAGGGCGCTATATAAATCCAAGTTGTTGTTGTTGCAATCAGGAGGGGAAACCCTGATTATTTTTTTTTGTTCATTTTTAGCTCCACCCGATTTCAACCACCACCCGAGCTGGAATTAGAAACTCAAAATAGACCAGAGTTTGAATCTGGGGCTTTCTGTATATTTGGCTCGGTTCTTCGCTTGATGGTGCAAATCATTGTTCGCCAAACCGTAGAGTCATGAGCCACATGTGAGGATCTCGGAGTGTCTCACAGCCACCTCAGCCTCAGCAGAAAACTTCGGGGTTTCGGATCATTCTGACCAAAGATTTGCCTGCAGGGATGTATATACATGGCTATTTGAATACAATATATCTATATATCCCATTGGAAAGGGTCACCTAATACTGTAGAACACTCATCTGACTAATGGAAAAAAACTAGTGAAGCTCGCTAGATATGTTTGATGACAGAACTGCTCTGTGCAGTTCCTCTATCGTTTTGACTGAAATGACACAAGTTGGTTTCAAAGAAACAGCTGTCAAATCTCACACTGTAATAATAATAGTCCTTGGATTTGTTATCACACTTCCATGCATTTGTGTTGCTTATTAGTGTAAGTATAATTGTTGCTTTGGGACATCCAGCACCTTGGGACGTCCTCCCGACGTGAAAGGCGCTCTATGAATGCAATTTTGTTTTGTTGTTGTTGCTTTTTTGATTTCATACTGCTAATATTTCCTCATGTTTGAGCTTTGCTGTGGTATTTTTGGAGGTGCCTGTGCTGAAATAGAGTTAGACGTGCTTATAAAAGAAATGATTCAGAGGAATTTCTTTGATGTTTTTCAACTGGTGGTGACTGTGAACCCAAAGGAGAACTGTTATTCCACATCCAGAAGCATTAAAAGCAAATTTCTACAGATGAAACAATGCGTTGGGCATTTGTTTCAAGCCTTGTCTTTGAAATATTATGGAAGCAGGAATCGAATAAGTAATAATCATTCTTTAATTATCAAATAATAGTCTGTAACGTTTGCCTAAAGTTCTCTAAAAACTGCCTACATGGTGATCACTTGGAGACTGCTAACAAAATTGACATTACTATTATCATAATAGTTATTATCATTATTTTATCATCATTATGGATGGGCAATTATTATTTACTAGTGTTTCGTTTTGAAATTATTGTTGGGGAATTCCTAGTGGGGATTTTCCTCACCACTTTATATGTTTTTTTTTAAAAAGCCCTGTTCACACTGTGCTTCATGGACCACACATTTGGCTTGGTATAAATCTGGGTTTGACAACATTAGTGCAGAACACCAAATGAGATCAAAGGAAGAAAGCCATTCAAACAATTTTATCTCATCCTTCCAGCATACAAAACCTATTATTCTCCAACTAGAGCATCAAGCTGTTTTATAAAAAAAAAATCCAGCCACTTTGCTGGTAACTGGTAGCAGTCTTTTTAATTACCTTTTAAATAAATGCTTTCTGTAAATAAATACAGGATAACATTATAAATTGGCTGCCGCATTTTGCCCACAAATATACAGTCAATTCACTTTACAATATAACCTGTGAAGCGCTTTGAGACGTGGATAAGATGTGAAAAGCGATTATAATATTATTATTGGAGGTGTTTTGTTGTCCACCTGCCAGTTGGTTTGACCATCCTTTTCAGTGGGAAATAATGTGTAGTTTAATTTTTTTTAAATGCTTTGATATTAAAATATTAACTGGAATAAATAAAAACACTGGCCAAACAACAATAACTTGCATTTATACAGCACCCCTCACACATAGGTTCCCAGGGCACTTGACGAAACCCAAACTGAGTCTTACTTAGGATTAATCTAGAGTTCAATTTGCACTGCTATCAACTCAATTTGATGCAACCATGAACGAGAAGGAAATACATTTAGTCTAGTAGAGGGGATCGGGAGTGGGGTAGAGGGTTGTGTGGAGTGTAAACGCCAGCACAGATGAGTTGGACCGAATGATTATTTCCACCCTGTAACATTCTATGTCATACCTGTGAGCGAAAGTCACAAGGGAAGAAAATAATATTGCAAGTTACGTTCCAACAATCCGAACTGCAATAAAGAGAGCCACTGTTCAGAGTGACCCCCCCTCACCGCTGGATCATCACTATGGCTACAGTGATCGTCTTAATTGCAACTACCTTAAGTCCTCTCTGAGACATTCATAACCAACAGAGTTATAACAGCATGAAAACTGCCATGAAATAGTAACTATTTATGGAACGGACATGCTGATTGAAGCTGCTGTGGTCAGTGTGGTTAGTTACCGTAGTCAGTAAGAAAGAAAACGAGATGTTTCAAACTGAACTGCCTTGCTACTTGCCGGATAATGCAAATGAGAGTTGCGTCTAAATAAGCTAATACTGTAATACAATAATAATCCTTGCATTTGATACGGTGTCTTTTTGTGTCTTCGAAACGTCTCAAGTTGCTTCCCAGAGTATGCTGTAAAGTGAATTGACTGTATATGTTATGGGCGAAACACAGCAGCCAATTGGGCACAGGAGTGTCCCACAAACAGTCGTGGGATGGAGTGACCAAATGATGATTCGTGTTCTTCACACGCACAATTTGATTTTTTTTAAGAAATGCAAACACAGCATGTTTGAATTTATAACAAGGACAGCGAGGAGCAATCAGAGGAGTTGGAACAGCATTTATATGGAGGTCACGCCAACTGTTTGTTGTACAGCTCCTTCCTTTCAATCTTCCTGTTCAAACGTAGGGACGGTAAATGTTTAGTAACTCAAGAAACATGATCTCAAGTTGGGGCTGTTTGTTTTTCAGGAGTTCAAGTGTTGAACCGCGGTAGTGGAGGAGAGGAACAAACATGTCCTCCAGTAAGGTGTCTCTGTTGCTGTGGAAGAACTGGACACTCAGGAAGAGACAGAAGGTGAGATGTTTGAATTCAACAACAACAACCACATGTTGCATTTATATAGCACTCCTCACACACAGGGGAGAGATCTCGAGGGCTTGAGGGTGGCGGAGCACGACACCAAGCCGGGGGGGAGGGGAAGGTGACTGTAGGCACGGTAGAAGAGGAAGGTCTTCAGGCCCGATCTGAAGATGCGGAAGGAAGAAAGGAAGGGAGGAACAAGTCGGAGAGCTAGAGGAAAAGCGTTCCGGAGTCTCGGGGCACAGTGGCTGAAAGCGTAGCCATAATTCCCACTGGCTTGTAATTCCCATGTGACCTTAACAAAATTTAGGACTTCAAAAGAAGGTTGAATCAAATCTTGCAGAAACTGGTATTGAACTAATTAAAATTAACACCAGACTGAATGGTAAATTGTCACCTCACCGAAGTTCGAGTATCTTTTCTCTTGTATTAGCGACGTAATCATCCTGCAACGCAGCTCAATTCAGCCACCCACTGCAAAGTAGATGAGCTGGTTATTCCTGTTAAGACTGTTCAGTTTCCATGGAGCTCACGGAGTTGGGTATTTTAAGAACTTGTACATATATATTGAGCAATTCCAGTAATTGAATTCAGGGTCCTGTGGCTTTTGAACTTCAACTGTGCTGTAGAATTCTGCCAGGCTCAGTTGTCATCTTACCAGGTTTTCCACTGTTGGCTCAACTCGGCTGCTGTGCATCTAATTTACTAAAGACCAAGTACTTCACTGGGACTTCATTGACAGGTTGAAAAAGAAGCGTTTCCTTGCACGACACTTTAATGAATTTTTCCGAGCATAGATTGACAGTTATTATAGGAACAGGAGCTGTTTGAGCCTGGGCCGCCTTTCAGCTGTACCTGAACTCCAATTAAATTAACTTTATTGACACGGTGGAGCATGTGGGAGAGCCTTTGTTAGTAATAGAGCTTTTTTTGCTTTCCAAGAACTGAAGTTTCCCTCTCCGAAGGCTTAGCTCTACATACAACATTATAACAAAATCTTGAGCATTTAATTGCCAATAGTTGGACTCGCGAACTAAAGCCCTCCAAGCATTCAAGAAACTCAGTGTTTCACTGTAAACCTGTAAACAAGAAAACCATGTTTGATGACGTATCTTCTACCAGTTAAATATTTGCTTCACTACTGTTAAGTACAGTTAAACCAATATGGACTGGGTTTGACATAGAAGGTGTTCAATTCAATCAGAAGCTTTACCTAAGTCAAGTAAGGCAGTTAATGTGATTTAGGTTTCGTATTTGCTCTAGGTAAATTGATAACCCACAATCTTCTGACGCAGAGGTGAGGGGGCTACTGCTGAGCCAGGGTGACTTCTGATGAGTGTGCCAGTAGCATACAGCCAGTCATAATCATTTTGATCACTATTTCAGAAACCAGAAGGTTTTTAGAGATGAGTGTTTGAGTATTTTGACAACTTATGTTGTGACTTTAAAAAGAGAGAAGATGAAGGAAGCCATGCTTCACAGACGGATTGGTCACATTGATTGGGCCACATTAGGGTAGGATTCGCTCACAAAATATATGGTTAATTGATTTTACAGTACATTCTGTGAAGCGCTGTGTAAAGGTGGTAAAAGCACGCTTCTGCTCCTTCCTTCGGGCTCTTGTAAGTAACCTTAATGCAGCTCTAATGTCCAAATAACATTACGCTATATGTGATGAAATTAAGGCTACGTATGTTAATTATAAACACAGAGATTAGGAATATTTAGTAAAACAAGCAGAATTGTAATTAGCACACAGCAGCATTTCCGCTGTCCTAAGCAATTATAGCAAATCCTTGTTATGGTTCACAAGCAATAGTAAACAACATTATATCAGCCATTCACTGATCACGGGATGTTGCAATAAGTAAATTGACTCTGTGTTCAACCACAAATACAGTCACTACACTTCACAATACTTCCTGTTACGTGCTTTGAAATGTTTTGATGAGGTGATAAGGTACTACTGTACTGTGTGCAAGATGAGGTGATTAACATTATATTTTATTGTTGTGAGGGACTAGAGAGGGAAATGGGTTTGACTGCTGGAATGGAATTTAAAGATAAATAAATTGTTTATTTCAGGTACAAGTGATAAATCTGCTGTTTTTTAGCTCGATGATTCATATATTCCCATGTATTTCATTAACATTTACCAGCTCCGTCTCCTTGTGGAACTTGTATGGCCTCTCTCTCTTTTCCTGGTTTTGGTTTGGCTGCGGAGAGCAAATCCACTCTACCAACAGCATGAGTGTAAGTAACCTTAGCTATTGCGTTGGCTGTAAAAAGTACTGTGTTTTATAATCTTTAACTCAAGGTAAATGGCACTGAGCGTGTAAAAGAAATATGCTTTTTTAGGCCGTTGCTTTTGAAATTGGAAATGCAGCATAACTTGAAATTAAGCCTCAGATAGGTAGCGAAGATTCCCTTCATACTGCTGTACACATTGCATATGGATAATGTTAGCAGAGTCTCAGCCTATTTGATCTGAAGAAGAATGACTGCTCCACACCAGCTGCCCTAATTCATCAATCTCTTTTCAAAGAGGCACGGATTTCGGGAGCAGTGAATGGCAGCATCAATGGTGCAGCAGGAGAGACCTTTCTGGTGTTCAAAACTGCATAGTTGACTCAGTTCCAAGGATACATCATTTTACTGAAGTATTAGTTGTGGTCAGAAGCAAAGCGAAACAGAGAGCCTTTCTTTGAAATGTATATTCTTCTTTCTAAAGAACGCAAAATAAGTTTTTTCTTAAATATATATGTATTTTTTTAAATGTTTAAAAAAAGAGATGTGAGGCTGTATATCCATAAAGTTCCTTGTCTCTGTGTATTTTTTTCCCCCTCCTGTTCAGGCCATTTTCCTAATAAAGCGATGCCCTCCGCAGGAATGTTGCCATGGTTACAGGGAATTTTCTGTAACATGAACAACCCCTGCTTCCGCTATCCTACCCTTGGGGAGTCTCCTGGTGTGGTTTCCAACTACAAAAACTCCATGTAAGTATAACTCGAGGTGTGGCGGCAGCAAACTACACCAGAGAGTTCCAGTCCATTCGAAATAACCCTGCAGTAAAATCCGGGTAGAACGGATTTCGTGGAGTCTTGTAGCTCAGTGGTTAGAGCCCTCGCCTAGCAAATGAGAGACCTAGGTTCGATTCCAGGCAGGTCAGGGCGAAACCTTGGGCAAGTTTCCTGACTCCACATGCCTGATAATAATCCCTCCAAAAAAACTAATCAATTGGTTATTTCAATCCACGACTGTTTGTGGGACACTGCTGGGCGCAATTGGCTGCTGCGTTTCGCCCACAAATATATACAGTCAATTCACTTTACATGAACAAGGATTATTATTATTATTTTATATTATAGTAATTTTCACATTAATGCAAACATCAACCAAGCACTTATAAGACTTAAATAATGAAATGGAAGTATATTACTCTTCCAGTCTACATTAAATTCAATATAAAATGTAATTGTAGAAATAATGCATATGGCTGTGATTTAAAAAACAAAACAAATTTCAATACTTCTAGAATTCTTTCTCCCTTATAAATTTTTACTTGTTTCTCGCTGGCTGTCTTTTCATTGCGTTCATTTGTCATTTTTGATTCTACTCTGATTTTTGATGATTAAACCAATGAGATTCATTGAATAATAAGAATGAAAATAAAATACCACTAAATATCTAATAATACTAACATTTAAACATGAGGCATATAGGGAGTAATGCCAATGTGAGGATTAAAAGTAGTATTGAATATTTCAATAGATATCCTAGACTGTTTGTGTTTCCTTCATCAAAATATTGAATATTTAGCAAAATTAAAACGTTTCTAGAGCATTGAATGTAAATTATCCAGATGTGCAGGCAATGCCAATTGTTTTGGATGATTCCTTCATGTGCCTGTGCCTCTTTTTAGATTGGCACGAGTTTACACAGACGCTCAGGAGTTGTTGTTTGATGAACCTAAGATCCATAAGTTGCAAAAGATCTGGGCGGATGTGTATTATTTAGCGGAATTAATGAATTCACTCAGAAGCAATCCAAGAAAATATGCAGGTAAGAATTAACTAGATTTTGCTATTTTATTGTAGGTTACCAACCATTCTCAAAGAGTGAAGGACTTTGTCTTGTCATTAGCCTTGAACCAGCACTAATAACTTAGTGGTTAACAGTACTCCAATCTTGATCTCCAGATATGAATCCTTCAACTCTTTCTCAATTTTTGCAATAGACTATCATGGTACTTTGACTCATTGTACCATGCAATGGATTACACTGATCCTGAAAATTTAGGCTCTACATTTAAAAATACTGTACCATACATTGGCATTCAGCGCTCACAACCCAGTGTTTGTGACAACTAAAGGCTGTGTTCAGTGAGTCTGAATACTTGAGATTCCGACAATGCCCACTGTAACCAACCTAAATGAGAGTAAAGAATATCTAAAGTCAGTGGTTTTGAGAGGACTGTTCTGGCTGGCGTTCTGCTTTCACGTAGCTCCTCTCTTATTCTTTTAGGGCGAGGCATTCGAATCAAAGATATTCTCAAGGAAGATGAAACCCTGACTGGATTTCTACTCAGGGATATCGAGCTCTCGGGTTCGGTCGTTTATCAGCTGATCCACGCTCAAGTACGGGCTGAGCAGGTGTGTACTACTACCCAGGCAAATGTATTTCATTGCGGAAATGTCTGCAGACATGACGGACTGAACCGCGCACATGTGATGTAGCTATCTTCTTTTGTCCCTGATCCCCTGAATCCAATCCCTTTTGCTGTTCATTCATCCACTGCTTAACAAAACGTACCAACTTTGGGGTTAGGTTTATCTTTTCCTGTACGTTTGGGTCTCTGTTTCGCCAAATTGGCAGAGACACCGACGAACAATAACCACAGGCAAACTCAGGGCCCATTAAGCGTAACACCGTGGAGATCTAGGAACACATAAGTCACCTGGCCATACAGGAACTCATAGCCTCACATAAAACAACCAAAAATGTCAGTGTTAGTATTTCTTTGAAAAAAAATCAATCAGAATGTACTTTCTACTGGATTTTCTATCATACCTAGCAGCAAAGGCCCCCCTGTACTGTTTCCCATTGAATGTCTAAGTGCTGAGATAATTCCAATCTGCATCATAATGTCCTTTTGCTACTGGTTAGTGGCCCCCAAGACTTTTTCGTCGTCTGTTTTGCGGATGGAATGTACTCGTGTGGGAAGGACTGATACAGCTGGGATAGCAACACAATCCTGAAAACTCTGTACAGAGTGAGAAAGGATCTTTTCATATGCAAATAGATCAAATAATTAGAAAACATCCACGTATGCTTTGATTCAGAATTGCGCAGACCTCACCAATTTAACCTTCGTTAGAAGCTTCAAGCCAAGCAGTTTCTAAACAACAACTGAGAATTCTCACAGCCTGATTCCCTGGACAGAATGTATTAATATGATACATGGCTAACCCGCGGAACAGTAGCTTAACCTATCAAACAGACTGTACAGTGTACTTCATGTGTTCGTACATCTCTGCTGGAATGTCAGAGGATTTATGGTTGCCAGTGAATGATTGACTTTGTGGCTATTGCTGTCATTTTCTGTTTTACAGGCACTGGCACAAAGCACGTTATTCACTGATGAATAAATAAAAATGTTTTAAAAACCTAGCCAAAGTTAAAGTTGTCACACGCAAGAATATACAATCATAGCCGGGCACATAAAAATGACAAGCCAGTAATGTTGGCTTGTCTTATGATACAACTCGGGTCAAAGGCCATTAATGTATCTGTAAGCTACCCTCTGACCAAATGCATTCCTTTAAACTTTGGCTTTGGAGCTAGAGCCAAAGGTCAGTTATTACATTGCTGACATGGGCAACATCGTCAAAGGTGAATTTGTCTTAAAGGGGGTGGACTTGCTTTATTTTGTGGTTCACCATATTGACTGTCTCAGTGACAGTGTGAAACTGCCTGCTTTTAGATTTCTTTCAATCGATAAATTGCTCAAGGCTGCATCTGCCTTTCTCAGTTGGTAAAAAGTTGACTTCAGTGTTTGAGTCACCAACGCTGCAGCAATGGGTGGAGGAGTGTGTTGATGCAGAGCTATGTTTTCCCCCCTCCAATAAACTCTTTGGTGAAACAACTTGAATGACTAACAGTTGAGTTGTTTGTGGGAATTTGGCTACTAAGTTCTCTTTAGAGAAAACATAATGCTATTTCCTGTGAAGAACTTTGAGTAACGTTGATGTTATAGCCACTGTAAAAATTCAAATTATTCATCTATTGTGTATTTGTTTCGCCCCACCAGTCGTATATGAATCAGAGGCACTGCACCTGACTTGTCAATGTTAATGTGCACGTCGACTAAGGGTTTGGCCAGACTTTAGCAAGGCAAGCTTGCTGATGATGTCTCTGAGAGATGTACTGAAAGGAGTTGGGGATAACGGCTCTGAATTTTTAAACTTTTAGCTTCAATAGTCAGCCTCCAAAAATCCAGGCATTCCAAAGGAATAGATCACTAGGGACTAGTCAGTACCTATCACCCACTCCCACTGCCAAAGAACATAGTGGAGCCAGAGATTATACAGATGGGGGTGGGTGGGTGTTGATTACATGGTAACACACACACATTTGGCCTCCTCCCTCATTAAGCTCTTAGGAATTTAATATTTCTTTTGCTAATATTTCTTGAGTATAATTTTTTTTGGGAAAACAAGCTTTTATGTTAGTTCTGCGACTCTCAACCCAGTAAAATATTAACTTTTCACAAAGTTAAAGATGCCCGAACCATAAATTGTCCAAATTTGGACCAGATCTATGTTTACACGAATAAGCCAAGGTTGCTGTGATACGAGTTTGGGTTGTCAGAATCTCTGATTTTTCATTGGTACCCAGTCCAATTCCTACCAGTCTTTCTGTGCTGCCAGCATCCATCAGTGGAACCCTATAGCTCAGCCTTGCAAGCGAGAGACCTGGATTCGATTCCAGGACGGGCAAGCTTGTTTTTTTTACTCCACACGCCTGATAATAATCCCTTGAAAAGAAACCAATAATAATTTGGTCTTTTCAATCCACTTCTGTTTGTGGGACACGGCTGTGCGCAATTGGCTGCCGCGTTTTGCCGACAAATATACAGTCAATTCACTTTACAGTATATTCTGTGAAGCGCTTTGAGACGTCTAGAAGACATGAAATGCGCTATATCAAAAGCAAGGATTATTATTATTAGCAGCAGCTTCGAATCCTCAAGATGATACTCCTCCCCTTGTCTTGGTTGACTTTGGCTGCACCTGTTTGTTTTACACACTGTATTATTGAGACTGTGTAGATTTACACTCAGGCCTGAGTCATGGCACACACTTCAGGTGACTCGGTTACAAGGAGACTCAAACCAACATTAAAGATTTTGAGAGAGATCTTGAGCTTGAGGCCCACCAGCAGATCAGCAGGCTTGCTGGGAGCTGAGGATAGCTGCTAGGGTATTCAACCAACCAAGTATTTCTGTTGTTTGTTGGGGCTGAACTGCCTTGCGCTGCCACTGAATTAACAAAATCGTTTTGCTTCACTGCGTTGATAAAAAGGATTTGTAAATAGCGAATCCCAGATATGTTCTGGCCAACATCTGGGAACTCCACTCAAACACTGATGTCAGCTTCTGACTTGCACGAAGTCAGTGTGCGAGTGACTCCTAGAGGTTCAGTGCTGATATATTGAGGCTCCCTATTTACAAAATCCTTCTGCTAATCTGGCAAATTGAATAAAACTCTAATCATCATTAAAGTTAGCCTTTACTTGTGTTGTTAACCCACCTTGCTAACATGAAACACTTCACCAGTTCACTGAAAGAAATCTTTTGACAATAATCTTTTACTGACACATCAGGAATCAATTATCCAGTTAATGAGTAAAGGTAAATGAGTTTCTGTAATTGTTCTTAAAATATTTGTTGAAGTTTAATTTATCAGTAAGTACCCAGCAACACAATTATGTGTTTTCCTTTGATTAGCAGATACTGTGACATTCTGGGTCTTTAACGAGGGAAAATTGCAGATACACTGTTAATATTTGCAATTTAACCTTGATTCTCTGACTGGGCTTTATACACATGAACAAGTTTCCGATATAAGTCACTTGGTTAACAATTAGTGTACTGTATTTGCCATTTTCGATTGGGGAGCTTAATAAATTTCACAACCAGTTTTCTTTCACTACAAAAACTCCACCAGCTAAGGGACTGGAGGCTGGAATAATTTGTTTTATTCAGAGATGAGTAAAATAGATGAGTGCTGTGGATGAGGTAAATAAGTGTTATGGACGTAATATGCTTGTGTAAAATTCTCTTGTTTTGCTGTGTTCACAGTTTGCTTACGGAGTTCCAGATTTAGCCCTGAAAGACATAGCTTGCAGCCAGAAGCTTTTGGATCGTTTCATCATTTTCTCGAATTGGCGAGGTCTGCACACTGTTCTGAATGGAATGTGTGTTCTGTCTCAACAACGGCTTCAGAGAGTAGAGGACAAGTTTTACGACAATGTGGATTTCTTCAAACTTTTCAATATGGTAGGTCCCATCGCAAAGATCTTTATCCATTTATTATCTCCAAGAGATTTGCCAAGTGACGGTTTGATTAAATGCTTGTGCACACCATTGGTCCTGGTGACTGCAATCCTTGTCAAGAGTTACTATGAGTAGTAATTGGACACTATTCTGCTCTCTCAGTTGGCATTATCTGAACTCTAGGCTGAAGATACTGCATTTGACGCAAGTAATGTTGGTTAGTTTACAATGTACATGCTATAAGAATGCTTATTTTTTTTAAAAAAGCTTATGAAAGTCTGCTCCTTGAACAGACAAAGCCTACCCTATTGTGGACTTTAAAGCACCCTGATCTGTTGTCCTACCTGAAGGGCTCAAGTTGTTATTGTGCAATTCCAACTACTAAAGGACAGTTCTGCTCCGAAGTACTCCACAAACCCCAAAGGTAGCCAAGCAAAACTACAGAATACTCTCCCATTCCCGCATGTCCACTATTCAACTCTGGTGTAAAGATAGGTGTAAAGATCCAATGGTGTTTTGCATCCTCTACACTCACACAAGTTACCAGGCATCACATGTTAACATTATTAACAGTAATGTGGCAACAAAACGTAGTGTAAGTGGCATTACTGCCGTAGTTACACCACTCACACTGTACTGTGTAAATGGGACAACTCCACTAAAATGAAAGGAATTTTGAGTATCATTGCTTGGGTTCAAGTCATCAAACATAGGTTTCAAAAAGCTGTCACGGCTTTATTATTAATGCCATCTACCGTGTGCGTACACAGGCTACAGTGTTGGGATTTGAAACGTGAAATCGGTAGGAGCGAGTCCCAAATTGCTACAATATGAGGTGTTATCATTACAGCAACTCTCCCTGACACTGTTTAATTCTAGTCTCAGAGTTTCTGCAGATCGGTAAAAGGTACATTTGGTTACAGTTGAGAGATGGATGTGTCCCAAATACGCCTCTGCGGTTCAGCACTCAGTCCACGCAGACCAGAAAGTGGGCAAACCGGGATCTTGGTCAGTGTTAAGCTAGTTAATCACAGATGGGCAACAGTTGAGGATGTTACAATGACATCAGTGCTCCTGAACTAGAGAAGGCCAAATCAATCAAAGTTCTTGCTCACCATCCACAGACCCTTCTAACAAAGTATTTGTTTGTAGAGATTTGAGTAAGAACTTGTTCACATGCAATGCCCCCACCCTGACTGCAACCAAATAGATTGCCAGCACCCACTGTGAAAGCTCACACATGAATCATTGGCATCCTTGGAACTTTACTCTACTCTGGTGGAAAGTTGGAGCAGTGGGGTGGGGGGGACAAAAGAAACTCAAAATCGCTTCACGAAAGGAGAGAGAAAAAATTGGCGTCAAAAGGGAACAAGGTCTGATTAGAAAGGGCCAGCAATCCAAATTATGGACAGACGGCAATAGGAGAAAGGATGTCACAAGAGACTTGCACAATGTGCTTTCATGACTGGACCTGTGTTTGAATCCGGACCAGACCGATGGAATGAAAGGCTCCTCTCTCTCTCTCTCACTGGCTGAAAAGGTCCCATTTGAAGTTAGTTTGGCCAATCTCAATGTACATTCTGCTGGCTGCAAGTCCGCAAAACTGTGCAGAATTCAGCACGAAATTAGAAATTCCATTCAGACGGCCCTTCACGGTCTAATTGAAAACAATGGTCAAATTAAAGGGAGAAGCAGCAGCAATAGAATTATACAGAGAGAGATGGTGACAGCAATCAAATGGAAAAGAGATAGTAATGATCTACTTGAAAGGGCTAGCAGCAATCAAATTAAAGAGAGAGTGAGAGATTTGGACCACTCATCGAATTATAGAGAGAGAGAAAGACAGAGAGTGAGATACAGAGATGTTTATTAAATTAGAGAGAGAGAGATAGAGTGAGAGAGAGATGGGGCCAGTGAAGAAATTAGAAAGAGAATGATAGAACCAGTGACCAAACTAGAGAGAAGGAAGTTGAAGCCAGTGATTAAATGATAGAGAGTGAGAGCTAGAGCAAGTGATTGAATTAGAAAGTGAACCAAGGCCAGTGATCGAATAAGAGAGACAGACAGTGAAGTGATGAAATTGAAGGGAAGGAAGTCTGAACCAGTGTTCGAATTAAAGAGAAGTGAGAAACGAGGCCAGTAGTGAAATCAAAGATCAGGACAGCAGCAATGATCACATTAAGGAGCAAAGCAGATCGAGTGGCAATGATCTTCTTAGAAAGAGAGTTGATCGAGATCAAACTACAGTGAGGACAGAGGTCATGATCGAATTAAAAAGAGAAAAGGAGATAGTGATTTACTGATAGAGATGACAGCATGTACCAGGCACTTTCCAGTAGTGTAATAGGTCATGGCTGAGATCAATAATAATGACAACTAACATTTATTTTGCGTTCTTCTCACGGGGTAGCGTCCAGGAGCGCTGGAGTTTTTGATAGAAACCAATGTTGTACAGTTTATCATCAGGTGAAGCAGCAGCTTAAGCTCCAAAACATAGTGTCATCCAACAACTATCTAATTAAAGTGAGAGACCGAGAGGATTACTATAAATCAAAGGGCAGGACGATACATCACATCAGAAGTTATTGTTCTACTCTTGCCCTCGCTGGCTGCGTGGTATTAAAACATTATTAAAATAATAATAAATTGGTAATTTCAATCCACGACTGTTTGTGGGTCACTGCTGTGCGCAATTGGCTGCCTCGTTTTGCCCACAAATATACAGTCGATTCACTTTAATTGACTTATTCACATAGTATATTCTATGAAGCACTTTAAGACGTCTGGAAGACATAAAAAGCGCTGTATCAATTGCAAGAATTATTATTATATCGCATTTTAGTGTCTAGTTTCAAATGCATAGAAGCAGAGTAAATGTCCATCAAGTAAAAGTTCTTCTGAAGAAGAAGACAAAGTAAAACTAAGGATTAATTAGTGTAGGGCAAATGGAATCACTTTCAATATGCAAGTCAATTTGTACATTACATCGTTTTAGCTTCCAAAAGTGCTGGACAGAAGATCATCTGGAATAGACTTACATTTTTGGATGCAACTTCTGAATGAGGCATCGCCAATATCACAAGAGGTATGGAAATTAAAACTGACATTAATTTGCTTTTGTTTTGTTCAGTATGTTGTGAGATTGCTCTCCTGCAACACCATATTGTTTCCAAATGTTTCAGATAAAATCAGACTTTCCTTTAAATTCTGTTCAGTCGTTAGATATTAAGGGTTCAGGTGACCATGTCATTCTCTGTGTGTGAGTTTTAAATGCATGTGTGCAAAGTTCTGTAACTCGCCACCCAGCCCCCCCACCCATCCCAAGCACTGCCTATGTAAAGGAATTCACCCAAATCATTGTTGTAGCCTCTCTGAATCAGGTTTAGATCTGAGCTCAATTCTGGTTAGTCCTGTGCTATGCACTCCGCAGAATAGAAATGTGCTAAAACTTTCCAGTTAGGTTTCACTTTACTGCTGTGAGAGAGAGAGAGAGAGAGAGAGAGAGGAAATCTTCATTGCCGAGTTCTGAATTAACATTAGAATATATGGCAAACATTTTCATATCTATATATACTGTATATGCATGTATTTTTAACAGTAATTCACTTCATCGCTGTTTGTAGGATATCACCTGCAAGCTGGCTGTTGTGTTCACCTGCAAATTCAGTCAGTAACTTGACAGAGAACCCTTTGAGATGTTTCGATATGATGCGGGCACTGTTACGAAATGCGAGGATTATTATTTTGTCATTAAAATATTTATGAATGACTCTCATCTACAGTTTATCAATACGGAGAGTGTTCAGGATCTGATCTCAGTGCTTTACCCATTCTTTCGGGTTGGTGGCCCAAGTACATTCAGCCAACTAACAGACTTAATATCAAATCTAATCTGTGGTTACCCTGAAGGAGGGGGTTCCAGAGTCTTTTCTTTCAACTGGTACGAAGACAACAACTACAAGGCTTTCCTGGGAATCAATGACACTAAGAAACAGTCAGAGTATACATATGATTACACAACCAGTAAGTGTGTTTCCTTTTTCCAGCAAATATTTACTTGCGCTCTAGTTGCTGCTAGTAATTAGCGATAGGAATTTGTGCACAGTTGAAGTTTCAAGGTCCAAAATTTGGAGCGTTTTAATTTCTAAGATAGATCTCCTGAAATAGTGGAGCTCCTGTAGCTCAGTGGTTAGAGCACTCGCCTTACAAGCGTGAGACCTGTGTTCAAATCCAGGCAGGTCAGGGTAAAACCCTGGGCAAGTTTCTTAATAATATTAGGCGTATTATCCACACGCTTAATAATAATCCCTCCAAAAAAAATGCTGAGATCTTCAACTGGATGTTCAGAAAAGGTCAACTTTATTGAAACCCAGTGTTAGACTCTGAATGCTAATGTTTTTGTATCACTTCTTGTAGCTCCTTTCTGCAATGCAATTAGTCAAACTATGGAGTCCAATCCTGCAACCAAGATTATCTGGAACATGTTGAAACCCCTGCTAATGGGAAAGGTTCTGTTTGCCCCCGATTCCCCTGCAGTGCAGCAACTGATGAAGAAAGTAAGAACAGGTTCCTTTTGTCTGTGTTTGAAAGAATAGCAGTTTTAGAAATGATCGCCCACAACCTCGTCTACGTCACGTTCTCACATGTGTGCTTCTTGCTGAACAAAAATAACTTGTTTCTCTGAAGGATCCGCGGGAGCAACAGTTGTGCAATCCACACCGTTTGTTGTGAGAAAGTTCATTGCACTGCTTTCAACAGGACAGTCAAAGCAACATTTTAAAATATGTTTTGTGGTTGCATAACAAGCTTTAGATAAAGTAGCAAGTGTATCAGTACCAATAGACAGTCAGAAGCCTACATTGCACCAAGAAATTGAGGACAAAGAAGACAATTGAAGGATCAGGTCTTACTCTTTAATCATTGCTTCAGCTGCCATTTTTCTTTTTAAAAAAAGCAATAAGCAAACCAGGCAAATCACAAATCAAAATTGGTCAAAGTTGCAGATAAAAATACCAAGCATAGATTAGCGAGAATGTGTTGATGACAGTGACACACAGTACTTTTATTTGCAAAAGCTTTCATTCAACCATTTCAATGATTTGTGGCACAATGGAGTTGAATGCGGTGCCTAAAAACATATTGTATCTGATGCGGGTCTGTGGAGCGTGAAATTGGCCAGTGGTGATGGACTCTGTGCTGTCATTGATAACACACTGAGCAAGCTTCATACCCTGCCACATGCTTACAGCATCTCATGAGAGTGTTGTTATTCAGGACTGACTGACTGACTGCCCTGTATCATATTTTAAAAATGCAGCAGTGGGTCAGTCCCAAATCTGTGTCTTTACAACCAGAATCAAAACAAAGGCACCACATGGAAAATCAGGCACCAGTTTCACTAAATATCGAAAGACGAGTTTCTCATTTTGACCATTGTTTGATCCGTTTTGATTTATTTTGTGGAATCAATTTCAAGTAGAATTAATTGACACAATGAAACACAGGTGTAATTCTGTGCTGTTTGACTAAAGTAAAGGGAGGTACCAGTCAGTTATCCAGTTGGAGGATTTATCCTCCCGTTCGTTCCAGATACCTGGTGATGAATTGGTTAACATGGCATCACAGCAATGTTGGCTCACAGGATTTTCTTCATAGGCAAATGGCACCTTTGAGGAGCTACACAGACTGAAGCACATCGGAAAGATCTGGCAGGAAATCAGCCCTCAACTCTGGAAGTTCTTCCAAGATGGTGTACAAATGAACATGATTCGGGTAAGTGACCACACCAAGAGAGGAACAACAGTGTTGGTTCAGCAGTTACAGATAACAACAACAACAAAATTACATTTATACAGCGCCTTTCACGTCAGGAGGACGTTCCAAGGCGCTGAGCAGTCAGGGGTCAGGTCCCGAGCACGGGGGAGGGGAGGCAGAGAGGTGGGAAGGTGGCAGAAGGCACGATCGAAAAGGAGGATCTTGAGACCGGCCTTGAAGGAGGCAAGAGGGGAAGTGAGGTGAAGGGACTGTGGAATAGAGTTCCAAAGTGTGGGAGCAGAGAGGCTGAAAGCCAGACCACTGGTGGTAAGGCGGGTCGGGCGGGAGATATGGATCAGACTGAAGCCCGCTGAACGGAGCGGACGGGCAGGTTGGTAGGTAGACAACATTCAGTTGTGCCTTATTTTAGTCCCTTATGACATTGTCCCTTATTTGTTAAATTAAATAATTAAGTTGCTGAAATAGACAAAAATGTCTGGATATTTATATTCATTCCTTCAGTGTTTCATCTCTGTAGTTGTTTGATTGCCTGTTAGTCTTTGTTCATTGCACATCAACATTTTTTTAATGACATTTTCTGTATAATTGCTGGGTTAAGAATGGGTCAGGTATGATATTGTGTGATATTTCTGATGGATCAAATGGGTTTGATGGGATGGACCAATATTATTGACAGTTGGCGGAAATCGCTGGGAACAATCAGCAGGTCAGGCAGCATCTACGGAGCAAGGAAAAGTGAGTCAACGTTTTGGGTCCACGACCCTTCGTCAGAATAGTTTTAGTTTTTGTTTCAGATTGTCAGCATCTGCAGTACTGTCCTTTGCGTTTTATTGACAGTTGGTGTTGGAGTGACAGACTATTTTTGGCAAATGCATTTCTCAATGCAATCATTCTGTATTCTTTCTTACAGGACACATTAAAAAACCCCACTGTGGCATTTTACCTCAACCTTCAGCTGGAGGATATGGCATTGACCACCAGCGACATCATTAACTTCTTGTTCAATGGTCCCTCAGCTAAACAACCAGAAGAAGAGCCAAATTTCGACTGGCGAAATGTGTTTAATATGACAGACCAGATTGTAACTCTGTTTAATAATTACATGGAGGTAAGAACTTTCAATGACAACAGAGTTATGTTCCCAGCGTGAGTTTATTTTATGTTTTTGTAGAGTCCTCTCGGTCCTACTCATAATCCAAACAGGTTGTGCGACTAAAGGACTGGCATAGGATTTAAGATGCGCATAAATATTCAATACCTTTTACCTCAACAGGATTAGCATTAAATAACTATGCTTTGGTTAATACGAGATGAAGTATAGTCAGACTTTCAACATACTCTGAATTGAAAGCAGTTTGGGATACAGTATTTTGTTGAAATGCATCTGTTAACAATATAACAAGGTGAAAATTGTGACTTAGTATGTGATATTTACCACTGATGATATTTATCAATTCCCCCCATAGCTATGAGCTACAGCCTCAAATTATAAAAGAATATAGATGGACTCTCCCTAGAAACTAATAATGGGCCTTAACATTAGTCCTGGGTTAACATTTGTCAACATTTTACAACTAATTCTGGGCCTTGGAACAATCCTGTTCTAGGCTTTCTCCCTGGCAACTACCTTTTGGTTCTACTGAGCACCCAATCAGTAGATAACAAGCAGAGCAACAGTTAAGGCATTTTGACACTATCGCAGCAATTTTGACATGAGAGAATAAAAGCATTAGCAGGTCTTTGAAGTAAAGCGATTCAGGTTTATTGTCTCCTAATAGCTCACTGACAAGATAAGATTAAAGTGGTTAGCTAACCCGCAATTTATAATGTTTGGCAAGTAAACCAAATGGCATCCATGTTATTCTGTGCTTTCATACAGATCTTGGCACCGTGATGCATTTGTTTCTCTGCAGTTAAACGTTTGGAAACTGACACTGGAGGAACCTGTTCATTTGATAGTTTTCATTTGAAAGTCTAGTAAATAGGTGACTGGTCCAAATGGCGCAGAAAGTTTCGCTCCTTGTTAAGGGTGACGTTTAAACCCGAACAATTCCAAGAGGTTTTAAGTGAGATTTTATTCTGCCTTGCTGTTTTTTTCAATTGTTTACTTGGCAGTAATCTAGTTTTACAAGCTAATGGCGACGTGTGTCTTTATGCCTACGTCCAGTGTCTGTTGTCTATTATTGGTATCCAAGGGATCCCATAAAGTTTATACCATTGCTTTACATTTTAAGCAAAGCTAGTACGTATTTCCTTTGAAACACAAGAATTTTTTTAGGAGTTATACTGACAACACAAATGAAAATGTTACTTTCTAACTTTGCTACTTACTAATCTGCTCCTCTGAAGCCATAACCTTTGATTACTTGGCAGTGTTTCACTCTGGATAAATTTGAAGGTCTCGCAGACGAGGACCAGTTAACCCATCGGGCACTTTATCTGCTGGAGGAAAACAAGTTTTGGGCTGGAATTGTGTTCGTGGATATGTATCCCTGGACAAACAAGCTACCGGCACATGTGAAGTATAAGATTCGAATGGATATTGACGTTGTTGAGCGAACAAATAAAATAAAAGACAGGTTGGTCTTACAAGTGGGAAGTATTAACAAAGTCATGGCCTTTGTGGAGCTCCTGTAGCTCAGTGGTTAGAGCACTCTCCTTAAAAGCGTGAGACCTGTGTTCAAATCCAGGCAGATCGGGGTGAAACCTTGGGGAAGTTTCCTTACTCCATATGCCTAATAATGATCCATCCAAAAAAACATATACAATAGTAAAAATTGGTCATTTCAATCCACGACTGTTTGTGGGACACCGCTGTGTGTAATTTGCTGCCGCATTTCGCCTGCAAATATAACATATACAGTAATTCATTGAAGGGCTTTGAGATCTTTAGAAGACGTGAAAAGCCCTATATCGAATGCAAGGATCATTATTATTAGAAGTATTATTCCTCCCAATGCACTAGCCTTAGTACTAGATGTGAAGGTCATGCAGAAACTGAGCCTCTTGTGAGGCTGCAGCATGTTGAATTATGTTGGTGGAGCGATAGCATGTGCAAACCTGGCTCTGTAGCTGAATTGGAATTGGGATGGAGTGATGCATGTACAGTATACGTTCTGGTCGGAGAGGCCAAGTTTTTGGCCCCAGTGTCCCAAACTGGAATTTTCTTTGTCAGTTTGACCTGAGCAATCCTTCTACGTGATTTCAAAACAGTCTATCTGACGAGCTGAGAAATGTTAATCATGACTATGCAAAGTGGATACAGTACATAGTTCACGAAGTCAGCGCATTTTCTTCTGGAATTGTAACTTTTATGTACACCCTGCTGACCGCTTTCTGGCAATACTGTAACGCAAATTTTTACATACGAGTAAGTTAGACAGACATTCTGCTCGTGCTCTCGTTAAGCTTTTGTGCAGAGGATATTTGTTCCCCTTAGTAACCTTCGTTTTGTGGTTGCTTTTGTCCCCATGTCCTATTCTGACCCATGATTAATATGCAGTACAAGTTACTCTGATGGAAGGAAACGTTCAACGATTTAATGTTCTCTCGTAATGGAACGCGTTACTTCCTCACCCCTGACCTGCACTCGCCAACCAAGTGACTTTTTACCCAGTTTACATTGCCAAGTCCCCGCAGGAATGAATACAGCACAAAATACTCTGGCATAAATCGCACTGACACAGTACAATCTCAGCTCTTTAGGACACAAAATAATTCATCCACCCTTTCCCGGATGAACTCAAACTGTTAGTCAATAGACACCGTAATGTGATACTGCTGCACATCCTCAGCCAATAATCAGGAATTTGGGGAGTGCACAAGGTTTGAACCAGAGCTCGCTGGTGACTCTTTCTGTAGGCGCACTATCTGGTCTGATACTGAGCAAAAATGCTCACACAGTTGGCATAATTGCTCCCTGGGATACTGTCTGTGGATAGGATCACCATTAGGAAGCCCCAAAACGTATTGACACTCACAGTCTGTTCTGTGATAGCAAAAGGATTGCAAAGTTTATATCCCAACTATCCATAAATGCTGCATAAACCCATCAACTCCCAACTTTTCGATTGAAGTGTGCTGGGAAGACAAGTGTCTCAGTACGCATAATAATAATCCTGGCATTTAAGATCGCCGTCTTATTACGTCTTCGAGACGTCTCGAAACACTTCACGGGAATACACTATAAAATGAATTGACCGTATATTTGTTGGTAGAAATGCATGACCTAAAACACTAGCATTGTGCATCTTCAACAGGTTCCCTTCGTTCTGCTTCTCTTACAGATATTGGGACCCAGGTCCAAGAGCTGACCCCTTCGAGGACTTGCGCTACATCTGGGGAGGGTTTGCGTATCTGCAAGATATGATTGATCGCGGCATTATCAGGATTCAAACCAACGTTGACGTGCCATCAGGAATCTACGTCCAGCAGATGCCGTATCCATGCTTTGTTGATGATCTGTAAGTCTGAGACACTAACCCGTGGGGAGGGCACTATATAAATGCAAGTTGTTGTTGTTGTGAGTCAGTTCGTATTAATAATATAGTACAATATATATATTATTTTGAATTATTTTGAACCCCCAAAATAGGTTGATTTCCAATCTTTTGCTTCATAAACAGTAATTCACACTGCGTTGTAACTAATCAGAGGTTTTACGGAAACCCATACGGGATCTGGTACACCAAAACATGCTTAAAACTTGACTCTTAAGGTCACCCTGGTACTCACAAACGGGTGTGGGAGACTAATTGACAGAATGGTATCAATCACCTTTCGCATATCCAAATAATTTATATGTGTTACTTAGGTAATCCCTGAATTTAAGACGGTGACTTAAACTTCATTATCATCCATGAAGTTTTAGGTTACCTGTTAAATGCTCTTCATTCCATTGTCATCTTAACATTTGGAACATACTTTTCTTCCCCCATTTCTGCGTTGTCTCCTGCGACTTGCCCCCCCCACCAACCCCTTTTACCCCCTCCCTATGTTCTTGCTGATTCCCACCCCAGCTTTATGCTGACCCTAACCCGCTGCTTCCCCATTTTCATGGTACTGGCCTGGATCTACTCTGTCTCCATGACTGTGAAGAGCATTGTGCTTGAGAAGGAGTTGAGGCTGAAAGAGACTATGAAAACCATGGGAGTCACTAACTCGGAGCTTTGGGCCACATGGTTCATCGACAACTTCATCGTAATGTCAATCAGCACCCTGATGTTGACTGTGGTTATTATGGTAAGATTTCCAGTATAACATGTTGGAGACCTGCAGCTCAGTGGTTAGAGCACTCGCCTTACAAGCTTGAGACCTGTGTTCAAATCCAGGCAGGTCAGGACGAAACCTTGGGCAAGTTTCCTTACTCCACACGCCTAATAATAATCCCTAAAAAAAAACCTACAATATTTTTTAAAAATTGGTCATTTCAATCCACAACTGTTTGTGGGACACTGCTGTGTGCAATTGGCTGCCATGTTTCGCCCATAAATATGGAGTCAATACAGTATATTCTGTGAAGCATCTAGAAGATGTGAAAAGCGCTATATCAAATGCAAGGAAATTATTATTATTATTATTAATACGTTTCAAGTATTTCCCTTGCGCGATCATCTCATATCCTCTTTGAGGTATTTTCCTGGCGCTATGATTACAGCTGGCGCATGGTGTTAGCGCCAATTGGCTGAATTCTTACATCGCAAGATGTTCAATGTCCGTTCTCTTATTTCCATTCTTGAGTCCGATTTTAAAAAAAAAATTCTGTGGCTATAAATAATGCTATGGTACTTCCACAACATGGACAGCACCAACCAGACAGGGACATCCAACCATCCTGGATTAACTATTATGCTGTGGGAGATCTGACTTGTAGATGGATTTCATTTGTGGAAGTGTTTAAGTCTTACCTAGGTGATTTTTGCATGTACAAATACACAGTTATTCCTCTTCAAGGCCAAAACTCTGTGAAGCACTTTGAGATGCTTCGATGACACGATAAGGCACTAAATCAAATGCAAGCTTTATATGTTATTTTCTGAGTGTTGTAAGATCAAGGCAACCTTACCGTCATTTGATCTTGTGAAATGCTCATTATGGCATCGGGAATGCCTTTCAAATGGCATTAAAGGACCCAGGAACTTGTAATTAGAAACAGTTAGGCTACACTCATTGCACAACATGCTGTGTGGTCCTGAGTCAAACAGATCACCCAAGTCTCAGATTAAGATGTTGATGTGAGTAGAGTTAACTCATCCTAGATGAAGCTGCAGAGGTAGTATCAAAAGTGATTTAAATTCTGGCAAAAACACAATGAGTTTGAAACATGCTCTCGTGTTGTATTTTTTGCTTCAGGTGACCTGAGTTTGCAGCTGATCGCTGGGCTACTGAAAAATTTTGTATTGATTTAAAGGTTGAGAATTGAACTGAATACCTCCTCATATCTTTATGGCTTCCATGGGCAGCCCCCATCCCAGTTCAACCACATAATGTAGATAGTTGATCCAAATTTCAGCTCCCAAATATACTTTACAATATACTAGTTCATAAGGCTGCCAAATTTCCTTAATTCCATGCAATGTCTTTACACATGCCTGATAATAATCCCTCAAATGAAATATATTGGTCATCTCAATGCACAACTGTTTGCGGGACACTGCTGTGTGCGTATTTGGCTGCCGCGTTTGACCCACAAAATATACAGTCAATTCACTTTACAGTATATTCTGTGAAGCGCTTTGAGACGTCTAGAAGACTTGAAAAGCGCGATATCAAATGCAAGGATTATTATTATTATTCATTAATGTCTTTTAATATAAGAGATTTTTTTCACCAGCTTTTAAGTGATTTGAACAATTTGCTCAATTGTTTTGAATTAATTTATTTGCAGGGTGGGAAAAAAAGCTATGAAATGTGCATTATTGCAAGGAACTGACTGTATCTTTAGCCAAAGCTCAGAGGGTTTGCTCGTTATGACCTGAATTTTCCCAAAGGTCTCTTGAGATTTGTGTTGATCGTATGTTAAACTCTGTAACCCCCACGAAAAACGTTTAACATGTGTTTTTTTTTTAATTTCCTTACAGAAGGGAAATGTCCTGCACTACAGCAACCCTGTCATTCTCTTCGGGTTCCTGTTAGTGTTTACAGTGGCCACCATAATGCAATGTTTCCTGCTAAGTGTATTCTTCTCCAAGGCCAATCTCGCAGCTGCGTGTAGTGGAATCATTTACTTTACGCTCTATCTGCCACACATTCTTTGCTTTGCCTGGCAGGACCGTATGACCCGAAAACTGAAATTATTAGCGGTAAGCTGAAAATAGTTGACGAAAGGTCGCTGGTTTAACCTTTCGAGTAGTTCTTTGCTTGCTTAACCTGACCCGAGCATAAAAGCATTCGAAACGTATACACAACCGGCTCGGAGTGTTTAACAAGAGCGTAAGACAGTTAACACAAAGGTGACACAAGACGGAGTTACACCCTCCAGTGCTATTGTTGTAGAAACACATGTTACTTTTGTCATTAAAAGTGGCTACTGTACATGAAATTCAATCTGATGTTGAGGACACACCTTAGCTCTGCTCGTAGGAGTAAGAATATAACAATTTATGTGGAGTCCTATAGCTCAGTGGTTAGAGCACTTGCCTTACAAACGCGAGACCTGTGTTTCGAATCCAGGCAGGTCCAAATCTTGGGCAAGTTTCCTTACTCCACATGCCTAATAATAATCCCTCCAAAAAAAACTATAATGATTTGGTCACTCAATCCAGGACTGTTTGTGGGACACTGCTGTGCGCAATTGGCTGCCACATTTCACCCACAAATATATATACAGTCAATTCATTTTACAGTAAATTCTGTGAAGCGCTTTGAGACGTTCAGAAGACGTGAAAAGTGCTATATCAAATGTAAGGATTATTATTTATAGGTGTATTGTACCATATGGCACAACAGGTCTGTGACACAGGATTATTTTTGCTGGGATACAGATGCAAAATAAAAACAGCCGATGTACCTGTTATTGTACTAATGTATATTTCTTGAATGTTGCAGAGTTTGTTATCCCCAGTGGCTTTCGGCTTTGGCACAGAGTATCTGTCTCGTTATGAAGAACAGGGCCTTGGCCTGCAGTGGGGTAACATCGCAATCAGCCCTGTCGAGGGAGATGGCTATAGCTTTCTGTCCTCCATCATCATGTTGCTGGTTGATGCCTTTATCTATGGCATCCTTGCGTGTTATTTAGATGCAGTGTTTCCAGGTATGTTGACAACCAATAAAAGAAAAAAAACACACAGATATTATTATTTTTTAAAAATCGTCCCATCCCTGGCCTCCTTCAAGTCCCGCCTTCAAGACCCTCCTCTTCGATGGTCCCATCAGCTACTCCTAATGCCCCCCTTCCCTCTGCCTCCCCCACCCCACCCCCAGCTCGGGTCTGAAACAATGACTGTACAGCGCCTTGGGACGCCCTCCTGACTTGAAAGGCGCTGTACAAGTGTAATTTTGTTGTTGTTGTTTTCCTGAAGTCAACCCAAGCCCAGCATTTTAAACTGAAAATGCTTCGAAAGTAATTATTCTCCACGCCTCTCTCAGTCATGGCAAATTCTTCACCTAACTACGAGATTGATTTGAATTTAGAAAGGTGTTGCAACAGCCAGTGTGGAATCTTATTCCGATTGTGAAGGGAGGTGCGATGCATAGCCTGATTGACCTTTTCTTACACCTTTTCTAATGTTTGAAGGAGAGGTGAGCAAGGGGAGATAGTGACTATGGAACAAAAGGAAGGCCAAATGGGATCAGAAGAAGCAGTTAAGAGCAAGCAAAGCAGAGACAGGGCACAAGAGATGTGAATGAGCGAGACAAAGAGGGTACAGCATTACAAAAAAAGGAGACAGGAAGGATTTAAACAAGAAAGGTAGAGAAAGAGAGAGAGATCACAAGAGTTCGAAAAGAGTGAAATGAAGAAAAATGGTGACAAAGGGGAAGTAAAATGTATAAGAAATTGACAAATTTTTGATTCTGACATCCATCTCACTCCAAGTGTGTCTCACTCCAGTGACAGATCACAGAGAAGTAGCTGTTTGGTGTATAATTAAGCACACAGAGCACATACAGACAGCAATGCACAATGATGGGCAAACGCGACATCATTATTACAGCAAACGGTAGATTCGTACGTAGGAAATAGAACACGAAGAAAATACTGTTGTTGGAGCGAATGAGCGAACACATTCGTAAAAAAAATGAGTGCAATGACTTTTCCAAAGGAAGATTATAAAAAGATTAAACGCTGGGACAAAATTAAGTAAAACAGCAAAATCCTGAAGGCAGTCAAGCAGAACTCCAGGAGTCTTGCACTGACCTCTTACTGAACGTTCAGAGAAGCCTTATCAGACTGCAGCTAGGCAGGTATTGAAGGTATTTGTGCTTAGCTCTTATTAATAAACTCTTTGGTCATGTGAACCAGTAGTTTTCCACCCATGGGATTCAACTATATGCAACTAAACACTACAATGTGAGACAGGATGCAGAGGAAATAGAACATGTACGTGAGTGAGGCAGACAGACTGGTCAAAGGCAGATTTCAGACGACAATGAATTTGTTGGAAGGTTACACTCATTAATAATCTGGCATTTAGCAAGGCCTGGCCTTGTTACAATATTCATATCTTTCTTTCTAAATAACTATTGTTTTCATTCAAGTTCCTTCACAAACTCTTAACAAGTGAAGAATTTAAATAAATGTTAAATCTTTGGCACCGTCTGTTTGGAATTCTCCTTTCATGAATAAGTCTGGAATGCACTGTTGAATTGCCACTATTTCTGCTATAATGGTACTTGTCTGCTGTTTACAGGCTGTTGATTTTCAGTAAACTATGATGTTCAAAAGAACAAATGGTTTTGTTTTTGAATGAATCGTTGTATAGCAGAACATTACAGATTTTTCTAAGTGCAAATGTTGTTCATTAGATTTCCTCAATAGTTTGAATATGAACAGATATTTCCTGTTGATCGAAGGTGTGCTTTTTACAGTTTTCAAGTCTGATAATTCTACAATATTTTGAAAGCAATTATTTTTGCTTAATATCATCTTGTTCTTGAGCATCATTTGTTACAGGTAACATGTCTGACACATACTCTTACAATTCACCATGCAGTACAGTATATTCTGTGAAGCGCTTCATTTGTTACTGCTTCATTTCATTCCATCTTTCCCACATCTTAGGTGAGTACGGAGTTCCAAGTCCGTGGTACTTTCCTCTGCAAACCTCTTTCTGGTTTGGTCCTGAAAAGCCACCAGTCGCCACAAAAGGTGCGTTCGTTTACAAATTCCTAAAACTTAGTGAACTGAGCAGACTAACCTCATGTCTGTCCCAGTGTATATTTGACAAACAGTCTGTATTTGGTAACCGTCCTCAACCTATTTAGTATCCCTTAACAATTCTGTAGGCTACGTGGAGGGAATTTTTGAAGCTATGTTGCCAATGCGCATTAAATGCCAAGCGTAACGAACAATAAAATTACATTTATAGAGCGCCTTTCACATTGGGAGGACGTCGCAAGGCGCTGAAACGTATTTTCTCCCGTTCAACTGAATAACGTGCCATTCTTTTTGTTGATCCATCAAAAAAGAAGTCACAAAAGAAGTCAAGGAAACGGACAAAAAAGACGAAAAAGCAAAAGAAGAGGAGAAGGCAGACAAACCCGCAGATACAGAGGGAAGCAAACCAGCAGAGAAAACAGCAGAGAAACCTGCAGAGAAACCAGCAGAGAAACCAGCAGAGAAACCAGCAGACAAATCCAATGTCAAATTGGAAGAGAAGCCCGGAGAAAAATCAGGAAAAGAGACTGACGATCAGAAGAAAAAAGAAGAAATGGGAGAAGGCTTGAAGGTGTGTAAACTGAGCGAGAAGAAGGAGAAACCGAAACCATCGACTGCCACGAATCCAGGTGAATGATTTGTTGAGGGTCATATTGGAACTGTACTATTGCAGGTCACAGTTCTTGATGCATGTGATAGTTTTTTTAAGCCCATGACATGACCGGCCGTTGTCTGTCATTTGCAGTAATGGAAGCGATGGCAGGAAACCCTTTCTACGAGACAGAGCCCTCTGGTCTGACTCTTGGAGTATCTGTTCAGAACCTGGTAAAGGTCTTCCAAGAAGGGCAGAGGCCAGCTGTGGATAAACTGAACATTAACTTCTTCGAAGGGCAGATCACTTCCTTCTTGGGGCATAATGGAGCTGGAAAAACCACTACAATGTAAGACTCGCAACTTTCATTGCGATGTAACAAATACCTCAGCACCTAAAAATAGGAACCAGCCTTTATATTAAGTTTGTTTCAAGAGGTTCTGATCTATATGTACAGTATATATAATATACACACAGGCTATACTGTACTCAAATTGGAGAAGCACTTAATAATTCAGCTGCAAGTTTATAATGAGCTAAATATTAACAGTTGAACACTGAAAGTATTGACATAACCAAATGATACTGAAATAGACTTCATTCAGACACCGACATCCATGTAGACACCTAGATTTTATTAATGTATAACAAACACAGATCTCTGTCTCTTGTCTTGTACCTAACTTGCTTCCCCCGACATGATGTTAATCATTTCAGAGAACTACACAAACTCTGATAGGTCAGAAGGCAATATTTTGAGAAACACAAAATAATTATCTTAAAATGTATTATAATATCTCGAACCCTGTAAACATATACTTTAGGTGAAATTCTCTCTGGTTGATGCAGAATGTAGAATAATATCACCCAGAAATGTTTCTGTAAATGTTTGCTCAATTGTTAGTTTTTAATTGTTAGTTTTTAATCGCACTTTAGATTATGTAATGTTATTTAATTAACACATATTTTGGAATTGTTCTGCTGTCAAAATAGGATTCTACATTTAAGTTATTTGTTAATCTACTGTAACGCAAACAAAAGTTGAAACCATGAATTGCTATTGCATGTGCTTAATTCATTGCTCTATCTTTACAATTCAATAGGTCAATGCTGACTGGCTTATTCCCACCTACATCTGGTACTGCTTATATTAATGGGAAGGATATTCGCACAGAAATTGATGCAATTCGACAGAACATAGGCATGTGCCCACAGTACAATATCTTGTTTAACGAGTAAGTAAGACATTATATCGTTCAATGATTCTGCCCACATGCAACCTAACTTGCCTTGGTTGTAACTAACCGGAAAATTAATGTTGAGGCTTGGAACTTGGCACTCTTGTTTCTTTACCTGCTGTTTTTGTAGCTGTTAACTCAATTATTTTATATGAAACGTCTTCTGTTAGCTGAAATCTGTCAGTAGATTTCAGGAAAGGCCTCCTGGCAATAGGCCTGTCACAAGATCACAAGATAAATTCCAGTTGAAGATTTGATCTGTGTTGCAGTTTTCCCTGGTATTTCTGCTTCATATATTTGCTACAATCTTGCATGCCTTTGATATTCGATGTATACACAACCCACACAATAGATGCTGTTCAGTAATGGAATCTATCTACGTGTTCCAACAAGAAGCCAAACAGTGTTGCTTGCACTAAGAGGGGATGAGTAAACGCACAGTATGAATCACAGTTGTATTAAACAGAATATTGCGGTGAACTTGTGAATTACTCTCAGCAATATTGTTATTACATGCTATTGATTAAATTATAGATAAACGCAATTTTACGCCAAAACAAATGTACAATGAATCTGACTCATTTGCTTGGGGTAGTCTATAAGTGGGTCTTATCTGTGAAGAGTGAATTTTAGACTTTTACAACTATTTTTGTGAAGTTTGCAGTAGTAAAATCTCTCAGATTTTCATATTTTCATGGTGTTTAAATAAAAATCTGTGCAATACTTCTGACAAAACCTGGCAGTTACTGTAGAATGTCTGAGATTTCTTTGGAGCCTGGTATTCGTCTCGATAAGCAGTTTGTGTTGCTCTGTGCCTCTCTATGGAATCTATTAGAAAAGTTACATCGGACCAAAGCCTGGAGCATGAATCTTGTGTAAAATCCGGATCCATCATGATAAGCATATGGCACCTGTCTGGAGTCTGGTAATTCAGGGTAAGCCTTTAAAGCTGACTTGGAAAAGCCTAGATTGCTGGGGAATGATTGGAATGTTGATCCAGTGAACCTCATCTGTCTTCTCGAGTAAGGTAGAACACAAGGCAGCCTAAAGCTTGAAGCACATACTTATTGGTGGACCGGTGCATGCTAAAGAAGGAGACGTATATCTATGAAAAGGCTACGTATTGTGTACAGCATTCTGTTCTCGTCAAGGAGCACTATGTTTCTTACTGTGTTAGATTAAAGTTGTCAGGAGTTTGTCATCCAAATTGTCTGTAAACTCTCCAAGACGTTGCTCTTCACTGAAGGGCATCACATAAATACATGTTGTTGTTGTCTGTTAGGTCACTTCAGTTCGTACGTTGGGTCAGTTAAAGCTAATTCAACTGAGCATCTGAAAACGAGTCAATACTTCTCATTTCCAGATGC
The DNA here is from genome assembly GCA_035084275.1 of Hydrolagus colliei. Classification (NCBI taxonomy): domain Eukaryota; kingdom Metazoa; phylum Chordata; class Chondrichthyes; order Chimaeriformes; family Chimaeridae; genus Hydrolagus; species Hydrolagus colliei. Next base: position 18,918,731 of record CM068749.1, on the reverse strand, counting down.
CAGTCTCCAGTAAAATACAGTGCATGGATCATTGCCATTTTCAATTTACCTTTACCTCTTCTGCAGTCTAACAGTGGCAGAGCACATCTTGTTTTATACTCAACTCAAAGGACAGACATTGGAAGAGGCAGAGAAGCAACTGGAAGTAATGTTGGATGAAATTGGACTGCCACACAAGAAAGATGAAATAGTCCAAAACTTGTCAGGTACCCAGCGGAAATTATTCTGAATAAATGTGAATCTATTCAGGACTGCCAACATACCTAGATGGGCAGTATTAATATTTGTACACAATGGAGACGAAATGAGGTGGATTCCCGAGTAAGAAAATGCTGCACATTGCCCCCAGATTGTTGAAGCTTTGATGCAATCTTTGTTTGGAGTGTAATAATAAGACATGACTGGAAAAAGTCCCATTCCATTTCCTTGCGAAGGAATCATGTTATATATTGCTCTATTGAAAATCCTTGCTGCATACATATTACAATACAGCCTTCAAAGTCCTGTAGCTCGGTGTTAAAGCATTCGCCTTACAAGTGTGAGACCTGTGTTCAAATCTCGGCAGGTCAGGGCGAAACCTTGGGCAAGTTTCCTTACTCCACACGCCTAATAATAATCACTCAAAAAAAAACGCAATGATAAAATTTGTCATTTCAATCCACGACTGATGGTGGGGACACTGCTGTGTGCAATTGGCTGCTGTGTTTCGCCCTCAAATATACAGTCATTTCACTATTCAGTAGATTCTGTGAAGCGCCTTGAGACGTTTAGAAGATGTGAAAAGCACGATATCAAATTCCAGGATTATTATTATTATTCAAGTCTGCTGCTTGTTTATAATAAGCACAGAGTGACACTCTGCGTGCACGTGTTTGATAGTGCAAACATGACAAATTATTTCTGGCTTCCATAGGTGGAATGCAGCGAAAACTGTCTGTAGCCATCGCATTTACTGGAGGAGCAAAAGTGATTGTCTTGGATGAACCGACCTCTGGAGTAGATCCATATTCCAGGCGATCCATCTGGGACCTCCTGCTGAAATACCGCCCAGGTACAGTCTCTGCCTAAATCTCCTGGTTTTTTTTTAAAAAAACAGAAACTAATATCCAATGAAGCTGACTGGACCGTTTAAAATGTAACTTTAGTTTCTTCTGTGCGTGAGAGTCTTTCCAGAAATATTCTAGCTGGGGCATAAATTAGATTAAGACACTGTCTCAAGACATTATGAAGTCAGGGGATAAAGTGGATTTGCTTTTATTGCGATTGTTGTACGTACGACCAATGATTGTGCACACCAGACTTTGTGTTTAAGCGCTGTCTGCCTGTAACACTGAGCAAAATAGATCGGGAAGATTACTGCTTTAAACCCCAAATTGAGTTAGCTGATCCCAGCAGGGAAATAGTTCATTCCTACAAGTACCCCCTGAGCCATATAATAAACCTTTGCTGTTTTTGCATGGAGGAATTCTAGATGATGGAAAATTGGACTCATCCCATAAACAACATTGGGAGGTTTCTGTTTAGCAAAGCCAAGAGAAGATTGTTCTGAAAACTGACTCTGCCCTGTGCTGCTAGCCATAGAGAACATCCTGCACCACAGCAGATATTAACTTTTGCAATTTAGTTTCACATTAATTATTAGGTTAGGTTTTAATTCTACAGCGTTAGCTGTAGACTGATCCTTTCGATGCTATGACTTAATCATTTAATTGGGAAATAATTGATCCGATATTATTAAAAAGACAGATTGATTGTGGAATGTATTTGCAAACCGTATCCTTCATCAAAAAAAACACAAGCTACTTGTTCATCACTATACGTTGCCGCTCTTTCCTGTAAACGGGGTGTGATGTGTTTGGGTGGGGGAGTGGGGGGGAATTCCAGCAAACGACTTTTAATTTCAATTAGTCACCAGTGACCACCCACCTTCTGGCATTTTTCTATTTCAGTAATCGCTGAGTAAGCAGTAGAGGACGTGTACTCCCACACTCTTGGAGTTCCATCGCTGTGCCTTTTTGACTGAAACAAGATACTGTATAGAACAAAGTGTCATTTTGTGCATTCCATGCACTGTGAGGTTTATTAATCTATTGTCTCAGCTAGCTGATTAATATTCTACATTGTAGAGAGCCAAAGATTTAAAATAGTTCAATGCTCTAAGAGAGAAGAAGCCATCCCATCCACAACTAGTGAGGTTTAACCTGCACCTTCAAGTTAGGAGGAGGGAAGGGGAGGGGGAGAATTTACCACTGGTTTGTAAACTAGTGATTTTAGTGGCATGCTTCTTGCTCAATTTCAATCACGGATTTGATTTTGCCCCTAAAGGAGAAACATTTACTTACACAAAAGGGAAAAAAAATCACTAATGGGGAGGGGAGGACTTTCAATGTGGTAAACCACCTCTCGCATACCGAACTGTCTGTTGGACAAGATTGATTGTTCAATATCTTGTTCGACCAGGATTGTTCCAGATAGGAGATCTTTATATTGTTCCAGGCTCAATAAAATCTCAAAGGAAGTGGTGTGCAGGGTCTCCCGATCAGAACATATTCCCCTGAGGTAATGTATCTAAGAGGCCCCTTTCCAACAGCTGTTTTTGCAATGACCTGGGTTCAGTGCCCTCCTGTCTGTGGGTATTAATCTGGCTATGAAATACAATTCAAAGTCCTGACGTTAGCTGCAAACTATTCCTGACTTTGAGCATGTACTGTAGCTGCCATTGGGAGAGATTCAGGAGTGGAGTGCAAGAGGGAGACCTGGAGCTTTGAGATCTGTGGTGGCAATCAATCAGCCACAAGCTACTCATGGTGTCAGCGTAGACCATTGAGGGCCTCGACGTTTATATCACAGGGACCTTCCAGGCATCAGTAGGGAAATTCTCAAAAATCAACCAGTTCATTGCGTGCTGTTGTCTATGGACATGATCACATAAACATCATTTGGCCCGGCCTCTCAGTGTTACACAAATCTCGTAGTGTGTGAGACCTGTAGTTTCAGGTTTGGGTCACATTGTAAACTTTTATTATGTGAGAATTTTGTCTTCAAACACAAGACAAGGGGCAGCGGGGAGATTATTGCTGATCATCCGAAAGGCGGGGACGTTCTTATTGCTTTTGTCCCCATTGCAGATCTCCCCATTGTCTTTGTGAAGCACTTCAACACCTCTTGGTCTCATCTCTCCTCAGCTTGTTTACCAGCACTTTAGGATGACTTCCTTACTGAATCAGCTCTGCGCAGCCATTTTACGCCACAGTGCCACGCGGCACAGCTGGAAATCTGTGGACTTGAGAACATTTCCGGGGACGAGTGGCTCAATAACGTTTTTCAGAAAGGGAAAGAACTGTGAAAAGTTATTGTGTCGTAACTGGCTGCCAGCCTTTCACTACCACTTACAAATTCCTATTTTCACAGATCTTGAAAAATACGCTTTGGGCTGTTTTTTTTATAAACTGAGGAATGTCAGACAGGCCCCAAGATGAGTCACAATGCTTGCATTCCTGCACACATCTGTTTTGAAGTATTGGCTGGTACAAAGGATCCCTCTAGTGGGCATTTAAAGGTCCATCTGTAAATGACAAATCTGTTTTCTATACCCTTTGATACATAGGGAGAACCATCATCCTTTCCACACATCACATGGACGAAGCAGATCTCCTTGGCGATCGAATTGCCATTATCTCTCAAGGAAAGCTGCAATGCTGTGGCTCCTCTTTGTTTCTTAAGAACTGCTTTGGTTCTGGATTCCGTCTTACTCTGGTGCGCAGAATGAAGAAAGTCAAGCATAAGAAAGAAGATCAAGTGGTGAGTTGATGATCTCCCTCTCGTTGGGTTGAAATAACAATAATCCTTGCATTTGATATATCATGTCTTCGAGGCATCTCAAAGACCTTCCCAGAATCTCCTATAAAGTGAATTGACTGTATACTTTGTTGGAGCAACGTGGCAGACAATCACACACAGCAACGTCCCACAAACAATCCTGGATTGAGTGACCAAATTGTTATTTTTTATTTTTTTATTTTTGAAGGGATTATTATCCCTGGAAAAGTGATCTTCCAAATGACTAACAACCAGATTCCCTTTTATTGCTAGGTAAACAGAGGTGTGTAGGGTAAGAAAACGCATCTAACATTTAGTCCTGTTTGCAAATTGAACCCAGGTCCTCTCGCTTGCCAGGTGATTGCTCTAACCTATGAGCTACAGTACTTCACTTGTGAAATTGTGGGAAATGCCCTGTGAGACCAGTTACACAAAAAGGCAAAAGAAAGATGAGTTCTCTGATCAGTAAAATGTTGAGAACTTATTGTCATCTTTAAGCTGTGTGTCCATTGAAGTGAGTTCCCCCCATTTTGTTTGTGGTGGAATAATAACCTGGTATTATTATTTTTTGGGTGGGGGGGGGGTTGGTGGGTGGGGGAGAAATACAGTTATTGTGAAAGAAAACTAATCTGCACATATATAAACTCTAATAAAAGGAATGTTCAGAGGAGATGCAGTTGGCATAATCCATCTTCCTTCAGGTTTCCAGGTGAAAATAATGAAAGATGAGACATAGCTGCAGATCAAAGGGCTGGAGCTGAGGCAGGTGGCAGGGAGCCTGACTGGCGTGAATCCTGTTGTTTTTCGATGTTGATGATAGTATTCAGCGGTTCTGAAATGTAATTGATGTCTCTCTCTCTCTCTCTCCCGTGTTCCTCTCCCCCAAAAATTAACCCAGCGAACATGTACCTGTACTCCAGTCTGCGTTTGCTTTTGCTCCATCTGCAATGATACCATCCCAGAGGAAGAACTAGATGGTGAGTGTTACATGCACTTCATTTCCCTGCTCCCCGAGCACTGTACGAGCATTAACAATACATTTGCAGTTATGCAACGAGAGGCACATTAAATCTGGTTGACAATGGCGAAGAATTATGCAATCAGTGTAAAAGGTTGCAGGAAACAGCAATAAAAAAAAGGTGCTCTTGTGAACATGCTATCACTATGCATATGTGTGTTATATATATATATATGTATATGAATTGCTCTTTTTATGTGCAGCTGATGTGGAAGCTTTAACAGCTCTAATCCAACACCACATTCCTGAGGCCAAACTGGTTGAAAATGTTGGTCAAGAACTTTACTACGCGCTGCCCAGTAAAGATTTCAAACACAGGGCCTACGCAAGTCTATTCCGAGAAATAGAGGAAACGCTGCAAGATCTGGGCCTCAGCAGCTTTGGTGTCTCTGACACGTCACTGGAGGAGGTAAGAGTGGCTAACCATCACATACCACAGCAGCCATCTCTTTATGTCAAACCTCTTATCAGCTTGGTACATATCAGCTTCTACCAGAGTTAAAGGAGGGATTACAACACAACATGAGTTCCACACATAGTGTAATCTTCACAAATAAGCACATACCATGCTGCACAACATTGGGAAAATATGAAATCGCCTTAACCTCTCTCTTTAGCCGAGCTCCGCTGACAGCGCTGTAATCCGAAGTTCGCACAAAGTCACAATGCTCATTTTCCAAAAGTTTAGAACAACATATTGGAAGGTTTGTCGTGTGGGTTTTTAAACCACAACAGCAGAGCGGCATATTGTTCTTCAGAGTAAGTAATCTTTATACGCAGCTGTTGTGGTTCTGCCTATGTTTAACCAAGTGGAAATAGGTTTGAGTTGCTCTTGCTATGAAAAAAAAACACAATCTGAATTGACATCAATACTCACAGGTACATACTCTTCCGTGGATTGAGAAGAGGACTTTCTTGTATTTAATGCTTCCAATTCAATATTCTCTGGGAGATAACCGAGTCTTGCTGAGGCTAACAAAAGTTCTATTTCTATTGTTTTCTTCCAGATTTTCTTAAAGGCCACTGAAGATCTTGGAAACGTCACAGGTAAACCCATACACCAATTACTTTGCAGCATGCAAAAGCTCTGCTCTCTCATGAAAAATGTGGCAAAAGTCTACTTTATATTAATTTACCCTGCCTTTAGACATCCAACCGTATGTTTGTAGGTCCACGCCATAAAACCTTGTATGTTTGATGCTGATATTAAGCATAGTAGCGTAGGTTTCAGTTAATTCTTTTAAGTGTTTCATCACTCAACATGCATAAGAGCATAAGAAATACGAACAAGAGAAAGTTATTTGTTCTATCAAACCTGCTTGGCACAGACCATTTCTGTGGCTTACTATTTTTATTCCCCAATTATCTATCAATCCATCTCCCTTGTGACTTTCTGAATAATCTTTTTCCCATCATTTCTTTCCATTAGACATTTACTCTGATGTCTTTCCATTAGATATGGCCCAGGAATTTTATTTTTGGAATAGCTGAGATGACTTCAGGCTTCTGCTGTCTGTAGCGTTGCTTTTCTTGCAAAATGGCAAAGCTTCCTTAAAATGCATCTAACAAACATAAAGGAAAAATGATTTGGTCTCAATCATCCCAATGCATGAAATGCCCTTGAAATTTCTTTGTTTAATATGCTTTCCAAAGCTTTTAGTTGCTTTAATAGTACATTGTGGAGTTCTGTAGCACAGTGGTTAGTACACTTGCCTTGCAAGTGAGAGACCTGGGTTCGATTCCAAGCAGGGCGAAACCTTACTTGTTTCAAGTTTCCTTACTCCACATGCCTGATGATAATCCCTCAAAAAAATTCTATAATAAATTGGTCAATTCATGACTGTTTGTGGGACACTGCTGTGCGCATTTGGCTGCCACGTTCACCCACAAATATACAGTCAATTCACTTTACAGTATATTCTGTGAAGCGCTTTGAGACGTCGATAAGATGTGAAAAGTGCTATATCAAATGCAAGGATTTTTATTATTAAAATACATTCTCAGCATGCTTCTGGCATCCTCAATTTATGAACCCTTTATCTCCCTCAGTCTTTTCTTTCTTCCCATAATCTGTAAGATTTTGAAACCAAGATTGTTACCTATCCATTACCTAGTTTATCTTATCGTCTTGGCTCCTCTTTTCAAAATTGGTGGATTGCCACAGGCCTTTGTCCAGGTTTCTCAATTGAAACAACTTTACTGAGGCTGAACTGCCCTATAATCATCTCACAGGGCAAAGTAACAACACTCTGTAATCATGAGTGACTTATTATGACAACTCGCTCCTTTAATTATGTTCGAAAATAATAATAATTTAAAATGTGTGGTGCAGACGAGGATTTTTAAATGACAGGGAACACAAATGGAAGAAAACAAGTATTATTAAGTAGTGTGCAGTGTTACATAAAACATTATTGGCTGGAGGTAAATATGGATTTAGAGATTAGGCAGCCGTAAGGTAAAATGGAAAGAGAGACATGTATGCTACTATATATAGTATTTTAAGGCTTGGCAGTGGAGAAGTTTCATTGCGAAACAATCCAACATTGGCTTCTTCTTGTTTTTTCTCATCCAGTTTTCTTCCCTCCTCCTATCCTGTTTCCTCTCATGCTAGTCCGAGTGACCATTATTCATGTGTGAGCTCTGCCAGTGAGGGTCAGCAGCAGACATCTGAACTGTGTTGAAAGTGGGGAGTGGGGGCTCGGGGGAGGATCACAGCTGATCCCAATCCTGTGTCTCGCACGTTTTTTCTTGGAAAGATCACTGCATTGTGTCCAGTTGACGTTCCGATTGTGGTACATTAATGACTGTCAATGCACGACTATAATAATAATAATACTAATCCTTGCATTTGATATAGTAGAGCTTTTCACATGTTATCAATGTCGCAAAGTGCTTCACAGAATATACTGTAAAGTGAATCGACTGTAATGGGGAATTGCCATTAGAAGCTGATATTATCAATGTCACTACTTCTAACTAACTGGTCTCCAGCACAGTCTCTTGAGCCTTTGTGGCCAGGTTTAGGATAATCCATAGTGCAAAACCAGCAGAATTAGTTCCTTTCGTGTGGTTAGATATTTCAGAATATAGCCAAGGAGTTTGAACGAACTCCTTAACTCCTGTCTTCAATTGCCGAAGGCCAGGTATCGCAGCCTCCCGACGTGAAAGGCGCTCTATAAGAGTAATTTTGTTGTTGTTTGTTGTTGTTGTATGTGTCAAATGTCCTCAGATAAGGACACATTTTAGAGGTTACTTGCATGATAAGTAAAATCCTAATCCCTGAGTGCAAGGAAGTAGGCTCCATAGTGATGTTTTTTTTGTAATTATGCATTGGCAGCATATATGGCAGATATATGCTGGCAAATAATGACATTGTTTGCAGGCATGATGATACAGTATAGCAAATGCTTTCATTTTAACACCTCTACATTACTGCTTACGATATTTTACGGTTGACAGGTCTAATAATGATGCATATTAAAACAGTGCTTCGTCACACAATCGAGACATCTCAACAGACTTTCACAGTATTTACGGTAAAGCGTAGTTGCCAATATGATTATATGCGAACGCGGGAGCCAATTTGCACCCGCCAGAAAGCGAGTGACCAATTCTATCTGGGAGATTGTTGGCCAAGGAACCAGGAGAAACTCCCTTCTCTGCTTGCAAAGATTGGCAACGTAAGAAGGTGTCCAGTGACTTGCACATATTACAAAGAAGTCCTTTCACTTCCAAACTTCTTATGAAATCTTTATATCAATTGCTTTAAGGATCTGCTTTGCTGAATCTGTCACAATCAACACTTTTGTTCAGAGGAAGCAGGGTCCTGACCTTGGATTTTGTTAACCTCTCCCTTCCGTAAATTGATTTTTGTGTGAAATACAGCTCTATAACAAACAGACACATCCCCTACTTGAGGAACATTCACGTATCCCATTTTACTTGTGTATTGATCAATGACGTATTATTTATTTGTGGGGTTAATCACTTCAATTTGTTTCCTCAAGCTCGATCTAAATATTGCAAAACTTTGTTGTTCTTTGACATCTCTAGCCTCCAGAATGGTCAAACTCGGCAAAGATAGGCAGCATTCATGTCAACTTTCACTCGAAAGATAAATCAATTCTTAAACGCATTTCCAATGTTTTTAGGAAACGAAGCAGTTTTGCAGTGTGGCCAGGCTGCAGAGAATGGTCAAAACCAGAGAAAACCGTCTTCTGAGGCAAAACCAAACAGTCAGCAAGGGGCAGAGGACCTTCCAGGACCTACTGACACCCAGCAACTGGTCTCCAATGAGGGAAAAGGCACCCGGCAGATCACTGGCTCGGAACTCATTCAACAGCATTTTAAAGCGTTGTTTATCAAGCGATTCAAACGGGCTATTCGCAGTTGGAAGGACTTCTTTGCCCAGGTACATTGCAAGGTTGTGCTGCTCTTGGTTGGCCCTTAGATATAATATGCCACTGGTTAACTCTGTGTGTGTGTGTACACAACTAGCGTACATAACTTTGTAACTGATAAAAGTACAGTTGTAGTAACTTCCAGAATATCAGTTCAATGGTCCTATTTTGTGTGTGAGCATCTACGGTTGGAAGAGGAATTGCAGCTTAGCCCAATTCTATCACCCAATGTCTACACAGTTGCCCTTTCAATTTAATCCAGAGCCCTGAGCTCATTGCCAGTTATCCTACCAACACTGCTGCTGAGATCAGCTAATACAGCACAGGACAGAGATCATAGTTAGGTTCTCTCTGGTCCATATGACTCCACATATGAGCAGTATATGTTTACCAACTGTATTTTATAAAACTCACTTTCTTGTTTTTTAAACTAACCAGTGTTATTGACCTTCATCGTAAATATTTATTGTGATATTATAATAATAATAATCCTTGAATTTGATAGAGTACTTTTCATGTCTTCTAGACGTCTCAAAGCGCTCCACAGATTATACTGTAAAGTGAATTGACTGTATTTGTGGGCGAAATACACCGTCATAATCACCTTTAAGATTTCTGACAGGTTCTAGTAATCCAAGATGTAACATCTATCGTCCTTTCTTCAAAGGTGGTCCTTCCGGCAAATTTTGTGCTGTTGGCTCTAATCTTCACGCTTATTGTCCCTCCGTTTGGTGAATATAAAAGTTTAACACTCCACCCGTGGATGTATGGAAAACAATATACCTTCTTCAGGCAAGGATACATTCTGGCATTTTATTTAATTGTGTCTTCATCTGGGTTTGTTACAAAATGTATATGCATTTATTCAAACAATTTAATTATAGTACAACAACTGCCTCTCAACTCATGCTTAGTAGAACATTTGAAAAGCAATTCAAGGTGAAAAATATGATTAGGGTTGTGAGATTGTCCTTGATAAGATCAGATTGCTTGCTCCATTTCTCATCCCTTTTGTTATAGTTTGACTGCTAACAATTTTTCAAATGAATAATTTTGTGCCATTTAAATTTAGATTTTTATTTCTGATCCAGAAATGAATTTGACACAATCCAAGCTTTTATAAGGATTTTTATTTATTTTGCAATAAATCTAGCCTGATCTTAGGGAGTCATGGTGTAACTTTGTAAGTATAGGAAGCACGTTTGTTTATTAAATGACATGACTTCCATATGATTATTTATTTATGGTGAAGGAAAGCTATGTATACCTGCCTTGTATGCATTGTTATACCTCCGACATTGTTATACAATGCATACAATGATGAGCAGTGATTTCTAAAGAAATGTCAAATGTAAGGAAACCAAGTCAAATTCCTTTTGATAACTGGAAGTAAGAATGCATGTTATTCAGACTCCCAGAAACTTAGCTCTAAAAGTAGATTGCCTCAGAATAAAGTTGCGATAAGTTTTGCGGGATGCGCTTAAGTATTCCCTATTAAAGATATTATTACATTAGAAATGGCCCGATACATACAGTATTAATCTCTAAAAGTTGCTCTTAATTTTTGCAGCAATGAGCGTCCGTACAATAAGAACCTCAATCATCTGATTGACTTGATGGTGAATAAACCTGGCTTTGGAACTCGCTGCATGAAGTCGAATTCCCTGGAGTAAGGCGATATTTATTCACATTGTTGCAGGATTAAGTTTGGATTTGCCTTTCTAGTGCGGGTTATTAATGTTCAAAATTTTGTTTCAATGTTCCATGGCTTTGTCCCAGAAAATAATTAGATTTTCATTTGGACAGGAATTATCCCTGCAGTAATCAGTCAGTGCAATGGGTGACTCCAGTTCCGCATCCCACTGTTGCCAACGTTCTTCAATCCCCATTCTGGAGCACAAGAAATCCCTCCCCATCCTGTCAATGTAGCACATATAAGAAGCTAATTATGCTGCCCGAATGTTCCCCAGGAGCCGGTGGATTACCTCCACCACAGGTATTACAATTTAATAATAATAATAATAATAATCCTTTCATTTGATACCGCGCCTGCATTTCTCACCTCTCTGAGACATCTCAAAGAGCTTCACAGTATGTCCTGTATAGTGTGTTGGCTGTGTATTTTGTAGGTGAAACACGGCAATCATTTGCGCACAGCAGTGTCCCACAAACACTCGTGGATTGAGTGACTACATTGTCATTTATTTATTTGGGGAGGGTTTATTAGCCCCAGAAAGCGTTCCACCATTCGACTCACAAGCAGGTTCCCAGTTACTGCTGGGTAAACAGAGGCGTGTGGAGCAAGGAAACTTGTCCAACGGTTCGCCCTGACTGGAATCGAACCCAGATCCTCTTGATTCCAAAACAAGCGCTCTAACCACTATGTTACTGGACTCCTCAATTTAAGACGTGTGAAGCAGCCTCTTTGAATTTTGCCTGTATTTCCAGTGCTGGTTGTGGCTTCTGTATTTAACTGGGACATTTCTTCTATAAAATAAAAGACTGCAATATAAAACCGAAATTCAGAGGTCAAGAGACAAAATGTTATGTGTTACGTGTTTAGCCTTAATTCACCAAAAGTCTTTTATTTTTAACGCGTAATAAAAGTTATGGATCATTTTACACAATCAGTTGTTCTCCCATTTCACAGAGAACCCAACCCACCACTGACATCCTTCAGAATCTCACCCAAAGAAACATATCGGACTTCTTAGTGAAAACATATCCTAATCTAATCAGGAGCAGGTAAGGATAGTTGTTGATTGCGGCAAATATTCAAGCTCTCAGCCACAACAGTTTAAACAGATTTTTAAAAAATATTTAAATTGCATATATCCGCAAATTATTAACTGGTTTGAATCAGTTCATCAGCTCTGGATTTTGTTTTTGTTTTTTAAAAAAAGGCTTCTGATCACTTTTAAGTATTAACTTTCTGTCTGTTATTTTCCTTTTAATTCCAGCATGAAAAGCAAATACTGGGTTAATGAACAAAGGTATTGAATTATTTTCTACCTGCGCTGTAAATCCTGCTATATTTAGAACCTAAATAAATGGAAATGTATTATTATTATTCTCTTACACACAAATAAAGGTTATAACTGTCGGTTACAAAAAACACTCGTGCACGCGTACATCACCTCACGGCTGGATTACGGAAATACTCTCCTAGTCGGCCTCCCCAGTTCCTCCATTCATAGGCTGCAGGCCATCCAAAACTCTGCAGCCCGTGTACTATCCCGCACCCGCCTCCGCGACCACATAACCCCCACCCTCGCCCGTCTCCACTGGCTCCCCATCCTCCAGAGGATCGAGTTTAAGATCCTCGTCCTCACCTACAAGGCCTTACACGGCCTTGCCCCATCCTACTTAACCGATCTACTCTCCCCCTACACGCCCACCCGGACCCTCCGTTCAACAGGACTTGGCCTGCTCCAAGCCCCCCGCCCAAACCGCCCCACCATCGGAGGCCGGGCCTTCAGTTTCTCCGCTCCCACCTTATGGAATGCCATCCCTCAATCCCTCCATTTCGCCTCTTCCCTTTCCTCTTTCAAGGCCGATTTGAAGACTTTCCTCTTCGATCGTGCCTTTTGTTCCACCCCGAACTCTTTTACCTCCCCTTCGTGTTTCACCCCTTCCCAAACACTCCCCTCCCAACTCGGGTCACACGCCTCTTGTTTAGCGCCTTGGGACGTCCTCCCGACGTGAAAGGCGCTATATAAATGTAAATTGTTGTTGTTGTTGTTGACAGTATTGTTCAACTTCAATTTGAAATGCAAAAAAAGTTAAAACCATTTATTATTATATCACACGTACATTTTTCTCAGCCTTCCCCTCCCATTCTAATTTACTGCTTTAATATATTCAGCAATGTGTAGCTCAGTGACTCCCCTATGAAGTTTCACTTATTTATTAACTTTCAACATTTTTCTGAAGCCAAATTAATTGCTTGTGAATGACATATTTGAGGGATTTCCTACATGTATGTACACATGGTTTGCACAACCTGTAAATTAGACCCACCGTGTGCAAATGGTAGATTTATTGTCTCTAATGTTAACTTTTCCAATGCCAAAGCTTTGTTAAAAAAAAAAGGAAGCGCATTCACTCCCGTTTTCCTGATGATTCAGATACGGTGGGATATCAGTGGGAGGAACGCTTCCAATTTTGCAAGTGGACACCAAACTGATTGGCGCTATTTTCACTCAAATGGGTCGAATGCTCAACATCACTGGGGTAGGTGACGGACTCTTATTTATTTCTTTGCCCTCCGCCCCTCCTCCCCCGCCCTACCACAGTTCAGTTGTTTCATTTGACATATGGAAGTGCTTGTTGCATTGAGTCAAATTGTGAAGGTGCCTGTGCGAAGGTTAGAGTATTGCTCCCTCTAGTGATTTGCATGGTTTGTTTCTGTGTTTCATTGCTGTTTCAGGGGAACAGGATAGGCCTACCTTTCATTTTAGCCCCACAAACCTTTCAGTGATTGACTGTTTCTTTTGTTCCAGGACACTTATACACAGGTAACTTTTCGAGATCTCAACGAGTTCCTGAAGTACATGGAGACCGAAGAAAATATTAAGGTGCATTTCTGAACACTAATGTTTTGCGTTCATCTATTATATTCATATTTTCACAATATATTCATTTATTAAAAAGTACTGGGTACAATTTGCTGCGTTTCTTGAGGTATTAATTAACACAAAGAATGCATTATGGAATGCTGTCAAAATAAAATTTAATCCGTATTATTTCCTGTAGTTATTTGCGGACCTTGTTATTGCACCTCTGCTCCTCAGAGGATCTGTTTTGAAGCTGAGTGGGATAAAGTTGGTGTCTTGTGAGTGCTCAGTCCTGACCACCCACAGGGGTGGGTTAATGTCACCGCTATGGGTTTCTCCTCTTGGACAAACTGAGATCAACAAGTTATTATTTAGGGAGTCACAGGTGTAGTCTGTGTCTACCACAGTTTGCTTTAATCAAGAGGACATGGGTTCAGAGATGTTTTTTTTACCCAGTGAGTAATTAATGACTGGAACAGGTTATCAACAAGGACGATGGACTCATTTGAAAAACAAATTTGATGCTATAAATATGGTGGGTGTTCTGAAACCATGAGATGAAATGAGATGAAGAGCATTCTTCATCCGTAACTCTCTTAGTAATCATGTGTCTCTATAAAAATGGTATAATGAAAGGTTAGTGAGATCAGTCTTGCAGCATGAAGCTGCTGTATCCCAAGGTAGATGTTCAGTCAAACTCAGGCACTCATGATTTCAATGGTGTTTCCAGCAGTTTGAATCTCTAATTATTAACCTCGACTATGAAACTGACCTGTGATGTGTTGGAACAGTTTGCTCTATTTAAAACACTGATGCAGAGATCTAATCTGTTCCAGGTGTGGTTCAACAATAAAGGTTGGCATGCCATGGTTTCATTCATGAATATTGCCAACAATGCTATTCTTCGAGCAAATCTACAACCCAAGCTTGACCCAGAGGAGTACGGCATAACCATTATAAACCATCCGCTGAACCTCACTAAAGAACAGCTTTCAGAAGTCACTGTGTAAGTTACAACAACAATAACTTGCAGTTATATAGTGCTCTTCACCCTGGATGGCATCTCAGAGAGTGTGAACTCAGAGAACTCAGAGTCACTTAGACCACAATAGCCACAATTTATAAACACAAAGAGCCTTAATGTTAAAAAAAAACTGTTGTTTAAAGTAATAATAATCCTTGCATTTGTTATAGCACTTTTCATGTCTTCTAAATGTCTCAAAGTAGTGTCCCAGAAAGGGGATTGATTGACCAATTTATTATTGTTTTACTTCTTGAAGCGATTATTATCAGGCGTGTGGAGCAAGGAAACTTACCCAAGGTTTCGTCCTGGTTGGGAATTGAACCCAGGTCTCTCGCTTGCGAGGCGAGTGCTCTCACCACTGAGCTACAGGACTCCACAAATCTCTGGGACACAGCAGTCTGAGTGACAACTCTTGTGATTTTTCTGAGTCTGTAGCTCTGTCACATTCACTGCATTCTCCCTTTCCCTGAGCTTGTATATTACTGGTCTGTTGAACTTGTCTTTTTCAGACTCACTACTTCTGTGGATGCAGTGGTTGCAATCTGTGTTATCTTCGCCATGTCATTTGTCCCGGCGAGTTTTGTGCTCTACCTTATTCAAGAGAGGGTTTCAAACTCTAAGCACCTGCAGTTTATCAGTGGAATGAGCCCCACCACTTATTGGGTGGTCAACTTCATTTGGGATATGGTACGTTCCAACCAGCACATCACCATCGAGATTGTAGGAGAATTAAACTCAAATAACTGCTGTAGATGATGATAATATTAATACAGTAATCCTTGCGTTTAATATAGCAATATTCACATCATCTAGACGTCTCAAAGAGCTTCAAAGAATATACTGTAAAGTGAATTGATTGTATATTTCTGGGTGAACTGCCTAACAGTCGTGGATTGAGTGGCAAAATTATTTTTGTGTTTTTTTTCTTGAGGGATTATTACCAGGCATGTGGAGTAAGGAAACTTGCCCAAGGTTTCACCCTGTCAGGGTTTGAACCCAGGTCTCTGGCTTGCAAGGCGAGTGCTCTAACAACTGAGCTACAAGACTACAAGGGCTCTGTACCTGTAGCATTGAACTTCAAACTTAGTTTGAAGAAGGTGGTTAGTTGTCCCTAACCGTCTCCTTCAAACTAATTGACTGAACCTGAAGGATTCTCTGTGAATGCACAGAACAACAACCTCGTGATTGTACAAATCCCTTATGACTGTCATAATGATCCCGAGTGAATGTGTTCTGCCGGACTGTCCTAGCAATGCTACCATGTTGGAAGCCATTATTCCTTGCTCATCGTAGAGATTGTCGGAAGTGTGGTGTGAATAAGGACTGTAGATATTCCATCGTTAATAATGTGATGCAGCGTTTGGAGCATTGCTAACTGGTGACCGACGCTTAAACTTGAATGTGTCTTTGTCTCTCAGTGCAACTATTCAGTGACCACATTCTTGGTGGTTGTAATCTTCATTGGTTTCAATAAGAAAGCTTACACCTCGCCGACTAACTTGCCCGCTCTCATCACTTTGCTGTTGCTCTATGGGTAAGGCAGGGTTTCTGGACTTCGCACACTTTTCGGTTTCATAGATCGTCTTGTAGCTTTGATTTGCCACCTACATCAAAACACAAAAAGCGTTTAAAAACTCGTCTCTTTTCTTTCCTCCCCCAGATGGTCTGTAACTCCGATGATGTATCCCGCGTCCTTTGTGTTCAGTGTTCCCAGCACTGCGTATGTGGCCCTCTCCTGTATTAATCTATTCATTGGGATCAATGGCAGTGCAGCTACCTTTGTTCTCGAGCTGTTTGAAAATAACAGGGTAGGTTCTTTGGGGTTTTGTATGCGTTTACCAAGTCGATGCTAATTGTTTGGGGGCAAACGAATTGTCTCACCAGAACCTGTGACTTCTGGTTACAAAATGACTGGACTAAAATGGCAACTGGCGTCCTATTCATATACTATCCTTTCAAACGCAATGATCGAGTCATTCAGATCACAAATCCCTGACTGTCCAGCCACCTTTGGATGTCCTCCCGACGTGAAAGGCACAATACAAGTGTAATTGTGTATTGTATAACAGACCAGATTTGATCATGCAACTGTGAAGTTCAAAGGAGGGCAATTGATATCAGTGTGCGTGATATTATTCTCATGTTAAGCGCTCTGGGACGCTACCCAGTGTGGAGGGCGCAAGTTGTCATTGTTGTCTTTGTTGTTGTTGTCTTTGTTGTTGTGGTCTTAAGACTGGAAAGATCAGGGCTCCCACTCCTGGTTACTCTTTGTGGCGCTGGTGGAAGGTTCAAATGTATTGACAATTGGTCAGTTTGGGGGTTTGGGCTCAAAACCCCCAAACTTCAAAAAGAATGAAAGTTTCCTTGGACTGAAATAAATACAGGCAATTGATACCGGCTTAGAGTTTCAGCACTAAGTTGGTTGAGTGGTTCTTGTTGTACTCTAAATCAACAGAGGCGAGCTCTTCGTAAATCAGATTGAATAAAATGCTGCTTCTGTTAAACTCGTTGCCAGATAGATATGGGTGATTGCTTTATTCTTAGATGAGCCTGAATGTGTATAAAACGACATGGGCAATGTTTCAACAGGGTTTTTTCTGGCAGTGGATGAATAGGGAACATAAGATACATTCAGTAATTTGTGCCTACTGGATGTACTATACATTTACATATTAGAATGCACCCCACACGTACAGTAATAACTCTCAAACAAACAGTAACCCGGACTTCAAAGTCATCTGCTAAACGGAGGCCTTTCCTAAGTAATGTAAACCCTTATTTTAGGAAATTACATTACAGTATATAGTTCAGTACATAATAATAATCCTTGCGTTTGATATAGCACTTTTTACGTCTTCTAGACATCTCAAAGCGCTTTACAGAATATACTGTAAAGTGAATTGACTGTATATATGTGGGAAAACTACATAGTGCGCTTATGTTCAAGCCACTGCCAGAAAAGGGAACTATAGATGGACCTTTGCCTTTTTAGGTCTAGCATTTCTTATGTTGCGCGTGTGTTTTTTTTAACCATTCTCAATTTACTGAACTCGTGTAAAGGACTTCAGTCAGTTCTCTCCGCCACTTAGTCACATAGCTCTGCAAAGTCCATCTCCTGCCGGCACAAACGCTCATTCATTTCTCTCTACATGTGGAGCATGTTTGCACCTGAAGAGTAATAACATGGTTACAATGCAAATAGGTGGCCAATGTCGATGGTATTAATTGTGTTCTCGTTCCAATGTAAGAACATTCTGTCACTAGAGCTCCAGCAATTGGTTTTCTTTATGCTAATGTCAAACAGTTTGTATTCTCATTCCACTCAGCACACTGTGTGCTTTACGAACTGATTAAGGCTGAGACACTGTAGAGTGTTTCATCTTCTTCAAAATAGAGAATAAAATCTACCCCATTGTTAATTCAGGCCCGTTACTAATTCATCTCTTCACGTCCTGGCAGCACCCCCTCTCCCCCTCCCCCTCCCCTCCCCCCCCACCCCCCCACCTTCTGTGACCTCCTCACTCCCCAATCCACCGCTCGACTGGCACCGGCCTCCTGCTTGTCCCTCGCACCCTCCGCCCCGCCATCAGAGGTCACGCTTTCAGCCACTACATCCCGAAACTCTGGAACACTCTCCCTCAATCCCTCCGCCTCGCCCTTCTCTCCACTTTTTCAAATCCCGCCTGAAAACCTACCTCTTCGACCGTGCTTACAGCCACTTCTTACCAACCCACCCCTAGCTCGGAGTCAGCCGCCACCGCTGTTAAGTGCTTTGAGATGTCACTCTGCATGGAGACATCATATAAGTTGTTGTCATATATAAGTCCAAGTTGTTGTACTAAAAATATACGTGATTGCAGTTGAATTCTTTTGAGGCTTTTCCATGCATTAATGCCAGTCTCTAGTATAGTACTGTAAAGTATTATTCAATATGCAAGTGGAATCACCGCATTTAACTTTAGAATTACAGTTGAAGATACTTGGATCTGTCTAAACCAGCCATCATTCACTCTTGAATGTATCAACAGATTTTGAGAATACAGTACATATCACATACAAGAATTTATCTCTTTAGGTTATTTCTATTGTAAGTGTTTTTATACTGAATAATAGTCTTTAGTAGTTTCTCTGTATCTGTAACAAAACAGGAGTGGTACTAATGCTGTTCTTGTCGTTTCAGACTTTGCAAAAGGTCAACGCAATGTTGAAAAATATTCTGATAATATTTCCACATTTCTGCCTGGGAAGAGGTTTAATCGATATGGCTATGAATCAAGCTGTGACCGATGTATATGCTAGATTTGGTAAGTCTTATATTACGGGCGGAAGTGATTATGTTTTATGATCTAGAATTCAGCGGTGTCAAAAGTTTACAATAACATTTTTAGAGTAAATTAGAAATTCAGTATATTTCAACTAACAAGCTCAGAGCTTCTGTGTATATATATATATATACACACATATGTATAATGTGAAATTTTTAACTCAAATACTAACGATATTGGCTGTAGCATTGACCAGAGCTGAGGAAAGTCATCTGGAGGTAATCTATACTGCATCCTCATTTCCCATGGGAGATAGGAATCGATTACCATGTGTTAAGATTACAGAAATGTTCTTATTCATTTAGAAACACCCCTGAGATTATGTGTTTGTTAATGTACTGAATCAAACCCTTCCAGGTGAAGACTTTTATTTCAATCCTTTCCATTGGGAGTTCCTTGGTAAGAACATGGCTGCCATGGCAATTGAGGGAGTTGTGTACTTTGCGCTCAATCTTCTTTTCCAACACCGGTTCTTCCTCTCCTACTGGTAAGTTTTGAGATTTCTCGAAAGTAATGCTAACTTGTGAATCTTTACTTCTGATTGAATGACTACAGTGAAGCCTTATAATGATCCTTATTACCCTTGCATTTGATACAGCGCTTTGTCACGTCTTCGAGATGTCTCAAAGCGCTTTCCAGAATCTACTATCAAGTGAATTGACTGCATATTTTGTGGGCAAAACACAGCTGCCAAAATGCAGTGTCCCACAAATAATCGTGGATTGAGTGACTGTATTAATATTATTTATTTATTATTATTAATAGCCTTCACTATTGCGATAAATTAGGATAAACTAGAAAGAACAATATTCTCCTCTTCAATTTTCCATCCAGCCTCAAATTCTTCATCACCACTTAACTACAACTGATTACAGATCAGTTCTGTACAGATCTCTACAGATAAACTGCTGTGTGTTGCTCTTCAAATGATGTCTTCTTGTTTGATGTAGGTCGTCAACGCCAACCAACCTACCTGTTATTGAAGAAGATGAGGATGTAGCTCTTGAGAGGGAGCGAATTACTAAGGGCATCAGTAAGAATGACATTCTAAAAATAAAGGAACTCAGCAAGGTGAGGGCAAAATGAATGTTCCAATTCCAGGATGTAGATGTTTTGCACTTATGAAATCGAGGTGTTTCTGGCGCTAAATTTGGACCTTGTTTCTTACAGTATTACACGGGCAAAACACAACCAGCTGTGGACAGACTCTGTATGGGTGTTCGACCAGGAGAGGTAAGTGTGTGTAACCTATGGAAATATGTGTTAGCCTCAAATTATACATCAATGTGTCATAAAAGCTGCGGTCACAGGGAAGGCCCTTTATCTTAAACACTCACAGACTCATTATCTTAAACACTCATTTTCTTCTGTGCTTAGTGCTTTGGACTATTGGGTGTCAACGGTGCTGGAAAGACAACTACCTTCAAAATGCTGACTGGTGACACAGATCCCTCTTCAGGAGATGCCTCGATTGCTGGCTACAGGTACACACACACACACGCCGCACACACACACGCGCACACACAATAAATAGCAAGAGCCATTGCCACAAGCTTATAGACAGAACCCAATGATATGCCCTTCAAAATATCCTATTAGTTCAGTTGAAATCCATCATAAAACACGTCGATTGTAGAAGCATAATAGTTGACAAACGGGTGCGTATCTAACAGCTGTGTTTTGTGTTAAACGGTGTTGTTTTCACTGGGATGTTCTCATACTGTGTGATTCCACCCCCCACCCTCCCCCCAGCATTCACACCAATATACACGAAGTGCACCAGAACACGGGCTACTGTCCGCAGTTTGATGCCATCGATGAACTGCTCACAGGCCGGGAACATCTGTTTCTCTACGCACGTCTGCGAGGTGTCCCAGAAGATGAGATTGAAAGGGTAATTCTGCTCATGTTTAGCATTGCTTATGATCTTGGGAACCTGCAGTACATTCATGAGCCAGGAAGACAAGCAAACAATGGGCAGCAAGGACTTTGACGTAATCGTTCCTTGTCCAACAACTTGCATTTCCATAGCACATTTCACACATGGTAATGTCTGAAAGTGTTTGATTCAGTTGGAGCAGGGAGGGTTAAAGGGAAGAGCTGAGGGAAGCGACGCAGTAGAAGAGGATTTACGAACACACACAGTCACTACACTTCGCACTAAATCCTGTGCCGAGCTTTGAAATCCTCTTGAAAATTCCTGTGCATAATAAATGGAAAGAGAGGGCCTCAGCAATGCTATTTCAGACTTTAAAAGTGTTAAATTACATCCCTGACAGTAACCTCTTAAGGCAAATTCTTAAATTAAGTGTTGACATGTAATGTGCGCCTGGTTAAAATGTGAGTGCTTAAAGGTTTCAAATTCTGAACAATAATTTGCCTTTACAAAACATCCTTCACACGAGAAGTGATTTGGAGTGTTTAATCATATATTCCCAAAATTGTGCCACATGATGTTATGCTGATAATGGCTCAAATTGAATCTCATTGTCTTGGTTCAATCGACGTATCCTCAGGAACTCGCTAGTCATTCCAAAACCAGGAGCAATGTGTGTTTTAATCCAGCCAGGCAGGGCGAACCCTTAGGCAAATTTCCTTACTCCACGCACCTAATAATAATCCCTCAAATAATAATCTGTAATTTCAATCCACGACTGTTTGTGGGACGCTGCTGTGCGCAATTGCCTGCCGCGTTTTGCCCACAAATATACAGTCAATTCACTTTATAGCATGTTCTGTGAAACGCTTTGAGACGTCTAGAAGACATGAAAAGCGATATACTAAATGCAAGGATTATTTTTATTAGTGTTGTCTTGGCAACAATTTTAAGATGTTCAGGATTTGGAGTTATCATCTTTGAATGTTACAAAAGAGTTTGCACACCTTATTTAGCTGTCACATTATTTTCAAAAGGACGGTGTGAATTATTACTTCAATTTTTCCTGGAAATGGCCTAATTTCACGCTTGAAACCGATCACCACAGCATGAAACTATGTCTTATTTCTGCTCCAATATGCTGACTAAGAAATGCTCTGTGTAAAAACAATGACCCTCTTTTATGTTTGAACACACTGACTAAGAAATGGACTGTGATTCAATTCAATCAATTTCCTGCCACCTTTGTATTCACAGCGTTAAGACATCAGTTTTTGTTTCCCAAATGAAACTCAGCAGCCACATTGCGCAAGGCCACACAAATAAAACCGTCACTGTTTCTCTAACATATCCTAAATGCCTAACTGTTTAGCGGGTTACGTAAGCTTCCTCGTAAACACAATCAGTCAGAAGTTGCTTATGTATCAATCGAGTCGTCGGACAGGATGTGGGTAAAAGTCACGAAAGCATAAAGACCTCGTAGCCTCGAATCCTCCCCCTCCCCCACCCCTCCCCCACCCCCAAAAGATAATGCTAAAACTAATGACATTCCCCTCGCAAACATCCAGAGAATAATACGCTGACTGTGACCCCGAGATGTGACGGATGGATTTTCGTCTTGTTTGCAGGTTGCCGAGTGGGGACTTGAAAAGCTGGGTCTCACTGCGTATGCTGATCAGATAGCTGGCACCTTCAGTGGGGGAAACAAGCGGAAACTCTCTACAGCCATCGCGCTCATTGGCTCCCCTCCAGTCGTACTTCTGGTAGGTGGCGTTCCTGTATGCAGTATTGCGATCCTGGTGCACACAGTACAGATGGCTTCACATTACTGTAAAATAGACTGATCACTTTACATCAATTGCATCAAACATTCGTCTTGTGCCGGTAATGTGCCTCGAGGAAACGGTGAGATACTAAGATAGGGTTGTTCTTGGTTTATTCATACTTTTGGCAAGCTTTAGTTTGGCATCAATACTTCAATGCATTCTTTAATGGAAAAGCGAGACGTCAGTTGGGTTTAGATTAAATCTATCATTTGAAGTGCAGGATGTCAAAAGGAAAATCGTAGACTCAACAATCACAGGGAAATCCTGTGTTTAGTTTCACCCACAAAATACACAGTCAATCCACTTTACTGTATATCCTGTGAAGCGCTTTGAAACGTCTCGACGATGTGGTAATATTATGTATAACAAAGGCAAGGATTATTATTATGTTTGTAATAACTGGTTAATAATTAAACAATAACAACGTATGCTGACAGTATCTTATCACACTGAATTTCGCCCACAAGTATACAGTCGACTTTCCTGCTTTTCTTCCCCCTGCCTCGACCCCTCCCCTTTTGCTTCTTTACCCCCTTTTGCCCCTAGTCCCACTTCCGTGACTGATTGTGGGACACTGCTGTGCGCAATTTGGCTGCCGCGTTTCGCCCACTAATATACAGTTACTTTTCCTACTATTCTTCATCCTGCCCTGATCTTTCCCACCCTGCTCTTGTCCTACCTAACTGTATAGCGCCTTGGGACGTCCTCTCGACGTGAAAGGCGCTATATAAATGTAAGTTTTGTTTGTTGTTTGTTTGTTTGAATGTTGTCTCCATATGTTTTACAGAGGAGCCTGAGATGGGAGGGAGGGAGGTGACCAATTTTTTTAAAAAAATGTGTCCTCTGTTAATTTTAGAATGATTTATATGGTAAGTTGAGAAGTCCACTTATGTTTGCAATATGTTAATGCTGTACTTTGCTTTAGGATGAACCGACTACAGGAATGGATCCCCATTCACGTCGATTCCTCTGGAACTGTCTTCTCGGTATTATCCGAGAAGGCAGAGCTGTGGTATTGACCTCACACAGGTAAGGAGTTGTCTCTTTAACGCTTTGTGAGACCAAAACGATTTTCCTTTGTTAAAACAGTCAAACCTGATGGGGACTTTTGTTGTGTTTGCAGCATGGAAGAATGTGAAGCTCTTTGCACACGCTTAGCCATAATGGTGAATGGACAATTCAAGTGTCTGGGAACCATCCAACATCTGAAATACAAGTACGTCAGCGCTCTTTGTCTACTTACCCAAGTGTTTCTGTATTTCACACACACACACACAAAATGTTATGACCTCCTTCATCAATGATAGTAACATTTCCCATATATTTAGATTCTCTTATTTTATTACATGTCTTGGTTCAAAAGGTGATTGATTGGTGTTACAGTATTATAGGCTTGTGTTGATGCATATTAGTTCGTTTAAGTTGGAGCTGGAGGCTTTTTATGCTTTTTAATTTTCATTAGTATTCAGTTACAGCGTTATTAGAAGTATCCATTCTTTAATGATTTCATTTCATGTTAAAACTCTTGACATTCTTTTGACTGTAAAGTCAGTTTTTGTCATGTTGTGTTTCATGAACTGCTGGTTCACGTTGCCCCGATCAGGTTTGGTGATGGATATGTCGTCACAGTGAAGACTAAAGAGGTTAAGGCTGGAATCGGACCAGACCTGAATCCAGTGCAAGCGTTCATTGAGACCAACTTCCCTGACAGTTTGCAAATAGAGAAGCATCACAACACCATACAGTATCAGATACCGTCATCATCACTAGCCAAAATCTTCCACTTACTGATCTCCAACAAAGACCAGCTGAACATAGATGAATATACAGTCTCACAAACAACTTTGGACCAGGTATAGAATTTGCTTTACTAGAACTAGAAGACGTGAAAAGCGCTTTATCAAATGCAAGGATTGTTCTTGTTGTTGCTTTTATCCTCTTGAACCCTCTCCATACCAAATGCCCTCCTATTCCTTGACGATTTTCAAGAAGTGTTTTGCCTAATCCAGCTCGGTCCAGTATGTTGACTTGCTAATGTACTGGGTTCTAATTTCAGCGCCTTGGGATGTCCTCCCGACGTGAAGGGCGCTCTATAAATGTAATTTTGTTGTTGTTGTTGTAATGGCTACCAGTTCATTTCGCAATCAGTATTTAGATCGAAAGTAACGGCACAGTTCAGTCAGCTGTCAACAAGTGACTGATACATGATGTTTTCTGTTTGTATCCAAATAACATTTGGATTGAAAATCCATCGCGAGAAATGTTTTTGCTTTCCCCCCCTCCCCCTCCTTTCCATTCCTTTCCTGCCTTGCTTCAGCCGAGCTGTGCTTTTAGCGGTAAGTTAAAAGTCACTGTGCTATTTTTGGCAAAGACATTGTAATTGTACAACTGAGTACGATGGTCTTGACTTTGTTCAGGTGTTCGTGAACTTTGCCAAACAACAAACACCTGAGGACGAAAACTTATCTCTGCATCCGCGAGCTGCTGGGGGCAGACGAGAAATAAAGATAAGCCCAGCTCCGGCAGAAGCTGCCCAGCAAATCAGCACCAACCCTCCCACCGGAGAGGCAAACAAGGAGAAAAAGTCTTGAGGAGGAAGTACCAACGATACAGTACTAACAAATTGCACTGCGCAGACTGAACTGTGAATACCGTGACTGTAGTATCATTCCCCCTTCCGCAACAGAAGGTTTCAGTAACAGAAACCTCAAAACGTGACAACTCTACAGTATTTGACTTCACAGCAAATAACAGCGTCAGCACACTGTGTAGCACAAGAGTTGCTATGATTCCAATCAGTAAACAGAAATTGTCGTGCAGCCAATCTGAGGATAATGCATGTTTATCGCTACTGTCGCAGACTAAAATAGCTAATACATTAAGCATGGCTGTGGCCTTTTCTCACAGCCATAAGATAGAGACCCGAAAGAGGCATTTATTACATTGCTGTGCATTTCCCCCTAACCGACATCATGTATATACATGTAGTAATTAATCCTTCCAATACTGAATGCTCTTTGCCTATGTACATTTTCTTAAAACGTCCTCAGATGTGGTTTCCTGTACATGAATTAATGTTACTTCCTATGAAATAGATTTAAAGAACTTCGTCAATCTAGTCCCTCATTTGCAGTGTTTTCTGAATAAAAGAGGCTCTAATTTGGGGGAGGGGGGAGTTCAGTAAACCGTTACAAATGGGTTCCTATCATGTATAATCTAATACTTGTAATAATATCAGTCACACATAACAGCATTAACACTAATACACTTTGCTGCACACACACCCTGTGGACTATAAATAAGACTATACTTAACAATGACCTGTCCTCAGCCATGCAGACACAAACTAATCTGAGATCCACATGACGTAACAACCTGTTTCAAGGTGAAGCCAGATAACCCAATTAGATCTGCTAAATTAAGTATATTTTAGTGGGTATTTATCATTTTGCACAAATATCTTAGGTTCAAAAAAGAAACTATTCAATAAAGTTTTATTTCAACAAAAGATTTGCTTCGAGTGAAGGATGTGGTTACCTTCAATAAAAGTAATGTTCTCTCTTCTTGTGAATATTCAAATTAATACTCTTAATCCCCGCTGGTATGCGTACATGCACACACGTACACACACTTTTTATAAATTGAGTGAATAAAATATCTTTCACTTGAAAATTACTTTGTGAGAGACTATGTGAAACAATAAAAGCTGAGCTTACTGCATAAAATACAGTGTGCTTTTCTGCTGAGAATTTACTCTAGAATTTTGTTACTAACGTAGCTTTGGCCAACAAAAGACAAGAACAAATGTATTGCACGTAAAAAGAAAGGAAAAGGAACAGCTACTATATACAGTACCTGACAACACACAATAATTTGCGCATGACTGTTGTGGATGAGTTACTGAGTTAACCTCATGTTGGAATAGAAATGGGATTTTTCATCATCTCATTATGCATCTCATTATTGGAGTCATGTAGCTTCGTGATTAGAGCACTCGCCCCCAAGCGAGAGGATCCGGGTTTGATTCCCGGCAGGCCAACTCAATGGGAAAGTTTCCTTACTCCATATGCCTCTGTTTGCCAACAACAACAACAAAATTACATTTACAGTATAGAGAGCCTTTCACGTCGGGAGGACGTCCCAAGGCACTGATCTTACCTAGCAGTGGGGGTAATAATTCTTTCAAAGTAGATAAAAATAATTTGGTCACTCATTCCATGACTGTTTGTGGGACACAATTGCTGTGCGCAATTGGCTAGGCCACTATGCTCACAAAGTATTAGGTCAATTTGCTTTACAGTATATTCTGTGAAACATCTCGACCACGTGATAAGGCACTATATCAAATGCAAGGATTACTATTGTCCTATTATAATAACTAATTTTGAGATTCTTCTCCCATTTCACATCCTGGAAGCATTTAGGTCAATTACATTACATTTTTGGGGTAAGGTAACCAACAAATAGGTTCAATCGTGGACATTAATGACCAACCACAGTGGGTGGGGCTTTTATCCACAGATCTACTGGAATCAAGAACCGCAGTAGCGAGTGTGAATTTGTCTTGAACATCACAAACATTTACTGAAACCAAGTGACAACTTCATTAAAAAAAAACAAGAGGCACCTCGGCAATGGAGGAGAGCACTCTTTGCATGGAATTCAGAATACCGAGTTCATTCGGAGACAAAAAGTTTATTTGACTGGCAAAATGACACAACACAGGAGCCATTCCAAGCCCTTTCTGGAAGACAGGATTCAAGGTTAAGAAGACTACTGATTATCTAGCAAGAAATTAGTAGCTTAGTTTTCAATAATCCAAAATAGGCACATGTTGCACATAAGAAGATAAGGGCTTATACGATGTAGGCCATGGTCAGAGTGCTCTAAACAGCTGACGTTTTGCCTCCACAAACTTGAAATTGATGAACACATAAAACACATTTTCGTTTCAACACTCAAACCTTGATGCATTACAAAAAGATGACCTGGACACCTGTAAGTTGAGAACTCTGTCTGCATATTGATTGAATGGTCATATTACAGTGCAAGGAAAAGACTAAAAAAAACTTCCTCCTTTATAATTAACAATTTTTAGAAGAAAATTTGCACCAGATATTTTCCAAAGACAAACTCGGTGAAGGTACTCCAAAGTAAGCGGTTTTGTGCTGCACTTTGTTTTGTGTTTTCCTTTAAAACAAAGGTTTAAATGTTTACCCAGATGATGTTAAACATGCTTAACCAACAGTAAAGTGCTTAAAGCGATGATTTCTACAGTATGGGAGATGCTTAAAATTCTGAACAGTGCAATAAGACAGCTAGGGGATTATACGGGTCATTAAAATGGGGGCAGGTTTGTGACGAAACGATGAAGATTGAGTCCAACAAATAATCAGCGAACATTGTTTTTGTTTCCCACGTTGGGAGAGAGTGTTTTCCGACAGGAAGTATGGGTCAATAAAACCAAAAAGACAAAAAGACTTGGCTTTCAATCCCATGCTGGAGATTTGCATGCAGGTACAGTAGATTGATGAAAATTAGATTTTTACTGAAGACTCCTTGTTCCTTTGATTTGTATGGCACTGAATATTATTCACCTTGTATTGCCTTATAGCAAGAAAGGAATGATCGGCATCCGCAGAGTTGGGTAATCCTTAAACTCCTTCAAGTAAGAGTAGTGCTTGCCTTTAGCCCAGACAGTCATCTGGATGAAACCCATCACAGTAAACAAACCGACTAAAAAAACAAAAGTAAAGTGAAAAATTTTAAATGAAGAAATGCATCTCTAAACTTTGACTTGAACATTTTCACCAAATTACTGTCTTATATTGTACTACCTGGTAGGCACTGCGTCATTATGGTGAAACCAATCCAGGCTCCCACCTATGGGATATGAAAACACACAACATTTACCACACTTGGACTCAAGGCTGATTAACTATAATAACTCAATCACAGTGCAACCAATGTACCAGTTATGAAGCTATTTTCCTGGAAGTGCAAATTGCATTGCCTATTGGATGAAACAACATGACTAACTTATTCCCTCCTTGTTTCAGATACATTAAATAGAGAATCATTGGCTAAAAAGTGAGAGGTTTATCATTGATGTATGTAATCAAGGAGGAAGGAATTTAGATGAAGACCTAAATATTATCATTACTTCTTTATTCCAGTAATAATGAATAACTAACTCCACTAACCGAACATGCCATGCCCTACCCGAGTCTGGGCATGCAACCACTCTCCAAACTTTTGTCAATGTTTCTCTGGCAATAGGCTTCAGGCGTTGTATGGACATATGCAATATGTTCCATTTATAGATTATAAATAATAGCTCTGGGCAAATAATCATACCTCGTATGTGTAATTGGGGCACGACACTAAGAAGAAGAGCCAGGTGAAGGGATTCTTGGTCGGGTGAGGAATCTTGCGGCTTTTGGATCCTGGAAAGTGGTAAGAAACACACTGCTAACCAGTACAGATCATTTCCAAATTGAGTTATTTATTGATTAGGTTGTAGAGCTTACCTTCTGAGCGCAGGTTCCTTAGTGCTAAATGGATTGAGAAATTCCCAACTTCACATACCTGGAACAATTCAATGATTATAATAAATGTACTGTCCCCTTTATCTACTGTTTATCGACAACTGTTTACTTTTATGTACCGACCATACAGTGTTACAGCCTCATAGTTTTGCTTTTAATTTTAATCATCGAATGCAGTTAGTTGGCTATTGCAGATGCAAACCGAGTAAAAGCAAATCTATAGAAATACATAGGATTTCATGATCTGGCAAATCGAGATTGTGAGAGCAGTTTTACCTTTATTATTTAAGGCAAGGACTCCGTCCAATCTAAAGTTCAGAAGTGGCAGTTGATTAATTTATTTTGCTATTAGTAACCTTGTCAGTACAATTACTGTATTCAATTGCTGACAACAACTCATCCGTAGATTGTGAAAACCAATCATTCAATTATTATCACTTTAAGTTTTAAAATTTCACATGCTCCGAATGTAAGCAGTGGCAATGTTTGAGTTGAGTATTTTAACGTGACATACCAGGAAAGTATATAGCGCTAGATCGACTTGTTTGTCACCATATACTGTAAAAAAAAATGATGAACAGTGTAACAGTGCACAGACTTTTAGCAGAGTTTCAGCACCCTAAAATGCAACTGTTTACAAATCCCATTACTTACAAGGTGTTGTGTACAGTGGGTGGTTGATGTAAAAAGCCAGCCAGGCTGTGAAACCCCAGTAGTAGAAACAGTTCTGTGTAGACATAAGTCAATATATTTAGATCAGTAATATACACTATGTTTATTGAACAGTCGCAGCTCTTCTATTCTATTGTTATCACTGATTTAATCATTGTCTGTCAGTCCAGCAAATGTAACATTTGACATTGCAGAAATAAATATAGCTCTGCAGAAGGAATCCATTGATAAGATTTTAAAATAACATTAACTTGTTAACTAGAGTAAACAGTAAGAGCATATGACTAACTGGTCTTGTTTCCTACACATTTCAACCTTGGTTTACGGCCCCCCAATGTATTTTGCCTCTACCTAGATTCTCAACAGAATGGAAAAAACAACTCTTTTCAATTACATATATGCATTACGTAAGTTCTCCAGCTGCAGATTTACCCTTTCAGTCACCTTGTCACCTCTAAGTAAGAAAGTGTAAAAGTGTTTATTCTAGATTTTGTAACCAGTGTTTTGTTCCAGATAGTTCCCTGCCTCAGGTATAATGTCCAGCTTGACAAAAACACCAAACTGTATATGTCAGTAATTCACATACTCCCAAGTCCTTCCAAATTCCCACGTAAAAGCATGTTTTACCAACTCTGTGATATTTACCTTAACAGTGTTACGGAGGGGCATTGTGCCATGAGAGAACCGATGCACGAATAATGTCTCGATCAATCTTTTGACGTAGTGGGAAGAATGACAAATGCATGACATGCTGGGGAAAATAAAGCACACAGAAACAGGCTGCAGGATTATCAAAAGAGAAGTCAGAAAGTGACAGCTAGCAAATCAATGCGTTGACCAATGCAATCAAGTAAACAGCTTATTTATCGGGTGCCTCTTGTCCCCATTCCTTTCATTTGCTGAGGACATAGAATGCTACAGGTTTCACACCAAAATCAGCAATGCCTTACACTAGCTAAGTATCTTAAAGTCTAACAATCAGAATTTAAGTTAATCGGTAGAACATGGTGTGAAGTGGATTTTATTGATAAAATTACATTACAGTTTGATTCCCATATTTACCAAGTGGCATAAAATTTCCCTCCACCAAAATCAGAAAGGAGAGTGATTAGACTCCTGTTTAGTTTTCTCTTGTACATCAGGATCATTTCATTAAATGTGAAACATGTGAAATGACCTGTACGTCATTTTCTACCTGAATGTGAAACAGCAGAAATAAACCCGTGAGAGACCTGTGAGTTAAATTCATCCTGAAGCTAAAATGATCGGGATAGATTAGGATTTTGAAAGTAAATGAATGGAAGCGAGTATGTTGGTTACTCACCATACTCAGGTACCCGCCTAAAACCTGTTACTTACTGCACCACAGCGTGCTCACTGGAAGTAAATTCATCCTCTTCATCATAGATAAAAGGCAGGCGGAAGTAGAATAACAGATAGATAAAGAGTGGGCCAGCATACTCTGTAAGAAAGACCTATGAGCAAAGCACAATGAACAAACAAGTGTATGGACAGCAAAGTTTAATTTAGGAAAATGCTATATATATGTACTGTGCTTGAATACAATTTGAGGCAATGTTTATTTAGAAACAATAGGCCCCAAATTCTACTCAATTGTGCAGAATTGTTTGAAAATTCTTACACTCAATCTTATTTTGGCAGCCATTTTCTTCCATAGTTCTTAAAAGATCCAGCTTTTAAAAAATGAAGTTAAGAATTGGCTGTAGTTCTGTGCAATCTAACATTCAATGAAAATATTTACAAAATGTTGTTAGAGGGTGAGACTAGGTGGAATTCCAGCCCTACTTTTTAAACATCTTCCACCCCTACCCCTTAATCACACTCCTTAATACTTATCTTCTCCTCTCCTCTCCTAAAAGAGGTGACTCAAACACTCTTGCAATGATATCCCTCTTTAAATTGTATTTTCTGACTTTTTCAAACAAAGTCTGTTTAAGAGAAAGGTGGGTGGGGGGGGGGGAGATATATTTCTCGTTTTCTGACTGCCGAAAGAGAAAGGATCCTATACTGTACTTCAGCAGAGAGTTGAAGCTTGTTGGTACCAGATCAGACCCAATATACATTACTACGATAAGGTTACTGGAGTCATTGTGAATAATCAACATTCTCATTATTGAGCAAAAGAATCGTCTCTTTCTGTTCCGTGTCACAGGATTTTTAACGTCAATCTAGACAAACAAACGTGAATTTAACGGGTCATCCAAAAGAAGGCATCTTTGACAATATAACGCGGCCCCCATTAGAAAGTTTTGAGTTTGTCTATATCAGGCTGAGTCTCAGGGTTACAGGGTGTCAGGTGCCGATGTGTTGCGTCGCTGAGTGAATCAGTACTCACTGTAGTCCAGCCTACTTGGGAACCCAAATCTCTGAAGTAGAAGGTAGCGGTGGTGCCCACTGGAAGAGTCTGCAAGATTTCGTCATCTCTTAGACTTTTGCCCTCTGTGGATCCAATCAATATCGGAAAAGCGATTTATTTTTAGTCACTTTTAAACGGTGTTATTCTTTTCTATTAACATCACTGCCGTGAATTCAACAACAAAAAACAATGTGCACCCAGACTGCCTTTATCACAAGCTGTAAAAAAATATATTTTTTAAGTTTTGAGACGTTCGCAAAGCTCAGTGAGACGTCTCAAAGACATGATCAAGTGCTATATCTAATGCAAGGATTACTATTATTAGTACATATTGTTAAATACCGATTGTCTATTGACAAGCTGAGGGCAAACTGGATAATAGATTGTCTTGACCTTTGGCAAAACGGTACAAGCAGCAATAGCAACAACAACCTTCAATTACACAACTGCACCTTTCACATTTCAAAGCACTTTACAGAGATGAAGTGGCTCTTTGCTAGAGCTGGTAAGCATGCCCTTGAACCACACACTGGGAAATCAACAGTGAAAGGCTGCGATCCCAATTTACAATCACTTTCCAATGTGGTTTTGCAACTTAAATTGAGCATTGGATCAGGCAGACTTTCTGCTGTTGTGAAGTGCGCTGTACTATATACAATGTATATAATCCTACAAAGTGCTCAGTTGATTTGGGCTGTAACTCAATCTGTATTCCTTTCAGTTCACTGATCAGACCCTCCCTGTCATATCCACTTGACATCAAACGTACTTGAGCGAAAGGGTTTTTTTCAGCAGTAAACATTCCTGAAATTCCAGGGCTGTGGAGGTAAATACACAGTGTGTGTTGTTTGTCAGTCATCGTACACCATGTTTAATCCTTTCTCTTTCTCTCTGGGAATGGATCGAGAATCAAAGGGTTCACCCAGTTGAGCGGAGTGACCTTGGTATCACGGAATGACAGGGTCATGTTGAGGGGAAGCTATGTGCAGCTCACATTAAAGCGGCTAAATTAATCCTCTGGCACAGTGCAAGGCACAACTGTCCCAGTGGCAGCTTCCAGTTACATCCCACCACTGCTGCACTGCGTTCTCTGAATGTTCCAAGAAACTCAACTAAATGACAATATTACTTACTGTGTCAGTTATTCCTCCTCATCCCTCCCTCCCTCCCTCCCTCCCTCCTATTTGGCCCCCTCTCCACCCCCACAAACAAAAACACCCACACCCTCCGTAGATCTCCCTACTCAGCTCAAGCTCCAAGGCAGCTGTATGAAACACTTTGAGATGTCCTCCCGACTTTCACACTTTCACTTTCAGCGCCTTGGGACGTCCTCCCGACGTGAAAGGCGCTCTATAAATGTAATTTGTTGTTGTTGTTGTCCTCCTAACATGAAACCCGCTATATAAATGTAAATTGTTTTTGATTGAACTGCTAAGATACACTCACCCAGACTAATAAATGAACACAATAGCAACTGGCATTTATAGCCCCTCCCCCACATATGTCATATAGATTGGTCCAAAACACTGGGACATCGTGTCAACTTGAAAGACGTTATACAAACATAATTCTGTTGCTGTTGTAGTTGGATTGGACATTCAGCAAACAGCAGGTGTGGAGGATTGCTTGAGCTTTTCTGAACATGTTAGGGATTTTTTAGACGGCATATTTCAAAGAATTCCTCCACGCAGCTTTAAATTTGTTCTCAGAATTTGGACCAAGTTTAAGAACGGTCCCAAGTTTACACCTCGTCTAAAATATGTTGGGAAAAGCGTGAATCTAGAGACCCAGGTGGAATTCTCCCACCTCCCCAACCCCCACTCACACAGCTCCTGTTTCTGACTATATATAACACAGCTGTGAGAACAGGAGATTTAAAGTAGCCCATAAATCGGCTCCATTGGAAATTCCTCTTTGATTCCACTTTCCTGTCACTGTGAGTTATGAGAAGCAAAGTCAGCAGCAGCCAAAACACATGGGGGTGACTTCCAGACCCAACTCCTCCCCTCCTGCCTCAGAACTCTCTCTCTTCTGTTGTACAGTACTTTCAAAGAACATTTGCTTTGCTTGTGGGTAGCCTTGAAGGGAAGCAAAGCAAGAGAGGGTTTGAGGCAGGCAGGCTGACAGAAGGTGCAATTCTTAGCTGCTACTTTCTCTAGTTTCACCCGGAAGGTTAGAAACTAACCCATGTTAGAATTGGGCCATTTTCAAGGGAAGTGCACGGAACAACAACGCTTTGTCTTTCTCACCCGCAAAACATACAGTCGGTCGACGTTATAGTCTCGAAGATGTGATAAGACGTCGTATCAAATGCAAGGATTGTGATTCTCGCGATTACGTTGTTTTTTCTTGCCCAAGTCTCTGCTTTTCTCGAGGAAGAGTTTCTTTCAGTTACTTCTGGGGCAAGATTCTACAGATGCCTGAGTCTGAGTGGGGCTTATAAAGTGATGAGGCAGGAGTGACAGAAATCCATGCAGCGCTGGACTAATCGGTGTAAGTCACGCTACCCGAGCAGCTGCCCCAGGAGGTAGTGGAACAGGCCAACGGGATCAATGTTTTATGGAAATAGCGAATGAAGGGATTAGATGTTCTGAACATAGAAAATTCAGAAAGCCAAAGGTAAATCCACAGGATGTATCCATGGCCAGAGGATGGCAATTCTGGCATTTCTGCAGAACAACAGCGAACACATTTTCATCACCATCTTCAAATCAATCAATTACGGAGTACAACTTGTTTTCACTTTTCCTCTTTAGTGACCCTGAATGGTGAGAAATGTTGCAGCTTCAAACAGGTTACAAGACGGTATGGATGTGTTTGTGGTTTCTTGTTAAATCTGCCTACTTAATACTTTAAAAAAGACGTTCTGTGATTGGCTGCCACGTTTGCACCCAGAAAATATACAGTCATTTCACTTTACAGTGTAAAATCAGGAGTCGCTAGGAACACTCAGCAGATCAGGCAGCATCTATAGAGAGAGGAAAGTTTCAGGTCAAGGACCTTCCATCAGAAAGCGACATCGATCTGAAACATTGACTCACTTTCCTCGCTCCACAGATGCTGCCAGTCTATAATATAATAATACAATAATCTTTGAATTTGATATAGCGCTTTTCACGTCTTCTAGACATCTCAAAGCGTTTCACAGAATATACTGTAATGTGAATGACTGTATATTTGCGGGAGAAACTCGGCAGCCAATTGC
Source organism: Hydrolagus colliei (assembly GCA_035084275.1). Classification (NCBI taxonomy): domain Eukaryota; kingdom Metazoa; phylum Chordata; class Chondrichthyes; order Chimaeriformes; family Chimaeridae; genus Hydrolagus; species Hydrolagus colliei. The sequence continues at coordinate 18,883,082 of CM068749.1, read as the reverse complement.
ACACAGCAGTGTCCCACAAACAGTCGTGGATTGAAATGACCAATTTTATTATTGTGCTTTTTTGGTTGGAGGGATTATGCTCTGGAAGCACGGTGTGCCTAGAAGCAGTGATACATTTGACTGTAGAAATATAAGACGTGCTTGGAGAATTCCCCCTGACGTGAAAGGCGTCATATAAATTGCCTTGTATAAAAGGGTAGTGGGAACAGATAGGAGAGTGGACAAAACAGAAAGACAGCAAAGATAAAATGAATCATCAGACGGCTTCCTTCCATGTTGCAAATTTCTATTGTTCTACAGCAGACACACAATCACCCGTTCTCTTACTTTTGTTCGGGGGAAGATTGTGGGAAAAAAAATTATTCGTCCAAATTCGGCGCCGGTTAATCCAAGCATTTTGGTTTATGAGTTGCCTGCGGAGGCAAACTTGGAGCCGCACACAGTCTCGCAATATAAAGGCAGCACGAGTTGAACAAGAATTTCACACTTAGCATGTGAAATCTTCACTTAATTGTTCTGACATTGGACCACTGATGTTAGCTCTGTAATAAACACTATCATGTTGTTGCCTGTTCACGAGAGGATCTAGTTAACTGGATCCAATCAAGCCCACATTGTAAGTGATTGTAAAGGAATTAAATATAATGCGGTACTTACTTGGATCTAACCTGATGGACTGTCTTGCTGGATACCACTGAGGGTCTGAAAGAGAATTGAATGAACGTGCTTTAGCTGGCTATTCCAGAGACATAATGATAGAAACAATAATCCTTCCATTTGGGATAACAGCTTATCACGTCGTTGAGACATGTCAAAGTGTCAAATCCCCTTGCAAGCCTCATTCCTTCATATAGCTGGCTATACGACTTCCCCCTTAAAACCCACAATGGATACTGTCTCTACTAGTTTAAATAATAATCTATGCTTTTTGAGGAGACATTGTAATAATAACAGCAACAATAATTTAATTATAATAATCCTTGCATTTGATATAGCGCTTTTCATGTCTTCTATACGTCTCAAAGCGCTTCACCGATTATACTGTAAAATCAATTGACTGTGTACTTGTGGGCGAAGCATGGCAGTCAATTGCGCACAGCAGTGTCCCACAAACACTCGTGGATTGAGATGACCAATTTATTTTTGTTTTTTATTTGAGGGATCGTTATCAAGCATGTGGAATAAGGAAACTTGCCCAAGGTTTCTCCCTGCCTGGAATCGAACCCAGGTCTTTCGCTTGCAAGGTGAGTGCTCTAACCACTGTGCGACAGGGCTCCCAAATGGCAGTGCACTGCAGATCCTAGCAACTCTATGAATGGGGAAAACATTTTTTCCCAAGCTCTCCTTCCCCTCTTCTCGTGACTATCTTACACCTATCTCTAGTGTCACTGCCTCCCCTGCTTGTGAAATTAATTCCCTTGTCTTTGTCATACAGGTACCACGTTTGCTCTGCTCACCGAGATGCCAGCATATTCATTGTTGCATTTAAATCTCAGGCAGCTGGTGGCGGAATGAATGAACTCTATCAGGAATTCTCATCACTTCCAAGAAAATTGGTGACATTTGATTTACAATCTGCTAAACTGAACAAGGCTTTCTTCTAGTGCTAGTGCAATAAGGAAAGCAAAATGTCAGTACTAAAAACAAAGTGCGATGTTCCAGGAACCAGTAGTTGAGGCTTAACGTTAAAGATGTAAGAGACAAAACCCTTCTGGATTCCTGCAGCATTAGCCTCGTACATGATAGGATCTGAGTTTGATTCTCAGGCAAGGTGAAACCCTGGGCAAGTTTCCTCACTCCACACACCTTTGTTTAGCAGTTAGTAGCAACCCGGTTGTTAGTCGATTGGTGGAAGATCTCTTTTCAAGGGGGTAATAATCCTTCCCACCCTCCCACCCCCCCAAAAAAAATGTGTTCACTCAATCCACGACTGTTTGTGGGGCACTGTTTCTGCGCACAATTGGCTGCCGCATTTCACCCACAAAATAATCGGTCAATCCACTTCACGGTACATTCTGTGAAGCGCTTTGAGACGTCTCAATGACATGATGAGGCGCAATATCAAATGCAAGGGTTAATGTCATTATTAATTAGCTTTACGAGAGAGAATAGTTGAATTAAATACCCCTCAAAACGAGGAGACTAGTTCAGATTCATCAGCTCTACAAAATACAGTGACTACATTTTACAATAATTCCCGAGAAGTGCTTTGAGATGGCCTCTTGATACGAAAGGCACTGTACCAAATACTGTATAAGGATTATGAACCCTATCCTCAAATGCCTTTACTTACATGTCTTTTGGAACATAGATTTGATTTCTCCAATTGTGGCATTTGGTTCCACCTGAATAAGATAGAAGTACATCAAAAGAACATCAATAACACTGCATTCTGAAATTTCTAAGTGCTGTACCTGTGAAGACTTCTAACACACTGTGTAACATTGTCGATGCAGGTTTCCTTCACGAATAATAACGATCATTCCTGGTTGCCTGGGTCGTATCAACGCAAAGACAACAAACCCCCAACATATTCAGCTCGCAAGACCTGGGTAACCACAGTAAAGTAGGAAATGTCCCACATCTACGATAGTTACATTGTTACAAAATTTATTCCGCATTAATTAAATCACTTCCTTCAATTAAACACTTTTTTAAAAATCGATTGACTAGAAATGGATGAAAATCTGATAATTAACCTACTGAAGAATTGCCTGAATAACCGAGGAACTCCCCATCCATAAAAAAAAAAAAACTTGATAAAAACATCTTCAATTAACAAAAAATACCTCGGGCATATTTCGAGTAACATTTAGTTTCTCACCTTATCGAGGAAACACAGCTGCTCCTTGGTCTTGACATCAAGAATTTCCACCTCAAAGAAAACAAAGGATTTTGCCTTTTTAGTTACAGTTTCTTTCGGCTGCTGAACCATGTGATTAATCACCGCTTTCTTTTTTGCGTTAGTAAATATATTCGCCAAGTCTATCCCTTGTCCGTTTGCCATTATTTTCAGTGCTACAGGGTAATGTTGGTACTACAGACAGAATTCCGCAGGCACCTACTTGTCCCACGCAGTCAGAGGCTAGTGGCAAACGTGGAGGACTCTGGCTTACCCAGACTGCAGCAAATGTAAAGAGTACAACCCGACAGATGGAAGAGTCCATGAAATGTGATATTACGAAATGAGTCACAGGCTCTCAGCGACAGTTATAGTTAAGATCACTTTCCAATCCAGTTGTCCCATTGCCTGCAAACCCATCCCTTCAAACGTCAAAGTAGCCTTGCCACAAAAATGTAATGAGCTGCCACGACACTTTAACTGTACAGTAGTGCGCGTCTGAAGAAAACGAGACAGCTTTGAATGAAACACTTCAAAACGTCTCGTGTTACAGGTAAATCAGTCTTCTTTCACTCTGAATTTATAATAATCCTTGCATTTGATATAGCACGCCTTCAAGATGCCTCAAAGCGATTCTCAGAATGTACTGTTAAGCGAATTGACTGTATCTGTGCGCAACCTAGGCGTCAGGTTCGACCCCCCAACCGTCCTTCCTCCCTCACATCCGGTCCCTCAACAGCACCGCCTTCTTCCACCTCCGACGGATCGCCCGTCTCCGGCAATACCTCACCCCAAAAGCCGCTGAAACGCTGGTCCAAGCCTTCGTCACCTCACGGCTGAACTATTCGAATGCCCTCCTCGCCGGTCTCCCCTTCACCACAATCCATAAAATCCAACAGCAATCATGAATTCTTTTTATTTATTTATTTTGAAGGAATTATTCCCCCACCCTAGAAAAAGCGACCCTCCGATTAGCAATTGTCGATTAACAACTGGTTAATCGATACCAATTAACTACTTACCGCTTGCTAAACAAAGCCATGTGGAGTAAGGAAACCAACTTGTTTTGCCCTGCTGGGAATCAAACTCTCTTGCAAGACAAGTGCTCTAACCACTAAGCTACAGGGCTCCACCTTTTAGCGTCACACCACACATTTGGCAATGGAAATTATTTCCCTCTCAGAATTGTAAAGGTCTGTATCAGATAATGCAGGGGATCTAGGCTGGGTGTTCTGGAACGATCGGATTGATCAAAGCTCCTTCTTAAACATGCCAAGCTTGTGAGGTCTCCTCTCAGATTTCTTTTTGTTACACTTAAGAGACTCCCTTGTATGAAGTTGCCTCTTGCATCGATATGTCAATTGGTAGATGTATCGCAGCATTTTAAGGCCATTATTCTTGAGACACAATGAGTCAGGCTCAAGTGATGGGTCAATTAAAATCAGCTATGCAAACGCTTGAAATAACCTAGTACATTCTCAGGATTCACTGGGGAGGCAGCCTGCTCTGAGATCATTGCCAGAGGCAATAATCAATCATTTGGTAACGTCTGCTATTAATTTGAGCGAGAAAGAAAGGAGGAGATAATGCGGAAATAAAAATAACAAGACCAATATATAACGGGAGATATTTCAAGAAGTCATTCTATTCAACAGAACACAGGAGAGCAAGGAATGGAAGTGAGAGGTAGAGGTGTGTGTTCTGAAGAATTCTCTAAACTCAAGAGTCTAAAATAATGGATTATTCATTTTCCTATATTTTCTATATTTCCTATACTGTGCCCCTACCCTCTGGAACGCCATCCCGCAGTCCCTCTGCCTCACCCCCTCCCTTGCCTTGTTCAAGACCCATCTCCAGACCCTCCACTTCGACCATAATTTTAATCACCCTCCTTCTGCCTTGCCCTCCACCGTTCCCAATCCCAAGCCTGGGTCCGAACCAGTGACTGCCCATCGCTTTGGGACCTCCTCCCGACGTGAAGGGCGCTATACAAATGTATTTTTGTTGTTGTCTTTATTTTTGTAGCTATAATAATAATCCTCACAATCCTTGCATTTAATTTCGTGCCTTATGAGGTCATCAAGATGCTTTAAAGAGCTCAAGATTTTAATGTGAAGCGTATTGACTGTGTATTTACTACTATTGAATAGTGTGTTCTTTGAGGCAGTGTGTTGAGTGGAAATGACTCTCCCGTACAGTTAATAATAATAATAATAATAATCCTTCCATTTGATATAGCTTTTCACGTCTTCTGGACATCTCAAAGCGTTTCCAGAATATACTGTAAAGTGAATTGACTGTGTATATATATGTGAGAGAAACGCAGCAGCCAATTGAGCTCAGCAGTGTCCCACAAACAGTCATGGATGAAATGACCAATTTATTATTGTATTGTTTTGGTCTTTTTGAGGGATTATTATTAGGTATGTGGCGTAAGGAAACTTGCCCAAAGTTTCGCCCTGCCTGGAATTGAACCCAGATCTCTCACTTGTAAGGCGAGTGCTCTAACTACTGAGCAGTTGGACTCCACAATATACTGTATACAGTACTGTTGTATACATGTAGCCTTACGAATGGGGAAGAAGACTTTTATAAAGTGTGTGTCATTCCGTTCATAAATTAATGAATAAATAACTTCTCATTAAGTTAAAATAATTCCATCAAATTATTATTAGTTAAAATAATTCCATTAAATTCCTGACAAGAGCACATTGAAGCAACACTGGCAAATAACTAACACCTTTCCAACAATTGTAACACAAGCTCCCTGATAGATTGCACTGATAGATGGAAAAGGGCGGTAGCCTTACCTTTGGTGATAAACCATGAAAGTGCAGGCGTTACGTCAATGTTTGTAGCAGTGTAGTAACTGTGGCAAAACGTAAATATTGCTTTGTTAAATATTTTGTAAAAACTGAGTGTGAAAATAATAGTGAATTGGTTCTCGCTTTAAATTTAATTTCCTGACAGCGTGTGGAAGGAAGTTAGGCAAACATGCCCTCTGCTGGCACCTGTGATTGTTACTACAGCCTTAAATTGATGAGTGAAGTGAAGTACAGTACTGCATCCAGGCAGGGGACTCAAGGGCATCTAGTCTTACCTTGGAATAACTTTTTTTGATACTTAATACTAACACTTAATGGGCTGGTTAGGTCACTGGCATTTGGAGTTATTTCGCAATCCTCCTACGCAAGGGTTCTGTATTTGTTGCTGCACTGCAGAGGGCTGCCATCGTACAACCCACTCATTCCTAATCAGAACCAGTACTCTTCCAGTGAACATAACTAGCCCTATCTATGTCTGACTGTATGTAATACTGTCATAGATATGCACCTCATATTGCAAAGTATTCATTTATCAATCGTAAAGTGACTGTTGCAGTGCTGGCAGCGCGAAACCTTGGTCACGTTTCCTTACTCCACACACCTAATAATAATCCCTCAAGAAGAAAAATAATAATAAATTAATCACTTCAATCCACGACTGTTTTGGGTCACTGCTGTATGCAATTGGCTGCCGCATTTCACCCACAAATATAGTTAATTCACTTTATGGTACCGTATATTCTGGGAAGCGATTTGAGACATTTAGAAGATGTAAAAAGCGCTATATCAAATGCAAGGATTATTATTATTATTCTTGTGCTGCCAGTGCAACAAATCGATTTGGAGTTGTCAATGTTCCTCTCTTTAAAAAAAAACACTTTAAAAACTTATGAAAGACGAATTAGAAGTGTGATGAACTTTCGTGATGTGCTTCCTATTTTTGAGCATATCCTTCTCAACAGGTTACGCTTGTTACAGAGAAACCAAGGCGCAGGCTGGATAAACCCTCATACGGTGGTTCCCAACCTCGTGTTCCGACCCAAATCGGGGTTGCGGGGGTCCTCAGTAAGGTCGCGAAGGGTCACCACAGAAGAAAAAAAATTCTCATTTTAATGCTGATTTTTGTTTTTGTTGCAGCATTGGGCTTGCATGGGATCCCATCCATTATATACTAGCTTGCTGATACTCGCTGTCTTGGGTCAACTCATTAAAAATGGCCACTTGGCCCTAATAAATCCCTCTCGTTATTCCAATGTTATTTGGACAGACATCGCAAACTGTCTTCCGACAAAACCAAAGGTTACATCCCTGGCGCTCTAAACCAGTTGCCTGTTTGATGAGATTATTATACGACATTTCATCTTCTGGTTTTGGTAACTTTTTTTTCCCCTGCAAAATGGAGCATTTCTTGTTATCCATTAACACATCAGCCTCTGTTCTCTTCTCCTTTCGAGACGCGCCCTCTGGCTCCTATCCAAACCCCTGTACATACAGTGCTCTCCTGAACCCTAGCTGCAGGCATTTGTTTTGTTTAATTCTGCCTGTGATTGTATCCGTCTGTATTGACTCCTAGACCATTTTGTTTATGTGTGCCAGAGGCCGTGATTCCTTCCGAGGTGCCCAGCTGTTGGGACGAACCCATAACTGCTTGTGAGGCAGATAGTTGTCTCCTGTTCACAAGGTGAGATTCATTTGATATCCCACCCACCAACCCAGCTGAGGACTGGCCCAAGCACCTAACGTATGTATCGCACACTGCATGTAAATGTATACAAATCAATAAAATATAATCTAATCTACAAACATTTAATGAGTTCTGACGAAGGGTCGTGGACCCGAAACGTTGACTCAACTTTTTCCTTTCGGCAAAGATACTGCCTGACCTGCTGAGTGTTCCCAGCCATTTCTGTTTGGGTTTCAGCGTCTGCAGTATTTTGCCTTTTTCTAATCCAATCTACCTTTGGCCATTAAACTACTGATTCACCGTATTCAACTACAGTACTAAAGCAACAACTCTTAGAGTTTTAACATCTTAAACCCACTGTATCTGCCTATCTCAGCAACCTCTGTAAATCACATGACTGTGATGAAAAATTGCCTCAATCTTCTCAAAAGGTTTGGCAGCGGCTTTGAAATATTCTAGCTTCCCACAAAGCAGGAAAAGGATAATATTAATAATCCTTGCATTTCATATAGCACTTTTCACATCTCCTAGACACCTCAAAACGCTTTGCAGAATAGACCGTAAAGCGAATTGACTGTATATTTGTGGGAGAAACGCGGCAGCCAATTGCGTTACAGCAGTGTCCTGCAAACAGTTGTGGATTGAAGTGACCAATTTATCATGGAGGGTTTTTTCCGAGGGATTATTTATGAGGCGTGTGGAGTGAGGAAACTTGCCCAAGGTTTCGCCCTGCCGGGAATCCAACACAGGTCTCTTGCTTGTAAGGCGAGTGCACTAACCATTGAGCTACAGGGCTCCATGGATGAAAGGATGCAAGGGTGCAAAACAACAGAGGAGAGTACACATTCAGCAGCTGAGTAAACAGGATTAACAAAAAGAGCAATAATTCATTGCTCAAAACTCTCCTTACTCTACTGTATTTTTGCTGAAGAGAGCTTTTCTAAAGCAATTTCCCGTTAACTACACATTTCTACCATAAAAGTGGAATTTGCTCGAAAATTACTAGCTCTCCCTAAAAGCAAGGCCTTTATCTAGTTGGTTGGTAGCATTGTTTTCATTTAGTTGGTGGTCTTATATCTTGACTTTGCCTTTGACAGACAGTGTTTACTTTCTCACACTTCATGTGAAGAGTGGTTTACAGCACCTGTGAGAGTAACATTTGGGTTTAAATGGAAGCACAATGTATTAAAAGCAAAATGAGCAGCACAAAAAAAAAACGGAATCGTTGAGCTCAACAATTATAACACGAGGTTTGAGAGATAAACCTTTAAAACACACTAAAGCTGCAGACTTCTGCAAGTGGCACTACGTGGCGCTCTGTTGAGTTTACGGAGACATATTTGCCGTGTGGTGGGAATGGTAAATATTTTTCTCTACGTTCTACAAGCACTAGCAAGTCTTCCAGTTGAAAAATTGCGGTATGCAAGTCACACGATCATAGCAATGTTAATAAAACCTTTCGGTAACATAAGACCTGTGTGACAGCTGAAAGCTACTGAACCATTCCACAAATAGATAAGACAGGGAAGGGGTAGAGCGCTGTCCTCACGCCAAAACAATATCCTTACAAATAACAAATCTCACTGAAGCCAGCCTTTATAAAGACAAACCATGCACTAGACAAACACCAGGGACAATCTGAATATCCAGACTGATGTTATACGCTGTAGTCCGGTTGGAAAAATATAGGCTCACTAAGACTCATGGTATATTTTTCCTCTTTATTTAAATGACTAGGCAATCTTTGTATTACTCTTCTTGGGAACCATAAAGGCTTGTGATGAAGTAGTGAAATGAGACAGCGAGGGGCAACTGAATAATCAGTAGACGCAGTGATAATGGATATCAAACGGTCACTACAGAAGTGTTCAAAGACTTTGTTGGTGCACTTCCTTGGGCAGAATTTCTGAAATTCCACTCTGCTATGGTGTACAGTCAATATATAGCTTTTGTGAATAACATCTGAAGTGAGAATACTTGCTCACAGATTGCTCTTGCACCTTGTATTATCATTTATAAGATGCCAGTTTCCGTTTTTCATTCCACTTTTATTCATTGCGGTTACATTTCTTTCATTTTGTTTCAACATAAACCCAAGTCCTGTTCTGGCAGGTATGATGCGTCGTTTCTCGAAACGCTGTACTGTTTGTGGTCTTGGTTTTAGTGAGGACATACAGCTCCTGAATATAATGTGTTCATTATAAACCAAGCCATATTCACTGCTGAAAGTCCCTTTCAACTGAACTGAACTGAACCAAAATGCCTTTATATCATGTCTCCTGTTCTCCTACTTTCAGTCTGATCCCTGTCTGCTGTCAGATTTGACATGGCATCTCAATCAGACCAACAGCAACAATGATAATCCCTGTATTAGACATAGCGCCTTATCACATTGAACTAAAACTGGGCTCAGCTCCCTGGCTTTGAGGTGGAAATTAGCCATGGTTTCTGCTCCTAAAGATTACCGAGTAATTCTTGCTATTACCTGATCTTATGTGGATGATGGGATAATGTTCAGAAGTGGTTTCCTCTTCCAACCATTGTTGGTTTAATATCTTACAGCCTCTAAACATCCCGGCTCAAACATGAATATCGGTCACTTGGCCAAAATAGCAAAAGGTTTGCTTATATACTGCGGAATTATGAGCCAGTGACTTTAGCAGAAGTAAAAGTAGAAGCAAAAACCAACTAATAATAAATGTGGAACATCAGATGGAATGTCACCAATCGTGCCATTGCGTCCTCGTCTGCATTTTAACTTGACGAAGCCGGTTTCAAACCCCTTTACCATGGTACCAGTGGACCTTTCAATACATCATTGTATAACAGCAGTCAGTAAATGACTGTGGAAAAACAAACTTGCATTTATATAGCCCCCAGTGCCTTGTCAAACGGTGGGTTATTTGTGTGTCAACTAGTGAGCATCAACAAGCTGCAGATAGAGTTACAGCCAAGTCCGAACCCGGCTGGTCTGATTGAGGTCCACCAGTACATGCTTTCCAGCAGGAGTCATTGGATAGAAATTCAGGAACAGGAGGAACTCCGGCTAATGTTCCCCTCCATTGGCCCGATACCTAAGGCCAAATATAGTGCACCTCAAATGTTATGCTAGTTAGGACAGTCGATTCGGCACAGACTAGAAATCAAGCCTGTGGCCTTCTGAGCTGAACGACTGAACAGCAGCCTTCAGTTCACCAAGGCATTGAAAGGGTATTTGCATGAAACCAAATTGAATGAGAGATGACTTTCAATGACTGCAAGGCGCATGATAAAAAAAAGTGAAAGAAATGTTACTGAGTGTATTTGATGCAAGTAATACTGGAGTCGGAGAAGCAGCCCACTGTAATAATGTTTGACTGAGAATATTTGTCAATCTCAATGCTGTTTTCCTCTGCACTGTAAAATAAGTTCCTGGGCAGGCTAATGTCATCCAGCTCAGCTTGTCACTTATCTGTGTGTGTGCTTTTTTTCTAGCGCCCATTAAGAAAAAGGAAATGAGTGTGCTGGATAAAGGAGCAGCCTTTGGTCTGAGGCAAAAATTAGCAGCGAATCATACTTAGTTTTATGCTGTGGCCACAGAACCACGTGAAATCTGAGTGACAGTGCAGAATTGGTTTTAATTCTGAACCCTACAGAGAGAGAGAGGATTTCCGAAGGTGATAGGTTCTGGTGAACAGCTCCACTCAGTCTTCTCACTCACCTGATCTTGCAAGGATGATTATTGTATTATTACATAAATACAATGATTATTATTATATATTATAATTATTGTATTAGCTTGACGTACTCACTGACAGCATAGCTGCTGATTGACTCTGAATCTGGTGCTGACATTTTGTGCTGAAAGTTCATTGTAGGTTTCATATTGATAGAATACATTTCTTTCTGATTAAAGATGCTTTCAGAAAATAAAGCATCGCAGTTGGAAAACCATATTAGGAGACTCCTCAATTATGTTTTTCTGATTGTTTAATCCCTTCTCTTATCTTGCTCTTCCCCCTCCCCTTCACCCTCTCTCTCCACCTTTACTGAGCTCTTGCTCACTTCCACAGACATTGGCAACCCTCTAGCCTAGCACCTTATCTAGAATCGCATTTTATTATGTATAACAACGACAAAATTACAGTTGTATGGCGCCTTTCACGTCAGGAGGACATCCCAAGGCATTGGACAGTCACTGTTTCAGACCCGAGCTGGGGACGGGGTGGGCGCAGAGGGAAAGGGGCGATTAGGATTTGCCAATGGGTCCATCGAAGAGGAGAGTCTTGAGGCGAGACTTGAAGCATAGACAATGAGGGTTGGTGGCGTTTTTGCCAAGCTCATTGCAGATGTGATGTTTACTCTATACCACCTTACAACCACACATTCACATTATTCAGAATCTCCCTACTCTGTCTAACTTACACAGCAACATGATGAGAGGAAAGACAGCATTCCCTCTCATTCTTTAGAAATCTGTTTGCCTTATCCAATCTATCACTAGTTTCTGTATTACGTAGGATGAAGCAATGGGATTTGCAAAGAATAAAAAGGATAAACTGGAGATTACAATTTGTTCCTTGTGACTTAGGGATTCCACACATTGGAAATTAGACAATTCTTGAGGATGCCAAATCCTTCTTTATAACAATTTGATAATTATCCTTGCATTTGGTACCGGCTTTATTACATCATTGAGCCAACTCAAAGTGCTCACAGGATATACTCTAAAGTGGATTAGCTTTATTTTATAGGGGAAATACATCTTTAGCATCAAGTCTTCAAGTAAGAGAATAAAATAATAATGATAATAATCCTTGCATTTGATATAGCGCTTTTCCCATCTTCTAGACATCTCAAAGCACTTCACAGAACATAGTGAAAGTGAATTGTACATTTGTTAGAGAAAAGTGCCAGCCAATTATGCACAGCAATGTCCCACAAACAGTCTTGGATTGAAGTGACCAAATTAATATTTTATTTTATTCAGTAGCTATATTTAACACGCATTTTCAGCAATGCTTTATGACCAGTAGTTAACAGGACTATATGACACTGTATGAATTCTTGTGTTTATGATCTGACTAAATCCACATATAGATATTGTATAAATATAGAATGCACAAGGAAGCTATGGATTACAATCCATCAAATCAGTGCCAGAATTTACTCCTACCTTTAGCGCTCCCATTTACTGACCTTTGCGTAGACATTTATGCCATAAAGAAACTATTCCAACCAGAAATAAACTGAAAACACAGCAGCGATCAAACATGGACTTACCTGGACTCGTGCCGGCCACAGGTTGACTTCCGGTGTTAGCAGCGTAGCACAGGCCAGGGTGAAACAAAGTGAAGTCACTTCACTTTCGCTTAAACAATATGCCCAACTTAAATCCCCAGAAGCATAACCTTTAAAATCCACCCATTCTCTTAACCTCTCTGCTAGCTTCATCCCAGTTTGTGATAAATCACGAGCCGCTTTGTGTTCTGGCCCCACGCCAGCCGATAAAGGCTTTCACCTATCAACACTGGCCCCAGAAATGATAAATACCTATTCTAATCTCCTTTGCCAGCCGCTCATTCTTTCTCCAACGAACATGCCACGTTTATCAAATTGGCCTGGGCACTTTCCTGAAGCACTTCTCATTAGATATAATGGCCAGCCATGTGGGAATCGATATCGAAGAAGTATTTTATTGGAATAAAATGAAGGTCTCTCTATTGAAACAATCTATTTTGTGCAAAATCAGTCTACTGGTTAATATACCGGAATGGATTGATGGTCCACTGCTCTTTTTCAGTTCCTGTCTGTGATGATAATAATAATCATGATAATAATCATTGCATTTGATATAGTGCTGTTCACATCTTATCCACGTCTCCAAGCGCTTCACAGAATGTATTGTAAAGTGAATGGACTGTATATTTGTGGGCAAAACGCGGCAGCCAATTGCGCACAGCTGTGTCCCACAAACAATCGTCGATTGAAATGACCAATTTTATTATTGTGTTTTTTTTGGAGGGATTATTATTATGTATAGAACACTGAAACTTAAGAGCTGAGCATTGGTATGTGCGTGACACTGAGTAGGCAGTGCTCTTGGATTTTGCCTTGACTAGTAACTGAGAATCACAGATGATGAAACCTCTCTCCCCATTGCATCCTCTACAATATCACACAACTGCAACATTCCACAGTGTTGTTACATGTCACCCCTGCATATGATTCAGGATTACACCATGAATATGAAGTAGAGATTCAAACAACAACTACAAAATTACACTTGTATAGCGCCTTTGACATCAAATCATATTTGATGACATGCTACTGTTCTATGCATCACAACAGGAAAAGAATAGTGTCTCCCTCCCTCCCCAAAAAGATGTTTTATAGTTGCTGCCAAAGGCAGGTACTGTACAATAGTAAATGGATTACACCACACATTTTACAAGTGACCCACAACACATGACAGCAACTGGTTCTAAATCATTCCAAAAGTTACTTTGTTTCTGCATGAAGTGATAAATGATAGTATCGATCGCCATATTTTCAAAAGAATTCCCGAAATGTGTAAGTTTTGTCGGGTGTTTTATCCAGTAGCACATTTCCATTTCAGGCCCAGTCGGTGACCTGGGAATTCAATTTGGAAGAGAAAGTGACTCCTAAATTTACTTACGGTTGTCGAATTTGTTTTAAAGAATCATCTAGAGGGATATTTTATGCATTAGTGCTGGGCAGTTCAAACCGTGGCACAGCAGTGTGCTACAGAGCTAATTTATGGGTTAATACAATTCTGTGAATGCAGCACATTAACAGGCAAAGCGATGACTGTGCAAGATTGCGCTTCAATAACAATAAATGCACTTATCCGTTTTATTCTTTTTAAAATGTGTGTATATTGATTCAGTAATGGAGAGCCAAAGATAAGCGATAGGTTACACTATATTTCCAATGCTTTTGTTTGAGACATATTATTATACCAGAAGTGAGACAGAGTACATTAGAGTTTGAATCACAGTTGAAGTTTTTTAAAATTAAGTTTTAAGGGGAAATAAAACAGTACTTCCCGTATTCTTTTTAATGGCTATCACATAAACGGAGGGGCAGTGAGAAATTATGATCCATAAATTTGACCCTAGCAATTGCCTGGGACATGAAGAAACGTGAAGAAACTGTATCAGGCACCAAAGGGCAAGAAATTTCTGGAGCCTAATACATATGCAGCAATTCTGTTCAGTGAGTGATTGATAACTCATTGCATAGTGCTTGTGGATTACATTTTTTAAATTCATGAATGCATGTTTTCTGGTGGATTTGTTATTCCAAGGTCCCAAGCATTCTGCCTTGCAGGAATCAATATGGACATCATCACACATCTAATGTATAGACTGGACATTGGAATTCAGCCACTATTAAGAGAAGCAGAATAAAATGACTCTTGATAAGAATACAACCAGCTCCACAAACCTCAGAGGATACATCATTAAAAGATGCAGACACGTGGGATTCATTTCACCTCAGTGCTCGAATAATGCCTATAAATCTCATGAGCTTTGCTGTCATGGTTTATCAGGTCATCTGAATCCTCTATAATGTTCCATTTATATAGATGGAAGCAATTTGAAACGCATTTTTCTGCTCCAAAACTACATTTGGAAAGGTTTGAGAACTTTGCAAGTATCACCTCAGAACACGCAACAACAACAACAACAACACCTTGCATTTATATAGCGCCCTCCATGCACAGAGCTCTGCTAAGGTCAGTCAGTTTTTCACATAACTTTATTCAATAACGTTTTTTGAACAATAACAACTCGCATTTATATAGTACCCTCCACACCAGATGGCTTCTCAAAGCACTTAACAATGGTGGATTTAAATACTAAATAGTGTTTTTCCCAGTTAACAGAGTCCATTACAATACCTCCAAAATGTTTAGGGACCATGTTTTGGTGGAGGCTTAAGCTAGATTTGGACTGGTTGTATTTACAATGCAGCAATGTCCATTCATGTCCCACTAAACAACAACAAAGTTACATTTGTATAAAGCATTTCATATCGGGCAGATGCCGAAATGCTCTCCTCAAATGGTTTTGTCACCAGTGTGATCAGCCTGAAAGTTGTGTGCCTGTTATCACATTGAATCAATGTGGAAAAACATACCATACATTAGCTATGATACCTCTGTGCGTGATTACTGCTGTCAATCAATTATTCTTTATGTGATACCCATTTAGTACATAATCACATCATAATCAGAACTACCAAGGCTGTAAATATAGTCCTAGATTATACCCCAATGGATCACTAGAAAAATGTTGTCACACATAGATGATCTCATGTCAACTATTACTAAATGCAATTCTTTCCAGCGTTGTCAAAAAAGCTACTATTCAAAGGCATCGAAAAAAATATCCATTTAGTATGGACCCCAATTTTATTCTGAAGTTCAGAAAACACCCAGGAACTAGGTGAGCCCTGTTTCACCGAGGTTGCTTGTTATTCTGTATAGACTACTCTTCAAATGCTGTGCATTCAGTTATTAAACCCTATTGTGTAGTCCTGTAGCATATTGGTTAGAGCACTCGTCGTGCAGGAGAGAGGCCCTGGGTTCGATTCCCGGGTGGGGTGAAACCATGGGCATGTTTCCTTACACCACACGCCTCTGCTTACCTAGCAGGAAGTAGGGCCCGACTGCCTTCACACTCTTGAACTCCATCCTACAGTTCTTTCGCCTCACTTCCTCCCTTGCCTCCTTCAAGGCCAGTCTCAAGACCCTCCTCTTCAATCGTGCCTTCTGCTGCCCTCCCAACCCTTTCCATCCCCTCCTAGCTCTCTCTCGCCCCTCCCCTCCTACCCTGCCCCTCTTCCTTGCTCAGGTCCCGACCTGCCTGTTCAGTGCCTTGGGACGTCCTCCCGACAGGTAAGGCTCTCTATAAATGTAATTTTGTTGTTGTTGTTAGTCAATTGGGAGATCGCTTTTCCAGGGATAGTAATCGCTTGAAAAAATGAATAAGAATTTGGTCATTTCAATCCATGAGTGTTTGTGCGACACTGCACAATTAGCAACCATTTTTCACCCACAAAATATATACAGCCAATTCATTCAATGTGAAGCGCGTTGAGACATCTCGAAGATGTGATAATAATCCTTCAAGAAAGAAAACAATAATAAATTGGTCACTTCAATCCACAACTGTTTGTGGGACACTGCTGTGCGCAATTGGCTGCCGCATTTCGCCCATAATTATACAGTCAATTGACTTTACAGTACTGTATATTCTGGGAAATGCTTTGAGATGTTTCGAAGAGCTATATCAAATGCAACGATTACTATAAGGTGCTACATCAAATACAAGAATGAATATTATTATTTCCGTGAGTGATATTGCAGCCTCTATCACCTATCGCAGCATTCCATCTCAGCAGCCCCCGCTTCACACACATTTTTATTTCGATATCAGAATTGCCCATTGGCACACATTAAACTACCAGATGCTGTAGAGGGAGTTAAAGGCTGTAATTTAAGCCTGGAAGTTTTTGCTGACATTCACAATTCACTGCAGTGCTTGGCTCTCCTGATTTACGGTATGATCTGGACCCTTTGATTAAATTACAAGCCTTGCAACTCCCGGTTTTTATACAATATCCTAGCTATTTGTTTTTTGTTGTTGTGTGTGCGTCTAAAATCATTTACATTCACGTTTAAAATGGACAAAAACAACAGTGTCTCCCATTGCCAGTCAAACACACACATTTCAGTGGAGCGCTTGAATTTTTTTTTAACTTGTGACAGGCATTAATGAAACAAACGTAAGGACTGGAGGGTTATCCATTACACAGAACTGTGCTGGGATATAGTTATTAAATTTATATAATCACAGGCTAATCGTACGCTTAACAAGCAACTGCAGATCATAGCAACCTGGCACAAACCACTTATTTATTCCTGCTGGGAAGAGAATAAATGGTTTGAGCAGATGCTCTCTCTCTCTGGTCATTTGCTGTGCTTATTTGACCGCACGTCATGCTAATAACTAAATAGATTAGCACTAATAAACGTTTACCACCAGATAACTTTTTTCTACCCCCCCCCCACCCTGTCAATGGCCCACATATAAAGTGAAGCTCAGTACTGCATCCTACTTTTAGCAATGATACAAAAAGAGATTAGGCTGCAATCAGATCCTTAAATGGTTACACACACACACACACTCTCTCACACACACATACACACTCTCTCCTTATCTCTCTCCCCTGGCTCACTGTATACTGTACACATTCTCCAATTTTTCCTCTCCAACTAGGAAGCAAATGAGTTCATGTGTCCGTGGCTCGCACCTACTGATTTGAAAATGATCAGAGATCAGCCTTCTTTCTCTTACCTCGAAGAAGGTGGCTCGACTCATAACTGCAGGGAGTTAATCACAGTCAGTCAGTCAGTCAGTATTCCCTGGGTGTGAGTGAACTCTCTCTCCTCTGCGATGAGAGACCAGTGTGTCTCTCTTCCCCTCTCTCCCTCTCTCTTGATGCTCTGAGCTGGTTGATAGAGCAAAGACTCAGCAAACTATGCCCCATAGAGCGTGACTGGAAACTGACACCACTGATCCATCTCCACCCCCCCGCCACCCTCCCTTCCTCTCCTTTTGGGAATCTGGAACAACTTTGGACAGGGTGGAACTGAGGAACTGTGATTTGCAGCCAAGAATTGTGAACACATCTCAGTGTCTTCATGAAAATTCAAGGCTCCATTGAGTATTCCTTCACACTAAAGTGTTTTATTTCTCCCTCTCTCCCCCCCTCCCCATCCGATAGATGAAGCACCAGCTACACTGTACAACACGATTTTAACTCTCGCTAGCTTTCCTCCCTTTCTTTTGCTCAAGGGACTAATTACCCTCTACAATCACACCAGCTCCAGCCACCCATTATACCAGGCTCGGGGAGCTATCTCTCCTATGTGAGACTGGACACTGTGGATCTTGACAACATAATAATAATAATAATAACCGTTGCATTTGATGTAGCGCTTTCCACATTTTATCAACGTCCCAAAGCGCTTCACAGAATATACTGTAAAGTGAATTGACTGTATATATTTGTGGGCGAAACGCAGCGGCCAATTGTGTGCAGCAGTGTCCCCACAAACATCTGTGCATTGAATGAACGCATTATTATTGTTTATTTAAGGATTATTATGTCAACGAATACTATGCTTGCATTTTGCAGATGACATGCTGTGATGTGGTGCTTCTATTGTTGAGAAGAGCCTACTGATTCACACAAATTTAGAATGGCTACACATACACATGGTACGAGGCGGGCCCCAGAAGGAGGAAAAGGAAGAAGGGAGAGGACAGGAATAAAATAATAATAATACTTGCATTTGATTTCGCGCCTTACGGCGACGTCTCAAAGCAGAATATAATGTAAAGTGTATATTTTGTGGGCAAATTAAGAAATAACATTTTCATGAACTCGCTTCCGAGTTCCTCAGAAACATTGGATGGAGATGGTGGACCTATTGTATTGGACCAAGCTTGTGCAGATTCCTGAGGTTGTAATTGTGTCACAAAGACTTCATATTACGGTTTTGTTCTTGAGACCTGATGTTACAATCTACTGGATTTGAATGGACAGTATTTATTTTAATTGTGCTGATTAAAAAAAATTAGAAACGTGTATGAATGTAATGGGGAGGGGCCACGAGGTTATGGGGTGGGGCTGTGTGTTTAGGGGAGGGGCTGTGTGTTTAGGGGAGGGGCTGTGTGTTTAGAGGAGGGGCTGTGTGTTTAGGGGGAGGGGCTGTGTGTTTAGAGGAGGGGCTGTGTGTTTAGGGGGAGGGGCTGTGTGTTTAGAGGAGGGGCTGTGTGTTTAAGGGGAGGGGCTGTGTGTTTAGAGGAGGGGCTGTGTGTTTAGGGGGAGGGGCTGTGTGTTTAGAGGAGGGGCTGTGTGTTTAGGGGGAGGGGCTGTGTGTTTAGAGGAGGGGCTGTGTGTTTAGGGGGAGGGGCTGTGTGTTTAGGGGGAGGGGCTGTGTGTTCAGGGGGGAGGGGCGGGGTCGATGACGTACGATGACGCAAGAGGGGGGGGCGGCGCTGTTGCCGGAGCGAGGCTGAGCAGCCGCAGTAACGCCGCGAGCTCTGGTCTGGTCTCCAGGGTGAAGCTCAGCCATGTCGGGCAGTAACCCTCAGATGGACGGCGGGAAGCAGCTTTTCGCTCAGGCCTCGGCGGTGGCCATTCACACCGGCAACATCGTGAACTGGAGCAGACTCAAGAAGAAATGCCCGACCTCACCGAGCGAGGAGGTGAGCGTCTCCCTGACGGGCGGGCGGGCGGGCGAGGGTATTCGGGGGCTGACGTTAGATTTAAGGCTGAGGCTGGAGCCTAGGCCCGAGGCAGGTCATCGCCGGCTCTGGCTCCAGGTGGATTCCCATGTCAATAATCATGATAATAATAATAATAATGATAATCATCCTTGTGTTTGCTATAGCGCCATTCACGTACTTTGGGCGTCGCAAAGCGCTTCACAGAACATACTGTACATTTGTGGAGCTCCTGTAGCTCAGTGGTTGGAGCACTCGCCTTACGCGGGTGAGACTCGTGCTTCGAATCTCAGGTGGGTCAGAGCAAGACCTCGGGCAAGTTTCCCTGATAATAATCCCTCCCCCCAAAAATAACCCCCCCCTCCCCCCACAGTAACAAAATTGGTCATTTTCAATCCACGACCGTTTCTGGGACGCTGCTGTGTGCGATTGGCCGCCGCTTTTCGTCCACAGGTACATACAGTCAATTCACTTTACAGTATACTCTGTGACGCGCTTTGAGGCGTCTAGAAGATGTGAAAAGCGCTCTGCGTCGAAATGCAAGGATTATTATTATGTTAATGCAAGTGCATTCGACGGGTGTGCGTGTATTTTGTGGGTGAAACGCAGCAGCCAATCGCGCACAGCAGTGTCCCCACAAACAGTCTCGGATTGAAATTTTTAAAAAATATCAAATATATATTTGTTTGAAAACATATATATATTTTCATCCCCGTGACAACACACGCCATGACCGATTTATCGGTTTTATGTGCCTCGATTTGAATGTGTGTGGGCGGGGTGTGTTTTGTTGTTTCTCTACCTTACTCTCTTTTCCTCTCGTGTGCAGTTGCAGGATTGCATCCGAGAAACTCTGGCGAAATGGTGCTCACAGGTGAGCCCTGAGCTCCTGAAGGTAAGAGTTTGCTGTTGTTGTTTTTTATTTTGTCTTTAAATGGGTGTTTAAACAAAGTTTCACTCAGGACAGTGATATGTGGATTGGGAATATTCTCCTCCCCTCCGCCTACTCTTTTTGGGGGGGTCAAAGTACGGATGTTGAATCTCGTGGCATTAGATTTATCGCTTGCAAGGTCCAAGTAATTATTGTCAAGCATGCTTGTAGAAACCTACAGAGCTGCCTGGGTATTTTTAAGTGTACTTGTACATTCTGTCACACCTAGCATAACAAATTGGTGAAAGAAAACATCTATTTTAGGTGATGCTCCAATTTGGGACGTCCTCCCGTGAAAGGTGCTCGAAAAAACATAATTTTGTTGTTGTTGTTGTTTAGGCAATGGGAACAGTTACAATTCTGAGGTTTTTTTAATAGGAAGTGGACTATATGTACATTGCATTATTTTGTAGTTTTTTTTCAATTTTCTCCAGTTGATGTTACTGGCTCTTAGATTTTCGCAAGCACTGAAATCTTTTTTATAGTTCTCTTAGTTCTACATCACTCTTTTTGCATGCCTGCACCTGGAGAGAATGGAGCAGTATATAATAATACTTTGAGTAAATTCAATGGAGCTTCCTTTAATTATGTAAAACTTTTTTTTAGATTTAAGATAGTTTCTTTGCTACTTCACAGTTATTGCTGGACTATAATTGATAAGGGTTGATAAATCACCTTGCCCTTCCGAAATATAAGTGTACAGCAGAATTATATTGTGATTAAAAAATTTGAGACTCCTTTGTTTTGTTGTCAGTATGTGTTTGATGGACACTCGTCATCTATTTGTTCATGAGGGCGTTTGTGAGAACACTGCAGTTTTCAGGCTTGTCTATCTGGATGTTGTGCTTTTGTTGCTGTAGTAGATGGAATACTGGTTTAATTCAACCTTTCATTGACGAGTTCTTACCATAATTATAGAACAATCTTACCCTCCCTCCCTATTGACTAGCTCTGCCAACGTGTTTAAGCTTACTGTGTTCTTTCTGATCACTCGTGTGTCATTTCAAAAGGGCAACAATATCTCAAATCACAGCTAAAGCATCAACTACTGTGCAAAAGAGTTCCAGGAGCTCATTTATCTCTTTATTAGCCACCCACCCACAATGCAATATAGTGAAGTGACTGGTCTGTTTGCTAATATTGGGATTGAGGAATTTGGCGACCTGCATCTACGTCTCAACAACAACTTGCTTTTGTGAAGCTTGTTTCACTCAGCAGCATCAAGGAATTGGTTGTCTCAGAATTACTATTTCCATTTCAGTTTTACATGCTGAGTAATTCAATGATATGGAAATCTGACCCCTGCCCTCCTTTGTGCTCTTTAATGTTTTATGGTATAAAACATGACCTTTGACATTCTGATTTGTATGTAAACAGGAATAGCAATTGGTTTGAAGAGCCACCACAAATGATAACAGTATTAAAATAGAAAGCTTGTGAAATCTGCTCATATTTATGTATGAGGTTATTTCAGAGGATACGAGTGTTACAGCAGGTAATCACTATGTCACTGAATGGGAGAGCCTCGTATGTGACTCACCAAGCAAATTATTCTAGATCTCTTATTATTTGAATTGTGTGACCATGGGAGATGTTCTTTGACCACTAGGACTGCAATGGGTGGAATTAATGATCTCGTATATCTACTAGTGTTAGCTCATTTGAACAGAGCAGTCTTAGGAGGTAGAGCAATGTCAATTTTGTTGTCCATTTAACTCCAAACTTTTTCAACATCTACTTTGGGCATTTCAGGAGCCACCTACTATACTGGAATGTAGCATCGCTCCAGAAACGGAAACGATAAGTCCTGAGGAACGGGAGGAGGTGAAGGTGTCTGGTAATGTACTTGGATTAAATATTGAAGATTTCTTTTTCCTCTGTTGTGGATCTGTTGGGCCGTCAGTTCATTTGCAAACTACACAGTCCGATTCCACTTGCCGGGAGCTGTGTTAGTAGGAAATCGAACAGGGCAGTCTTTTTGCGTCCTTCCTTTACACCTCATATAAATTGGCATAAACCTTTCCCTATAGGAAAATATTGATTGGAAATGTTGTTTAATTCTCTGGGTTTGAATCAAATTGTCAAGCATTTAGCTATATCAGTTTGCCTGCACAAGCATTAGTTTTAATTAGTTTATTAAGGTAATGATCTGAGCACAGGGAAGTAATGGGTTAGTATTGTGTTCAAACTGACTCCTACGTAGGCTTAAAATAATAACTTTAATTAAAACTTACTTGCTTTGAATTCCTGTATTGAGTCTCAATGTTAGTTTTTTTTAATGTGTTTCGTTATTTTATTAGTGAACATTTCTCTCTCCCCCTCTCTCTCTTGCCTCCAGCAAAGCTTTTTCTCTGTGAACTGGACTCTTCTTCCATCAGGGATGCTGTTGAAAATGGTATGTGCTAAAAATATACTGCTTAATTTTCCGTGTCTTTTGCAATATTTGGAAATTCTGGAACGTTAGTAACATACATATTCTGTGCTTTATATTTTGATCGAATCTTGGCATTGACATTAGATACAATGGCATAGAGTCCTGTAGTTTAGGGTTAGAGCACTTGCCTCGTAAGCAAGCGGAGCTGGATTCAATTCCCAAGCAGGATGAAACATTGGGCAAGTTTCCGTACTCCACACACCTCTGTTTCCTAGCAGTAAGTAGGAACCTGGTTGTTGGTTGATTTGGTAGCAGATCGCTCTTTTGGGAATAATAATCCCTTATATTAAAAAAAATGCCTCACTCAATTTACAACTTTGTGGGACACTCCTGTGCACAATTGGCTGCTACGTTTTGCTCATAAAATATACAATGACTTTACAGTATGTTCTGCTTTGAGACGTCTTGAAGACATGATAAGGCGCTATATCAAACACAAGCATTATTATTATAGAGGGTCCTCGAAGGGTACCCAATGGGTATAATACTTTTATACAACAACAAATGACTTTACACAACATAGTTTCCTAGAATGCTGCATTTTTTTAAAAAGAAAGGGATCTTTTTACCAGCTGTTGTTTCTCTAAACAGAAGTATTTATAGCAGCTAATTTTTTATTAAAGTAGTAGGCTGCAAACCATTTTTTTAATTTATTGCAGCTTGTTCAGCACTTGGATTATCACAGCTGGATTCTGTGATCATTGCTCCTCCTCCACTCCCAGACGGAACTAGTCTTTCTCTTGAGCACCTACAGCCATATTGGGAAGAGCTGGAGAGTCTTGTTCTAAGTAAAAGAATTATTGCAATCGGTACATCCGATTTAGATAAAGTTCTTTTAGAGCAGCTTTGTCAGTGGGCTCAGGTAAGAGCAGGCTGAAGTATTTGTTGGGTAAAATGTTACTGCAAATCTTCGAAAATTACATTACTGCATCCCTTTCAAAATAAGTGTTAAAAAAAATTCCCTTTCCTTTGAAACACGAAACCTAGAGGCAAGGTAGTTGGTTCAAGCCCAATACCTGTTTGGGGGTTGTTAAAGACCTTTTTAACAGCATTTCAGAAGAGAAACAAAGTTTATCCTGTAGTCCTGTCTTGTAATTGTCTGGACTAAATTGGTCATAACTATTCATCACAAAAATTCTTGGCTCACGGCTACTTGCAGGATCTTGCTGGCACAGTGCTGCTATATTCAGTAATGCACTCAAAGAATTTGACTTTCTCTTGCCTACCCCCCCCACCCCCTTTCATCCAAATTAACATATATCCGGTGTCAAGATACAGGAGTCTCAGCAATGCATTTGGGAATGTCCTGACAGAGTAAAACACTGCTGGAAGTGATTGGACAAGCTTTCACTATTCATACTTGCTCTTGTGGATGAATATCCAGAGCATTGCAAAATATATATTCCGCACTTAGTTGTGACAGTTAAGTTGTATATAACTTGTATATTTACCGTGTATTTCTACTTTAGAAAGATGATTAGACTAAAGTAAACTGACCTCGATTGTCGCTTAGCAGTGGATCTATTTCCAAATGCTGGTCTTAACGTTAATAAACATAAGTGACACAGCAGGATGTGGTGCAGTAGATTTCTGTGGTTGAATCCGTTCTCCATTTATGGTCTCTCGTCTGAAATGCAATTTTTATTTGGACTCGTCCAGGTTAACCCCAGCAGCAACCAAGTGAACTTGGCCTCCTGTTGTGTGATGCCTCCAGAGTTAACGGCCTTTGCTAAAGAATACGACATACAGTTATTGACTCACAGTGACCCTAAAGGTAAGAACTGAAACTGGTGTTTCTCTTAATTCGAAATGTTACCTCTCTTTGTAGTAATGATAATAACTTACAATCCTTGCACTTGATATAGCACCTCTCTGATTAGAAGTCATCGAGACTTCTCAAAACACTTCACAGGATATACCGTTTAGTGAATTCTATTGTCCAATATGCTGTATATCTCCGACAGTTGACGTGGCTTTCTCAGGCTTCTGCTTCGTGAACAGCAACACATGAGTCTTTTCTGTGACTCTGAAACTTTACCTTCACAATGGGAGACAATGTAATAACCTACACAACTCTGCCTAACCTAAAGTTCTAGAATCTTTACTGAAAGGTTTCAATGATCGGAACCCTACACACCGTTAACCGAACTGCTCCAAATGATGATGCACTTAATATGTCATTTCTCTTCTTATTCAAGAACTGATTCCGGTATTAAATTTTCAAGAGGCTGTGATTGCGGGGATTCAAGACAACCTGGCTTATGAATGGATGACAAAGTGGGTGCTTCGCTATTCAGTGATTGTTAAAAGTCGAGGAATTATTAAATCCAAGGGTTACCTTGTACATGCTAAAAGAATTCATTATTAGCCTCGGTCATGACAAGAAGTTAGCTAGTTCAAATAGCACTTTTATGAACTAATTTCTGCATGATATGCAAAGGAGAAAGTCCAAGAGCTGCACTATTGACCAAATGCCTTTTGATCTTTTTGGTGGTCTATTGATAGGCCCAAGAAAAAGAAAAAGAAAAAAAAAGTTACTAAGTTAAGAATACACTCAAAATTATACTTGTGCATTACATTTGATAATCTGTGTTTCTACTTGTTGATTTAACTGATTGTTCTGTGAGATTCTTCATTCTACACTTTTTTATTTTCAGTTTTAACAGAAAGAACAGGAGAGAGAATTTTATTTGTTCATTTTTAAAAAAAACGAAAGACAGAGTTATTTGTTTAGTCGCCGACATAAATAAAGGAAAATCTTCTTTAGACTGGTGCATACCGAGTTCTGCATTCTTGGCGGACAGACCAGGATAAATCCTGATCCTTATTCACAAATTCAAAATGAGCCGTTGACAAATGTCAGCAAAACTAGAGCCATTGCAAATCACAAGGCTATACAGCGAGTGGTTTTGCATATTAAAATTGGTTCGTTCTTCATTTGAAAGTTCTGTAATTTCCCTCCAGTGCTTATGAGTGCTGGGGTCATTATGGTGCTAATGTGTTTATACTGTATGAGATTTGGATTAAGACATACAGGGTAAATATTTTAAATCCAGTTCAGTTGCTTTTATGTTTTTTTGGAAACTTGTTTGTCAGCTTGCTGTTAAGGAAGTAAACAAAGCTAAGCTTGCTGATGTACGAGGTTATCGGTGATGGAAGGGGAAGTCGAGCCCTTCACCGTCAGATCTGACCCAAAGTCTGTACTGTGTTCAGGTCACCTAAGAGAAGTATGTATTTGAATGGAAGCTTGTAGTAGAGACCACCTGCTCCCCGCCCCTCTCCCGACACACATATTCTCCACCCCACAAATAGGATCAAACCTGACTCATTAGTGATTTTTCTAATCTATTATCTCTGACTCCACTTTAAAAGTCAAATTAAATATTTAAAAACAGACTACTGTATATGGTATCTGTGTAACAAACAGTCATTTTTAATAAATAATTTGACATTTCCAAATAAAATGTCAGACTAGTTGTCACGCCTGATCTAGATAAATGTCTTACCTGATCTTGTGTGTACCTGATCTCACATATGACAAACGTGAAAGGTAATCTTTTCATTGTGTGGGCATTTCCCATCACTGAAAGCCTTGCAAACTCTACGATTCAGAAATGCTGTGCTGCAGTTTCTTGGGGAGTTCAACAACAAATTAGATTGCTAAGGGGCCATTCACATCAGGAAGATCAAGTTCAGGTTTGACTGGTCGAACCCAATGGGAAATAGTTTAAATTTTTTTGCAGTAAGCGTTAATGAGGAATAAGATTGGGAACTGAACCGAGAATGAAGTGAGACAACATTGTTTTTTGAGCCCATAAAGGAAAGCAGTTTAAATTGCCGAAAACATGACGTGATGTGCTTTATTATTTTATGGGTTGGGGAGGGAACAGGGAAGTCCAAAAATTGGCAGATTTGGAAATAAACCATCCTGAATAAACATACTCTACTAACATTCTGGTGTTAATTCATACATGTGCTGCTCTTAAGCGAAAACTTGAACATAAATCATGGGGAAACCACTCTGGAGCATTATTCTTAACATGAGTTAAAATTCAATTGTAACTTGGGACCACTTTGATTTTGACTGGTTGGCAAGTTTTTTTTTACTGTATCAACTTTGTGCTTAAGATGTTTAAGCGAAAGTAATTTACAAGCTTGAATGTACAGTAGATCTAATTAAATGCCACATATCTGGAAATATTAAATTTACCATAAAATGTTGTATTTTGTTTACTTGGATGTGTAATGCATTTGAGGTGATCTGCACATTAAAAGTGTGATCTAAATGCCTATAATGGTTTCTGATTATTGCATGTTTCAGTTTCTTAATGGAGCAGTGAAATCTAGTTCAGTAATCATGAGATGGGTTTACTGGCTGCTGAACATTGAATTTATCGTGTTCATCTGTGCTGGTGTTATTTTTCTAGGACCTTCTATTTGCACTTTCTGTGTGTGTGTTTTTAAGGAATGATGAGCATTTGAAAATATCAGACATTCAAACACTGGGGAGAATGTAATCCATATTTTAGCACAATGAAAGAATACAAAATGTACATGAGACAGAGAGAGTGAGAGACCAATTTTATTTGGAGGATTGGTGGCCAGGATACCTGTCCTCAGTTTAATGTCTCATCCTAACGATGGCAGGTCTGGAAATGTAGCACAAACCAGAACTGCAGTGGAGTGTTAGGCTAAGGTTTCAAGACCCAAATGTGGGGCTTGAACCGATACAGCTCTTCTAACTGCCAGAGTTGGTATCGGTTACACTGATCCCGTGTGAGATGGAAATGTCTACTAAAGCACTAAATAAACTCATGCACAGCTTTGGATTGATAAACTGGAAGAATGTTTTCAAGGTGAAGAAAAGTCCCAAGAAAATGTATATTTCTATGCTTCTTACTTCCAAGTGGTATAACTAGGCTGCTCTATACAGTACATTGGATGTGCAATTTGAAATGTAGAATGGAGTCCTGTAGTATCTGCCTTGTAAGTGAGAGATCTGGGTTCAATTCCAGGCCGGGCGAAACCATGGGCAAGGTCCCTTACTCCACACGCCTGATGATAATCCCTCAACAAAAAAAAACAAAATAATAAATTGGTTATTTCAATCCACGACTGTTTGTGGGATGCTGCTGCGTTCCGCCCACAAGTAATCAGTCAATTCACTGTACTGTGTATTCTGTGGAGCGCTTTGAGACATCGAGAAGACGTGATCAGGCGCTATATCAAATGCAAAAGGTTATTGTTTACTATAACTCTAGAGGCTGCCAACGAGCAAGGCTGGCAACAGAGAAGTGCTGCCTTGGTGAGATACACACACACACACACAATACAGCCAATATCAATTCTCTTTCCCCCCCATCCCCCACATGTGTGTGGCGGCTGCACATTGTAGCAGAGGGAAGCAGACCTGGTGGGAGGGGCCGGTACTAAAGTTCAGTGACTGCGCAGCTGTAGTGTCGGGTTTGAGTGTGACACCAACCCCCACCGGAAGTTGTGACGCAGCGCCTGCCTTCACCATGGTGGTGACCCGCAGCCGCTCGGGGACTCCGGTTAAAAAGGTAAATCTCCTCCCCCTCCCTCCTCCCCTCCCCTCACTCATTCTCCCCCCGTGTCCCCGCAGCGGCCCCCCGGGGTAAAGTGATAATGTCAGGGCGATTGTGTGTGTGTCCCCCCGAGGCCCAAACCCACGTGAAAATCTGCAACCTGCCCCGCTTCTCTCTCTCTCTCTCTCTCTCTCTCTCACACTCTCTTCCTTACCCCCCTCCCCCCGCCACACATACACACATAGACCTCCCTCCCCCCCCACACACACACACTCCCCTCCCCCCCACACACACACACTCCCCTCCCCCCCACACACACACACTCCCCTCCCCCCCACACATACTCGCCCCCACACATACACACTCCTTCCACACACGCATTGACTCCCCTCCCCCCATACACACATAGACCTCCCTTTCCCCCCCACACACACACTCCTCCCCCATACACACTCCCCCCCCCCCCCCCATACACATTCCCCCCCACACACACTCTCCCCGCCCCACCCCCCCATACACTCACTCCCCACCCACCCCACACACTCACCCTCTTCCCCCTCCCCACACACACACACTGTGTTGCCTTTTCAGCGTCCAAAAGAGAGAAAAAAAAATCTAGGTTAATGTAGTACATTGTGTGCGACCTTTTATCTGGGTGTCGGGTTAATTTGAAACAAGTTTACTGATGTGGATTATCTGCTGTGGTTTGCTTTTAGCTGATGGAATCTGTAAGGAGAACTCCGGGTAGTCAAGTAAACACCAGGAGCAGAAGGCTGGAACTCCTGCCAGAAACCCTTCCTGAATCTCCATGTAACATGGAAGAAATGATTCTGGTAGATCCTCAGCCTCACACCGTGCAGCCGGCGGGACTGAGCGACGAGGTTAAATCAAATGATCAGTCTCCAGCGCGCGTTGTCCCGGAGAATTGTGCAGAAACGGAGAGTAAGGACCTGACCGAACTAGTTGAATTAACTGGCGATGTTCCCAGTGATGTTGTCGATGAGCAAAAGGGTGAAGGGTCAGTCGATCAAAGCTTGGATGTTGTTAAACTTCTGCTCAGCAGTGATGAAAGTGACGCTGATACTGACAGTGATGTAATGGTGGACGAGGAAAGTTCATACATTCAATCCTCTGCTTTGAAAACCACACCAGGCGAGAGCTCTTTGGGAGAAGACGATTGCTTGTTTGTGATTGACACCAAGCCTGGAATAGATCCAGATCGAGAGTTTTACTTGGATTCAAGTAGAAAAGCGATTATCGGAGAAAGTAACGAAGAGATTGATAGAGATGACGAGTTAGAACAAGAAGACAATTTTATTGATGAAGATGGTGAAGAAGAGGATGAAGATATTTTGCTAAACAAATCTCACCCGTAAGTAGTGGAAGATTTAGCTAAAGCTATTGAGATAAGGGTGTGAGTTACAAGATGAGAAATATAATTATGTGGTGTTTAAATATCAATGAAACCACAGAACAATCTCCATATCTTTATCCATTAAAATCCCTGTTATTCATCTAGAATGCCTTCAAGCTGTCTGTCAAGCAATCATCGGGGAAATTAATAAGATTTTGTGTATAAAAGCTCTAGTTACTTTGAAGGTTTTATCCTTTGGCTATTCCCTGCCTCCATTTTATTACCCATATAAAAGCAGGAGAGGAATTAAGTCAACTTCCTCACTCTTGAACACTCATTGCCTCTCTTGTCAAGCAGTCTGGTTTTTCTCACTCTGTGTTTTAGGTTCTAGTAGGCATCTGCTGCCTGTGGAACCTGTAGCTGTACGTTAGATCATGAGTGGGAAAATTGGGGGCAGGGAAAAGAGAGTTTGTGTTTTAACTTAAATCCTTCGACATATTTTTGAAGAATATCATTGGAATTGAAAGAAATCGAGTGCCTCCAAATTAAAATAGTGCGAATTGATTTACTCACTAGTGTTTTCATGTCCACTTATTCTGTACTTACAGTATGAGAAATCACATTCATTTTGTGAATAGTACTGTGGCCCTTGCTCTATATGGGTTAGAGTATCACTTGGCTGTTTAATGCAAACTTGACTTGGCCATAGATGAAAAAAGACCCACTATGTATGAAAATGTATGATTTGTAAGTTTTAAGACACAGTTTCCTTGTTGCTTCTGGTATTGTGGAATTAGCATTTCAGGTTACTGTAAACCTACTTCTAATTGAGTCTGTGGGATATGTACAAAATGTATAAAAATGATTAATTTTTAATAAAAATTGCATTTTAGATCGAAGCTTTCGACCAGTATTGATCCGGGTCTCGATTTGAATGAGCTTGGTGGCCTGTACATTACTTTTGATGCTGGCAAAATGGATCACGACTCAAAGATCTCTGAAACACTGAAGAAGAAAAAGAAAAAAGATGAGGTGAGCTGCACAGTGTAGTCTGCACTCCATTCCTGCATTACTGATGCGACTGCTAGTACATCAGATAAAAAGGATCATAAAAGATTGGTGGAAAGTCTACTAATACTGAGACGCCGTCCGGGGTGAAGGGCACTAAATAAATCGAAGTTGTTGTTGTTGTAACAGTTAGTGTTTCATTTACTGTACTGAAAGCTAGATGTTTATAGTGTTATTTACTGGATGACACTTTGTTTTTTAACCTTCATCGCCCGGAAATTCCAGTATCATTGATCAATCCAAGAACGGATAACTTGGCACACACCAGAAATTAAACCTGGGACGTTTGTATCAGTTTAGGACAAGACAGGATGGTATACTTACTACTGGCATGGATTGATTTTAGGAATATAACTTTATGTTTTTAGTTCTATTGAGCTACTTAGCTAATTAAAAGTGTGTCTTAAGAGTCTTTGATTGCATCATATTAGAGCCTAGACAGTGAGAACATGTTGCGGATCATAAATGTACGTCAAATGTGGCTGAATGCTTGGTAATTGTTATTACTAAAATGAAAAATAGCATTGTCTATAACAACATTGGTAACAACCTTCTTGTCCTTCAGCTGTTAGCAAAAAGTGTCCTCACACCAGACTTTGAAAAGAAGGATTGTGTTCCACCGTACAAAGAGTCACTTCGTCAGCTGAAAAAACAGCGCAGGGTAAGGATTATGTCGACTACTTTCCATTTCAGCAGCGTTCCGTTAAAAAACAAATCGGAGTTTATACTGCGCTTGGAAAATGTGTTTGGAAAATGAGACTAAACTTGTTCAGAATTGTTCAATTAGTGT
Organism: Hydrolagus colliei; assembly: GCA_035084275.1. Lineage (NCBI taxonomy): Eukaryota > Metazoa > Chordata > Chondrichthyes > Chimaeriformes > Chimaeridae > Hydrolagus > Hydrolagus colliei. Next base: position 18,851,303 of record CM068749.1, on the reverse strand, counting down.
GTTTTTATTTACCCGTTGCACATGTAGGAAGAACGTGAAAAGACAACTGGTGATGGTTGGTACAACATGAAGGCTCCTGATCTCACCGATGAGTTAAAAAATGATCTGCGGGCGCTAAAAATGAGGGCGGCCTTTGACCCCAAGCGTTTTTACAAGAAGAATGACCGTGTTGGCTTCCCAAAGTACTTTCAGGTATTTAACACGTAAACTGTGCTGTGTGTGACCTATCAGTTTTTACCTTTAATCTCATTCACTGAGATCAGATGGAATAGATAGTAGTAATTCAACTATAGATTCAACTGAAGAATAAAAGGACTGTTCACCTCCCAAAATGGAGGACGCCTTGGTTGTATCAAGAGGATTTTGTTGATACAAAATGGTATTGGTATTTATATCAACTTACTGGGTGAGAAGCCGTTTAGAATGAAAGGGGGACCATTCTGTGAGAATCTTGCTGTGCACAGTCAATCTTGCCCTGCCGACCGACAAGCAGCAAATGTGAGTGAGAGTCACCAGAGGTGGAAGATCGCAACCTTCTATGAAGTGTAAGCTAGATGGGAACATTTTCGAAGGTATTGGCTTGAGTGTCTGCCAACCTCGGAAGTATTGCTTAGAAAATGGCATCAACCACAAAGTAGTTTTTTTTACAATAGCAAAATTACGTTTATAGCTTGATTTACAACAATACACATTTAATTGCTTGTCACAGGTGAACTCGGTTTTAATAGAATTCATCCCCTAGTGTGAGTCACTGCCTTGAGAAAGTGAGCTAATGTGAGTAGGGACATATACATCAACATCCCTTTATATACATCCATTTATATGAAGGTTTAATTTACTTTGGCAGTCCAATAGCTTTATACAATTATTGAGGTGTTTTTCCTATTGCAGTGAGTGATTTTTTGTCGTTGTAGGTTGGTACAATTCTGGACAATCCAATAGACTTCTACCACTCTCGAATTCCCAAGAAGCAAAGAAAGAGGACAGTAGTGGACGAACTCCTAGCTGATGCAGATTTCCGAAGGTATCACTTACTCTATCTGTGCTTGTAACAAACTTTTTTTTTTTTTTAAAGTGATATTTTGATGGAGAAATCTGTTAGGACGAAATATCCTGGGTTGTGCACCAGTACCAGACATTATGCACTTGAATTCATTGAATCAAACCAAAAGAATAGGGTAGTCCTGTAGCTCAGTGGTTAGAGCACTCGCCTTACAAGCGTGGGACCTGTGTTCGAAACCAGGCCGGTCAGAGGGAAACTTTGGGCAAGTTTCCTTACTCCTAATAATAATCCCTCCAAAAAAAAACACAATAACAAAATTGGTCATTTCAATCCACGACTGTTTGTGGGACATTGCCGTGCACAATTGGCTGCCGCGTTTCGCCCATGAATATACAATCAATTCACTTTACAATTTCTGTGAAACGCTTTGAGATATCTTGAAGACATGAAAAGCGCTATATCAAAATTCTAGGATTATTATATTATTAGTCCAAATGCTTTGAAATTTGCTGGTACTTTGTATTGGTAAACTACACGGCTTTCGTTGATAAAATGTAAAGTCAATCCAGATAGTTCTGGATATGATTCACACACTAAATGCATCTAGATGTCTTTTGAAGAGTGCCGAATTCCTTTAATCCATTTAGTTTTACGTCAAGGAGGAAATAAGTGGGTGTTTTTTTTTTGCTTTCCCCCTCACCAGAAACAACAAGAAGAAATACCAGAAGATCATAGCAGAACAGGCAGCCACTGATGCTGGGAAGAAAAATCGCAAGAAGAACAAATTTGAAAAGCGAAGCCAGAAAAAAAAATGAACGTCCTTTTTTCTCTGCATCACTGCAACTTGCAATATGAGAACATTTGACCATAGTACCATCCGCATGGATGCTATCTTCCCATTTGTAAGTGAGGTTTAGCTTCTCTGGCTAATCACATTTACGAACTAACTGCTCTGCTGTGCTCACATTTGTGTTGCGATAGATTTTCAGCCTCAACAAACCATGTTGCTGTGAGATGATAGAGCAAGGAGCCTTTGGAAAAATACTTACACGATGAGAACTTTATCAAATTATGGTTAATGGACTTGAAAAAATTACCAATTGTGATATTTTACACATTGGTGTCCATCAGATATTGAATGTTACATGAAGAGAATACAATTATCAAATGATACCCTGATACTTAACCCGTACTCGGTTTTGATTTGCAATCTGATCACTTAATGTCTATTATTCAAGTTTCATAGGGATGATATCTGTGGTCTTTGATACTGTGAGAAAGTATTTTCTAATTTAAGTTGATAAATTGTCAAAGAACCAATTGAGTATTGTCAATATTGAACAAAGAGGGTGAATTATTTTCTTGGAAAATCATTGAAAAGCTTTGACTGTTTAGTTTCTATTTCTATACAAGATGTTAAAGGGAAATACAAGGAAATCTAGATATGTACAACTTGGAATTCGAGTTTGGAAAATATTACTGTATTATTTATGTATTATGTAAACATTTACCAATAAAGAGCAGTAAATACCTTACACTGAAGAATAATAATACAGTAATATTTTCCAAACTCGAATTCCAAGTTGTACATATCTAGATTTCCTGTTTTTCAGTAACCAATGCCTTTATTTCGCTTCTGTCCTTCTCTACCAAGATGAAATATGGAACTAGTCAAAGTATTATATTTTCAAGTTATTTGAGACACCCTCCTGATGTGAAAGGCTTTGTTTAAATGCCCAGATCAGGTTATTTAGATGACAGACTCTACCGGCTATAAAGATATTACTGAATAAATCAACAGTCTTCTTTCTATCTGGCCAGACCAGATCTTTAGTTAATATTAGTCCACTGAAAATGATGTGTTTGATATTTCCAACCATAACTACTACACTTAGGCACATTCGCAGGACCCAATGAACTGTAAGGATTAGTTGGACACAAGGTGAAGTGTGTGTGATGTATTTCCCTTTACAGCCAGTGCTGGAGGCAGGAATGGCAAATCTCTGTACAAGTCGCTCTCCCACCCTCTGCAGGAACAACTCTCATGCACTGAATCCTCCTGTTGCAGGAGTGGCTGGAAAGTGCAAGAAACAATAAAATGCTGCAGAAAAAATATCTTCCACGAAGCCACATGGATCAGATAAGATCAATAGATGGACAGATGGATAAAAAACCTTTATATAATGCTCTCACATAGGGTAGCATCCTAGAACTACTTATATAGATGCCGTCTACTGTATATAAATGGAGCTCGAGCATCCGCTTGCCTGGAACGTAAGCCAAGATCACAGAAGGCAATCACAGAGGCCTTTAGCTGGTATTATTTAGATACAGTATTGTAACAAGCCTTGCATTTGATATAGCGCCTTATCACGCCTTCTAGACGTCTCAAATGGCTTCACAGAATATACTGTAAAGCGAATTGATTGTATATTTGTAGCTAAAATTGCCAGATAATATTGTATGAGCTGATTTCACTTAGTTTTCACTTGGTTTCTGTCATCATGTCCTACAAATCTAAAACGAGCGAGTACGTTTGGCTTTGGATTTTTAGAGAAGATAAATGATGATGAGCACTAGTTTGCTGACATATAAATCACTGAGCTCCATAAACGTTTTACAATCCACCAGGCTGAACGATGAGTGGGTATGTAGTCCACTTGTGTTTATTCTCTGGTAAACCACACACGCAGCTCTGATTAATGCTACAAGTAACTCCAGTAGACGCTATTTCACAGACGTACACACTGGAAATAAACCAATACACAAATACAGTAGTGTAAATTATCAAGTGACGTATTTTTAGGGTTCAGCTTGTATGTATTTTAATGAATTCCCCAGTACAATATGCCAGCTGCGCCCTTTGAAAGTGTCAACTCACAGTTGAGATGAGCGTTGCAATTTCTGATATTGTACCTCCTCGAAATGTCGTGGTTTGAAGTGATCAATTTATTTTATTTTTTTCTTGAGGGATTATTATCAGGAGTGTGGAGTAAGGAAACATGCCCAAGGTTTTCCCCTGCCTGGAGTTGGACCCAGGTCACTTTGCTTGCAAGGCGAGTGCTCTAACCACTGAGCTACAGAAAGTTACAGTACTATAATACTGTAATAGGACATTTTCTGGACTTCACCGGGTATCATGCTGAACCCAGGCCTGACCTCCTGGATTCATGTCAATCCACATAGCAGGATTCACTGAATAGAGATCAGGTACAGAAGTCCCTGCTGATATTTTTTTTTCCTTCCCTGGAATTGAGACCATTTTTAGACCTCCTAATGGCTATGATTAGCTGATCTAATACAGACCTGGATATAACCTTCTCAGGCTGCAAGCTCCATTTTTACACATAGCACAAGCAGTTCATTGGCTAAACGGATAGAGCTTTTCTGCATTTGGTACTTATTTGAAATACTTCTGTATTTTTTTTCACATCCTGATATTCCGCAAAGCCTGACTCACACTCTTTAAAACCTGTTACTAAAGAAATTAGGACTCACTTTGATTTTGGTTGCATTGTTTTTTTCCACGTTCCTCCACCAGAGGTCAATAAACGACCAATGTTCTTGTCTGTAACTTAAAGAGGAAAGAGACTGCTGGTTTCATTGCTTGGTGCAGTATTAATAATAATAATAATCTTGTATTTTGATATAGCACTTTTCACTTTTTTTTTTACGTTTCAAAGCACCTTGTAGAATATGCTGTAAAGTGAATTGACTGTATATTTATGTGTGAAACCTGGCAGCCAATTGCACACAGCAGTGTCCCACAAACAGTCATGGATTGAAATCACCAATTTTATTGCGTTTTTTTTGAGAGAGATTATTATTAGGAGTGTGGAGTAAGGAAACTTGCCCAAGGTTTTGCCCCTGACCTACCTGGATTCGAAACACAGGTTTCATGCTTGTAAGGCGAGTGCTCTAACCACTGAGCTACAGGAGCTCCACATAATGGGGGAAAAAGGATATTATTTGGGCGCTCTACTAGTTGCATAGTTCAAAAGACCATTTGCCATTGTTGACTGACAAAGACCAGAAAGGGCCCTAGTTTAATGCTGGGTCTCTGCTAAATCCTCAGATGTAAGACCAGGTGACAGCAGCAGTGATACAACTAGTAAAGCCAGTGGCAAATGAGAAGCTGAGCTTTCCAAAGCTGGATGATCCCATGGGGAATAGCTGGATAGTGATTAGGAATTGAGAACATTGCCTCGGGCAATGAGGCCAATTGTAACACCCCTAGTAACCCAGTTGAGATCAGCCCAGACCGGGAATGGCGAGAAAATACAATCCAAATCCATTCTGTACCCTCTTTTTGTTGTGAATCATTAGATGTGTGATGATTGATGTCCAGCGAAAGGGGGTTTGGTAAACCAATAGGAGTTAATTATCTTTTATTATTTTCGACAACATAACAATCAATCGTTGGGTTTCATTGTTGGCCGTGGCTAAATAACAGCAGAGCAGACAATGGCCTGACCTGACAGCGATATTCATGACTTCCATTCACCCAAGGAGAGTGCAGAGTACAGTATCTATGAAGTAAAGAATTTAAGTGGTACTTTGTTTCAAAGAACTCCAGCCTTTATTAATATGCATAGATTCGCTTCAGGGCTTAGTCACTGTCCTCGAGCCTCCATTTTTTCAATTGGGATAAGTAGTTAATATGTCCGACAGTGATGGATTCTAGACTAATTCAGAAAGTTAATTCTTCGCCAGCAAAAATCCGTCTTACTGTAAAATATGATCCAAGTCTCAAAAGACACTTTACAACTTGATCCTCCCTGGAGCTTTGCAGAGGCTGTCAGGCCATTCAGCCTAGGTATTAGCTAAGCTTATTTTATTGAATGAATGCACTTTGTTATGAGGCCTTAAGCAATAGTTTCTCGGTGAGCTAAGGTGGAGATTTGTGACAAAGGTTTTCGGGTCATACAGTACTGTATGTGAAAACTGAGAAAAAGACTTTTTTTTTTACCCTAAAGTTCTCATAGTCAGAGTGATCTATTGACTCCCTTTCTTCTGGTCACATTTGCCATCTTTCCTTGATTTGGAAACAAAATATATCTTTGCTCAGACCATACGTAAGATCATTAATCAGGCCTGGGATTGTATTCTCCTTTCCAAGACAACAGCAAAAAAAAACACCATAAACTGGTAACATTGAGCAACAGTTTGTGTCCACAACACATTTTGTAGTGAATTCTATTTATCAAAAGTACTCGTATCTCTGGTAATGACACACTGGTTGATTCGGGGGGAAAAAAAGTTTTCAAATAACTTTATTCTAGTGAGTTGTATTGTTTAGCAAATTATTCTGATACATTTTACTGTACCAAGGGATGCAATAGAAGCAGTAATACTGGCTATATTTGTTGTACAAGTTTTCACAATAGACAAAGAATTACATACAAGAAAGATTACATCCTGCATTGCTGTCAATAGGAAATGTATCTTACAATGCTGTCCATCTATGGGTTGGTGAATACTAACTCAATCACAGCAAATATTGGCAATTTTTACTCCTAACACATTTACTGTGAGGCAACTGAAAATATGTATGTGACTGAATTGGCTGTCTCCACTCTCAAACAATGCTGACTCTCGGGTATCAAAGGCTCTCAGCCTTTGAATTATTCTTCGTAGACATATTTTTCATTAAAATGCTATATGCTGTTGGCCTGAGTACAAAGGGAGAGGGGAGAAATCATTCAGGGGATCTGCTCCTGAAGACTATTCAGTTTCATAATGACTGTGATATTACAGCTAGAGTCTACTTTATTCCTCCCAATCAATGATGTAACTAAGCGATCCTCTATTTTATTAGGAACACCTTTATAGCATGATGGTGAATATTGCATTTTAAGCTGTATTGAACACAGGTTTCCTGGCCTTTGAGAGTCGATTTTGTTCCATTTAAAGAAAGCTTTGAACATGGACCTTGACAGCAAATGATCCATCACCGGCCACATGTTTTCAATATTTATCCTCTGTGTCAGTGTGTTTTGTCATTATAGTCAGCTATACTACAGTCTGGTAATGCCTTCTAAACAGCTTCTGTGCAACACACATTAACATCTCTACCTCCACAGTGAACACAACTTCTACCAATATTTCTCTTGAGATTTTAATATTACAGTAGGTGCTATGTTATTCCACTCGGTTGCCATATTTTGCCCATATAATATGCAGTCACTCCACTTTACAGTACAGTATTTCCTGTGAAGAGCTTTGAGGTGTCTCAACAATGTGATAAGACACTGTCAAACGCAAGGATTATTACTAGTACTATTATTATTACTTGGAAGGATGGGAAGAATACTTAATTCTTTGATAGATTTGTTAAGACAAACTGTTCCAGCTGCCTGTCGAGTGTGTATAACAACAACAAAATTACATTTGTACAGCGCCTTTCATGTCGGGAGGACCCAGGGAGATAAAGATTAAGCTTAAAACTCATGAGGTTTTCTGGAACAATAAATGAAAAAAACGAAACGTCATCTTTGTAACCATTTTATTTTTACAATAAATGAAGGTTTCAGGATGTGCCCAACCTTAGCCTTAGGGCTGGTCAGCATCAAAGAAATAGTTTTTTGTGAAAGTATCAGTTCTGCTTCTCCCACATTTGTTTGGTTTCGAGCCGTCAACAAGATCACAGCTCCCACCTGTCTCCGCTTCATCTTACAGATCTACATTCAGGTGGCGAGCCATTCGTGGTGAATAATGTTGTAACTACATCGGGGCTGTGGTGTGAGAAAGCGGAATTCACTTTCACCGTTGTCTCGCAGTGTTGAGTATTTCTTCCAGTGCCCAATGCGGAGTAGTTCATCACAGACAAAAAGGTTTGTTTACTTGCTCCTGAGCTCAATTTACTCCATTCATAATGAGATGAGCTACCGGCATATATCAAACATGTTACTGGGCTCTCAGTAGATTGCTAGATTTGCTTTGTCGAGGTAAAATAAGGGATTTACGGTTCAGGCGAGCCAAATGGCATCGCTTCCATCCATCTAGATGTTTTAAGCACATCCGTTCAGATGTCATCAGTGTGAGACATGTCAAATACTCAGCGCTTTCAAGGAAAATCATTCTTTTGTTCCTTTTTTGTATGTGCTAAGTGAACCAGAGCATTGTCATTGTTCTGAACGCTGAACGTAAGATTTCATACAATTCTACTATTCTTTCCCCTTCAAAATGTGTAAACTGATTATAAATTTAATTAGCTTTGGTGGGTTAAGCCTTGGGTCAGGATTGGCAAGAGGTGGAAGCAATGAATCTTGTTCAGGCTGTGTTTTATGTTTCTGGATGTGACCTGAAGGGTTCATTTATACTTAGCAATATATGTATGCATATCATATACATGTATTATGTTGACAGCCATGCTGAATTGTCACAAAATGCATGTTCTCCAACTAGCAAAAGGAAGTAGGCACAAGACAAACACATAATTCTCACGTGGCACTGATAGGTTTACAAGCAGATTCACTTTGCAGTATAGCGCATTGTCGGAGAGGAAAGCCATTCAGCAGATATTTCGAGCAGCTGCCTGGTCCAGTAGGGATCTCCTCATTGGCCTTTCACTAAGTAGATCTGAACCAGGTATTGAGAATGTGGGGACACCCAAACATAGAGCTGTTTGTGACAAAGGAACCATGGAATTTCTACCGAACAGATTTAATCCACTCGACATGGAATCTGTACACATTCCATTTGTTCTTTATTTGCTCTGCTTCTCATTATCTATTGAAGACAACAAGAGATAGGATGAGAACGATTGTCATTGATGCCAAGTACTTTAGCAGCCATGGAGGGTAGATCAAGAAGAAGCGGGTTTGGAGTTGCAGTGGCCAATTTCAGGAAGTGTGTTTTTATTATTCGGAGGGCACTCTGAATAACAACCAGAACAGGTTGCCAGGAAGGCTGTTTGAGGCCAGGATACATGATCTATTTACAAAGCAGTTTGCTGCCGAGACGGGAGGGAGGCAGGGAGGATATTCTGGAGGAATGAGATCAGATGAGCCGAAGGGCCTTCTTCATCCAAACCAATCCCGTCAGCCAACAATGACTATTTTTTCAGAGAGACGTCATTCTAGCATGACATTGTTCAGTCTGAAGTTCCATCTATCCACTCGTCCGCTTGCTGTTGGAGGAAGAGGCTGCCTAGCCTGGCTAGTCAGGCAGTTTCTTCAGCAGATTTCACCAGGTGCAATCTTTGTTCTGTGTTCAGTTAGCTGATGGGAGGAGAGAATGGATGGTTTGTTAACTAACCACAGAGTTCCTGAACCACAGATAAGGACAACATATCAGTGACAATGTCCAAGCAGTTCCTGAAAACTGTAAGCGTGTTGGGTGAGGACGTGATCGGGTTTGACTCTTATTCCCCTCTCACGCTTCACAGCAATTTTATGAGTCAGGAGGATGTCTCAATATGCTTCAATTACTCTTAGCTTCCTGATAAATACAGTAAAGTGTGTTACCAGCTGTGGTGAAATGGTAGGATTAGTCAGTGACAAACACTGTGTGTGTATATATAGTCCCAGATTTAGCAAATTAGGTCTGTGCATTGTTGTTACGCATTCATTCCTTAGGCTGCAGAAACAACCCTCACAGGACAATAAGATTATTGATAGGACCTTGCTGGTCTGAGATGTGTCTGACTTCAATGATCATATCACGATGGGAGTGAGGCATACCAAAGAAACCAGCTCATTTTACAAAGGCTCCACAGATGATTAGTCAGCGAGTGTTCTAGCTTGAGTAGTTTGATAGACTTGTACGATGGACTGAATTGCATGCAATATATTTCTATGGTTCCATGGTGCAATTTCCTCGTTGCCTACTGATTGTAAAACGTCAGCAAGGTGACACCTTTGTAAATGGGCTGCTCATTCCGAAATCAGAACTAAGCCACTTAAGGTGCGGCTAAAGTCAAGAACCATTTTAAAAGCCACACAATAACGCCTCCCAAATCATGAGTTTCTCAAATTTGCGCACAGTGTAAAATTGTACAATGATGGTCTTACGTCTGGGCCCATGAGAAATGTCAGGTTGGAAGTAGCAGTAGTAATAAAGACTGATTATTATAATAATAATCCTTGCATTTGATACAATGTTTTATCACATTGTTGAGACATCTCGTATTGTGCACTTCCCAGCACATATTGCCAAATTGATTGACTGTGTATTTGAGGGCAGAATTATCATTGTTTTTAACATAAACATAAAAATTTTAACCAATAATGGAAGTGGCAATACTGGTCTTCACTAAATCCAAGGGATTTTGAACCTAATTGTAATGTTCCAAAGTCTCAGTAAAGAACAATAAAGTACATCAGTAAAGCAGTAAAGTACATTATTTGTTTTCATCTTTTAGAAGCATTCCCATATTACACGTGACAAGATATAATTTTCCTGTTTTAAATGGAATACCGTTTTGGTTGATGAATCTGCCGCTATAACTAAATAGTGGAGGTAGGTGCTCTGTGATTGGCTGACTGACTGGTCTGTTTTAACTTTATTATATTTCTGATTTTTATCTCTCTATTTCAACTTTATATTACGGTGACCAGATGCTATAATTGTCTCAATGCCTCATCAATTTCAGACAAGCAGATATTTTTCACCTATGTTTCTTTGCCCCACCGCCCCTCCAAGTTGCTGATTTAATCTGTAGTCTGATCTGCACACAAACAAATGCCCTTCACACCTTCCCGTTTTCTTATCCAACGCTTCCTGCATATCTCATCGTGCCTTGTTCCCAGCTGAACATAGAAACAGGAAAAGGCAGCTTCAGTCTGTGTGGCCCCAATGCAGTGTTTCCCAGTGTTATCTTCTCCTTATTGTACTCTTTCCACATCTGTTCCGATTTGTGACGTCTCGGAGACTTGAAAGGCGCTATATGAATGCAATTTGCTGTAGTTGTTGAATTCACTTCTGCCCTCACAGTTATTATTTAACTTGAGGTGGGTTGGTTTACGATTAGGATTTACATTGAGAGATGGGGTATTTGCTGTTAACGAGCATCTCTGATAGGGGACTTTCAACAACTGCCTGATTGTGAATGAGTTACATGCTATCTGGTGCAGCCCACGTAGATATATTTGTGGGTATCAGCGCAGCGCAAGTCCAGGCTGACACACTGTTTTACAGAAAGGCAAAAGGCCGATGTTTATTTTAACGGAACATGTTTCTGAATTGTTTCCAATGCCTTGTCGGATGCTGTTTCCATTTCACTCTGTTTGAGTAAACAAGGACAAAATGCAAGGCAGTGAGGAGGCACATCTTGATCCAATAAAAGAATGGACCACATTCTATGATTCAGAGTGTTGGGAACGTTCAGTAAGTGTATTATATTTAGCACTGTTAGTTACACATTTAGCACTTTGATAGTCAAATTACATTTGGCATTGAGAACTATACTGCATTGTATTACATTTAACAGAAGTTGCTAGCAGCACTCAGCAGCTCAGGCAGCGTCTATGAAGATAATAATAATAATCCTTGCATTTGATATAGTTTTTCACTTCTTCTAGCCATCTCAAAGCGCCTCACAGAATATGTTGCAAATTGAATTGACTGTATATTTGTGAGCGAAATGCGGCAGCCAATTGCGCACAGCAGCATCCCACAAACAGTCGTGGATAGAAATGACCAATTTATTATAGTTTTTTTTGAGGGATTATTATTAGGCGTGTGGAGTAAGGAAACTTGCCCAAGGGTTCGCCCTGACCTGCCTGGAATCGAGCACAGGTCTCACGCTTGTAAAGTGAGTGCTCTAACCACTGAGCCATGGAACTCCACAAATAGGAAAGTGAGTCAATGTTTCGGGTCCACAGCTTTCCAGCATCTGAGGTATTTGGAGTTCTAGTTTAGTGTTACTTTGAAATACTGATAGGCGTACAGTGTTCAGCATTGTTAGTTGTACAGTATTTAGCACTGATAGTTGTATTGCATTTAGTATCTACAAATGTAATTTTGTTGTTGTTGTATTTATAGTAGGGAGACAAACAGAAACCAACAGTCAAGAGACTTTTTTAAAAGCCAACTTGTATTGATTAATTCCACAGTCGATGAGACAATTTGCCTGTGGATTATTATAATCACAGAATCCCAATGTTTTTCACTTTGTCGTGTGTTTAGATCAACCTTAGTGGTAACGATTAGTGTTCTAATCTATTTTTATTTAATGACTTTGAGGTGCATGATCTGTAATGGGTACATTCGCTGATGTTTGTTTTTACACCTTACCAAACGCACAGAAGCAGTCGCTGAATAATTGCACAATGCTGAAGTGTGCCGCACTGTTTTCATTCCATATGTGTTACCTACCAACACTTGGATAATGGATAACCAAAGGCGATTGGTTTATTTTCGACCTTCTACCTTTGCTCCTTTGTAATATCTAGCACAAATGAAAAAACAAATACTTAAGCAAAGCATGGGAAAACCCATGGACTGTAACCTTGTGTTGTATCAATGTTCCCGCTCGACCCACTCCTCCTTTCATGAACACGATGACTCTTTGCTTCACACGCCCTTCCCTGATGGCTATATACCACCTCGTGATCCGAGATAAACTTCTGTCGAAAGGTTCTGTGATCATAACTGAGCTGCTTCCTGTTCTTACGCCATAACCGCATAAATAATGTCTACCGTAAGATATTGATGCCAATTGTAGTCCCTGCCATTGTTTGTGGGACGCTGTTGTGCACAATTGGCTGCCGCGTTTCGCCCACAAATATTTAGTCGATTCACTTTACAATACATTCTGTGAAGCGCTTTGAGACGACTAGAAGACGTGAAAAGCGCTATAGCAAATGCAAGGATTATTATTTGTATTATTATTATTATTATTATTATTATTACCATTGCCCTGAATGAGATGAATCAACCACAGTCTCTCCGGGTCAGTGTGGTTGACTTTCGTATTGTATATTGCCTTTACCAACTTCAGCTTCACAAAATCTACGATTGAGCCACAACGATGTGAACATTTGATGTGGGAATCCACACAACCGTCGCTTCCTGACTGGAGTTTGTTTTCTTTGTCCTGAATATGAAAAAAAAATCCGACGAGGTGCAGGAAACTGGGTTAGCGAGCTGCTTAAATAACTAATGGTGGGGTGGTCAGTGACCATATAGAAAGCGAGGTTAGTGGCAGAGAGGTTTCCACGCTTTTCTTACCCTAAGAAAAGTAATATGTTTCGATGCTGAGTAACCTATTCAATGAATGGAGGTCAGATGATTGTGAGTTAGTTTTCATTTTTTTCCCCCCTCAGGTCACTATTCCAGCTGCACAAACTCAGCCGTTATAATTCACGACTTGCCCTATGATGCACAGCGTTTGTGTTAAGTGATTAATGGGACATTAATTGTATTATTTTGTACATTCGCCTTTGCTGCCGCTTCTCTTTTCCCCCCTAATTCCCACAAGCATTTACCCCCCCTCCCCATTCCCAAAGTACGTTTCATGGGCCATTGGGTGGGGGTGGTGTGGGAGGGGGATAGGGGGGTGGGGGTGGGTGGGGTGGGGGGGTCAGAGGCAGTAGCAAAGAAGTGATCCTATAATTGTTCCAACTGAGATTAGCCAACTCAGCACAGAAAACGAGCTAAAACCTGGATGTTGTGGCCTGTATATATGGCTTAGTACTAACTTGGCCAATATCTTCACTGTCTAGGCCAGGGAAGGTGGAAAGGCATTGATCGATGGATAGTATTGTACACTAAGATATTATACATAATTTGTATTTAAATATGTGTTAGAGGTGTGTTTGTTATGAGAATTCCACCACAAATTGGCCATTGAATGGTTATGAGAGCTATCACTACTCTGCAATAACAAGATAGCAGAAACTGCAGTCTTTATTTGTACAAAGTTAGGCAATGAACAGGATACCAAATGAGCAGAAAATTACACAATGCCAGCCATGCTGTAGGTGATGGTTTGAAGCTACAGTTCTGCTCATGTACCTAATTTAACAACGTCACATCATTTAATTGAACTGTGAAATTGTTCCACCTTTCGAAAGTTGTTTTTTATGCTATGCGTGAGCAAAATCTATTTACTCACAGCACTTCACAATTGTTTCTGTACAAGTTTCAACCTGTTGTTTACAAAGTCGAGTTATTTAACATGTTATACCATGTTGGTATAACAGAGAGGTTTCCACGCTTTTCTTACCCTAAGAAAAGTAATATGTTTCGATGCTGAGTAACCTATTCAATGAATGGAGTTCAGATGATTGTGAGTTAGTTTTCATTTTTTTCCCCCCTCAGGTCACTATTCCAGCTGCACAAACTCAGCCGTTATAATTCACGACTTGCCCACGACTTTTCAATATCTAATTGAGTATGTTATACCATGTTGGTATAACATACTCAATTAGATATTTGAGAGATTTTTAATCAGTTACTGCGCAGGCCAGATTAACATGATGAACATAGTTTGTGTTTTACTCACTGCTCAGTGTTTAGCATTTGACGTTGTAAGGAATTGTTTTTGATTGAAATTGGTTGGCAAGGAGTTGGTCACAGCCTTGGGACGTCCTCCTGACATCAAAGACGCTCTATAATATAATGTTGTTGTTGTTGTTGTAGCTCTGTCCATTCTAGCTAGAACTGGGACATGCAAAAAAGTTACTGGTTTGAATTCCTGCCTCAGTGCTTCTGAATCTAGGATGAAAAAACGAACCAGGGCTCCAGCTCTTGATCACTGTCCAATGTTTCTTGCCCTAAAGTGTGTGGATGTGGATTTCAGGGAGGATAGGACCGCAAACAGCTCTGTTACTCTCACAGTTGAACAGTGTAGTTACACTCACTATGAGCCAGCTATTGGAGGGGCTCAGAAACTCAGAGGCGATATACCAGATATGCATTTACGGTATATATATTAGATTTATATTTGGAAAGGGTATTGTGTAACTGTATGTCAGAAGTATAAACTCATGTTAAGGAAGCTTGCCGCGGTTAAAGAGAAACAGGAAAAGACTTGTTCAGGCCACAAAAATGCACGATCGTGTCAGAATGTAAGTGTTATAAGTTTTGGCATATTCCACAAGTACATGTAATATTTGCTTTGCGTTCTGACTTGGCAAATAGTTCAGGTGTAACTATATATGGCTTTTGAATCGGTGCTGTTTCACTGTCTGATACTGAATCACCTCAACCAAGCACCGCAGACAGCACTGACCTCCATAACAGCTGCCTAATACACATCTGTGCTGCTGGCTTTGTTCTGTTATTCCTTAGGGAATCTCACATTGGGCTCCAGTGTGTATAAACACTTTCGAGGTGCAATTTCGTAAACTATTGAAAAAAATATTGCACTTAAAGCCAATGTATTCTTCTGCTCTAAAACCCGTCAACCCCTTTACCCTCCTAGAGTTCCCTCCTTAACAAATAATAATAATAATAATAACCCTTGCGTTTTATTGTAGCGCCTTAACACATTTTCGAGACGCCTCAAAGCTCTTCACAGAATAAGCTGTGCAATGAATGAACTGTATATTTCGGGGGCGAAACGCACATGCAAATGCACTGCAGGCTCCAAGAAGCCTACCACAGTACTACATGAGAGGTGTTACTCATATTGGAGGAGTGGTTTACCAAACGGGGTTGGGATTTGCTGCAGTTCTCACTCCACGGTTTAGCCTCTGCTGACTGGAGTATTTCTTCACTTCCAGCTGTCTGACCATCTCCATTAGAATGAATGGAATGCAAGGTACCATGGAGTAACTTGCAACATTCCTCTCAAAGTGTTCAGGGATTTTGATAACATCGTGAGTTTAGCCCAAATCAGTGTGACTAAACTGCTGATGGCAAGTGGGCAGAAAGTTCCTGTGATTGGTCCTGAATTGCAGTTCCTAAGGTGTGTCTTTTTTTTCCGCGAAATAAGGTGTTGATTCTCTTAGCCAACGTCATTCTGAATAGGAGGATCCCAGCAGTCACTGAACTATACTGTATTCAGATCACAGTTGAAGGAAATGATGATGACTGCTAACATGTTGCTGCTACTTTATCTGACAAAGCTGAACTAATACCTGCACCCAGTACAGCTGCCTGTCTCCTGCCTGCCTGTGTTATCTTGTAAGTATGCAGGAATGCCAAAGATTTTACATTGCTTGTTAGACTCTTGGTGAACTGGCGTGGAAAGGAATCTTGACAGCTGTTTGGAAGGTAGATTTAAACTCCTTATTTTGTATCGGTCCGAATGAAAATCTTTACATAGAATTACTGGTGTGTTTTTTTTAGTGCTGTACTGTATTGTTTCATTTCCAGGAGTTTGCTGGTGAATGTTAAACAAACTGCTGACGTTTTCATCCCTTGGGTTTGGACTTTGAGATGAACGGGGAATTTCAATCAAAGGAAATACATTAAACCTTTGGTCATTGGGGTGGATGTTGCAAAACAGATTTCAGTGTCAAACAAATGCCTAAGAAAAGTGTTTAGATAAATGTCTAATATGTATAGCACTCCTTGAAAAAAAACAATCCTTGATCTGAAGATTGTTTAAAACTGCCTTCAGGTTTAAGTGGTATTTTGCCATGGCTTAGGAAAGTCAAAAAGAAACACAAAATTTTGGAAAAGAAACAAAACAACCTTTGTGGTGAAAAGCTTACTGAGAAAGTGTTTTGACTTTAATTCTTGGTAACAGTTTAGTTTAACCTCTTCTCCACAGCCTCCCCACTCCCATCCCCACCCCCTTCCATGCTTAGCATTTTACTATCCTTGAAAGTATAGAACATCTGTTTTACTTTACTTTGGAATGTGTCTCTTCGAGCTAGTTAAACCAGGTACAGGTGGAAAGGAATGAATGCTGACTGGGGTAAGGTAACTAATCTGTGTAGACACAGAGGGAATACTTTTGCACCCACATTATGCATTTCTTATGAAGCGGGTGTTTTGGTTTGGAAGAACTAGAGATTGATTTCATAATAATGCTTGCATTTTGATTTAGCCCCTTTCACATCAGGAGGACATCACACAGCGCTTCACAGGATAATAATAATAATAACAGTAATAATAATAATTCCTGCATTTGATCTGGCACTTTTCACATCTTCTAGACATCTCAAAGCGCTTCACAGGATATACTGTAAAGTGAATTGACCATATATTTGTGGGAAAATGCAGCAGCCAATTGCGCAGAGATTGAGTGAGCAAATTCTTATCATTTTTTTCTTAGGGATTATTATCAGGCGCGAGGAGTAAGGAAACGTGTTTCCCCCTGCCGGGAATCGATTCCAGGTCTCTCACTTGCGAGGCAGGTGCTCTAACCACTGAGCTACAGGACTCTAAGGATATACTGTGAGCTTGTAGTGACTGTGAAATTTGTATGAGAACTGGATAGCCAATTTGTCAGCCTAGAAAGGCTATAAGGCCAATTTAGAAAAGTTAGCCAATCAACAGATTACAAACTACTATACATTTCCAAGCAATTAGTTTGGTTGTTCTCTCTTGTTTCCAACAATTGATCTGCCCCTAGAGATACATTAGTGCAATACCCTCCGACCCTCAAAAGAATCTATTGCTTCTAAGAAATGGCGGAAAATGGTTTCAGTTCAGCAACAGCCCTTCAATTCCTCTGCAAAGACACTGACCTGCTGGTATGACCCCAAAACTATAGGCATTGACAGGTCATTTGGAGCCCTGTAGCTCAGTGTTTAAGAGCACTCGCCTTACAAACGTGAGATCTGTGTTTCGAATCCAGGCAGTTCAGGGTGGAAACCTGGACAAGTTTCCTTACTCCACATGCCCAATAATAATCCCTCCAAAAATAACCTAACAATAAGAAATTGGTCATTTCAATCCACGACTGTTTGTGGGACACTGCTGTGCGCAATTGGCTGCCGCGTTTCGCCCACAAATATACAGTCAATTCACTTTACAGTATATTCTGTGAAGCGCTTTGAGACGTGTAGAAGATGCGAAAAGTGCTATATCAAAATGCAAGGATTATTATTATTATTATTTGCCTGGGAGGCATCGTAGCCAAACATGATTCAGTCCAACACCCATGGATTCCAGCAGGGGTCTCT
Source organism: Hydrolagus colliei (assembly GCA_035084275.1). Lineage (NCBI taxonomy): Eukaryota > Metazoa > Chordata > Chondrichthyes > Chimaeriformes > Chimaeridae > Hydrolagus > Hydrolagus colliei. The sequence continues at coordinate 18,833,273 of CM068749.1, read as the reverse complement.
AGACAGTGATTAGAAATGATTTGTTCCCTCCATACCAAGGAACACTGAGTCCAATTGTAGCTCCCGTACTGTTGCTCAGTGACTTGTAATCGCTCAGATTAAAGGCTACCTACATCTCTCCCTTGTTTTTGCTGCGTGCTTTTCACAACACAGTGAAGCGGAACAGAGGCTGGCATTGCCACTCAGGCAACAGAACTCCGATTTGTTAACAAAAGTAACTTTGGCTCAATTTTCTGTAATAGGGCTGCCTGACCAGTTTGATCTGTCCTTGTGATCTATCAGACAGACTTACAAAGAACGTACAGTATCAAGAACATGCTGTTCAGCTCAACTTGTCCATGCCTGTGTTTATATTCCACATGAGCCTCCACCCATCCTACTCCCCTTTCTCCAACTTCTGCCCATCCCCAGCCGATTCTTAAACTATCGAGAGAATTATAAATTGGGATGGAGGTAACTGGATGCAGTAGTTCAGGAATAACTTGTCGTGTCATTTTTCCTGAAGAGAGTGACTGCCTGAGTTTGTTGTCTGCACAGGTTCCCTTGTCTGTAAAATAAAAGCGATCATGGATGTGAATATTTTTGCTCTGGTTTTTTTCCCTCTGAGACACAACGCAATCTTTTTGAGCTGCTTTTCGTGTTAGAACGTATTTTGCATACAAGCATTGCTGCAGGTGGGCTGCTGTTTGCTAAAACTTGTTAAGGCTGCTGATGTGTGCTGCCGTTTGGTGTTGAAATGATGTGGCATCGTTTGTTGCACAACATTGCCCTTGGGCCAACGCAGGATACTGTATTCAGAAATAAGGTTAAATAGAGGTTAGAAAAGTCTCCTTCATATCAACCTGCAGTGACGAACCAACTGAAATAGGTTAATCATTGTTCCAGTGTGTGTAGGACATCTAACATCCTTCAGTCAGGTCACATTTAATGGAAGAGATACTGCGTCTAATGTGTGTGTGTATGAGCCACGCTGTGAACACCAAAGGCTCGTTCCTTGGACTCCACACGCTCTACATCTGAATGTTATCCGTGGGAGCTTATGACCGATTTCTGAAGGTCAGTTGTATGCGTATCTGGTACGGAAAGCCTGTTAGCGATGAGCATCCCCCAGCAGCAAAATTCGTAAGATACCAGGTCTTGATCACCAGGCTGTTACAGAGTTAGCTGATCTCAGATGAGGAGAACTCAATTGGCCTCTGAATACGTAGCCGAGCTAAAGGGGGGAAAGCATGTGGGACAAATTACACCGCATGGCTATCAACTCCCTGCTGGAAGTGGTTGCTGTGGGGGAACAGTTTTGTTGTTAAAGATACACACACACGAGGAAAGCTGCCCATTTCCTCCCCTGCCACGAGTCCCTGCGCCCAACACAAGTAACTGCCTCCAGGAGAGAAGGTCAGGAAGTTAATCAGAATAAGTGTTCCATACCGTAAAGTGTGAATTCTCTCAAATCAGGGGGCTGATGGTTCTTTTTAGTCATTTGAGTGAGTGCTTATCGCAAGGAGTGGCTGCGGCATGAAATCACTTATTGGGGAATGGAGCGAGTTGTATATATTAGATTTTAAGAATGGTCGGGCGTTTTGGAACAGCTGTTACTTCAATGCACTCTCTTCTCCTCCCCCCCCCCCCACCCACTCTTTTAACCCTCTGCTCCCGTAAGTGCTGACTCTTTTGTGTGGAGGACTTGAGCCAATAGGCACTGTTTGCCCTCCCATGCATCCCCAAGTGACCACAGTATACTGTACTGCGTAACCTCGGCATGCACCTCATTGCTTTCTTCCACATTGGTTTGGGGTTTAAGGTGAGCCCCCTGCCCTTTGCATCTTGGCGACCAGAATTGGACTCTAGGTGGTACGCTTGGTGTGTTAACCACTTCTGGGAAGGTGACAGTGTCACATCATCTGTATTATTATCTCCCTGCCCCTAAAGCTGGGGCTGGAATTGGTACGAGCGAAACAATACGACAGAGTATTGTATAACAGAGGGGAGTCCCAGTGGGAGCAGCCTTTTGTGAAGGAATTGAGTTCTCTTTCCCCCTCCTTTCTTACAGGTGGTTTAACAAATGTGTTAATATCAGGTGCCTGAGGTCACCAGGTTCCTTCCTCTTGTTCAACAAAGGGCACGGTGGTGAATAAATCCATGTCAAATTGCACCTCAAACACACACTGACCTGACCCAATGTGTGAACCAGGTATTCAAATATAACTTGAATAGGTGTGTGTGTGTATATATATATATATAAATCTAGTTTTAGCGTTAAATTGCTGCTTGACTAAAAGTTTTCAAACAGCTGTGGTGTCTACACAAAACGTCCAGCGGATTTTGCTGTCTTTCAAGGAGTTCGTACAAGGGAGACACACAGTGCAGCCCAGAGTTTCACACTGTAACCAACAAACAGCAGCAAGACTTTGAATGGGTAGGAGGGAACAAGCCATACAAATGTTAAAAGCTTTTGTTATCATCTGGCTCCTTTATTTATCATGTAACCGGTCCTGTGTTGACTGAGCGAAGACAAATCCATTTTGTTTTTTTGTCAGTAGAGCTACTGTCTTTGACGAGTGGAGAAAGGGGTAAGGAATGTGGGATGTGATGTAGTGAGAAAGGATTTCTCAGCAGTTTCTATACTCTTCCCAGAGGTTGGCTTCGTGCAAAGGTGACGCTGCAGTGCTGCTGCTTGACTCTGTTGGATAACACATTCAGTTTCTGTCATTAGAAATAGATAAAGATCCAACAGGGCCATTTTGAGTTCCTGAAACACGACTGAGAGAATTGAGGACACGTTAACTTCATTAAAACCCACCTGTTGGAATTCAAAGATCGTTTTTTGGGACTCCCACAGAATTGCTGTGTCTGTATCCTTTTCAATAGGTTAGGCTCGCAGAAAACGCAATGTTTGTGTATGAATTATTGAAGATTGCTGGCAATATCTGCTTGCAAAGAATTCAATCAGCCTCTCATCGTGATGATCAGGGAGGATGGGACAACTGAGCTTACACTGATGTCAATTTTCCAGCCAGATAGTAACTGGATAGTGATTAGAATCAGGAATCATGATTGCTTCTCTCCCTAGCTTGGAAAATCAATAGGATTCTCTTGACTGGGACAACAACATGACAAGTGACTGCCAGGATGTTGGAAGGCGAACCAGATGGACCTTGGTCTTCCTTCACCTGGCAAATTCTTCTGATCTTATGAGTTTTGCCAACAGCTCAGGCAAAGGGTTAAATCTGGGACCATTGTGGCTTGTGTGAACCAGTACTAAACTGAGCGGTAAATGTGGGTGAATCCCAATGCTTGCAGACATTGTGTTTGAGTAGGAAACAATCACTCGGTGGAGGGGAGGGAACAGAAAAGTTGGAGAAGACAGCTTAAGGTTTAGGGATATATGTCTGTCTAGTGATTGTCTAACCCAGTCAATTGAAAGTTTTGTCCAAAGAGTAACGCTCTGCACGGCATTTCATACAGGAGGCAACGTCCCATTTACCTGAACAAGAATGAACAAACTGAACAGTGAGTCACAGGCTTACAGCTCTCTCTCTCTCTCCCTCTCTCTCTCAATTGCCATGACTATTCATTGCTGCTCTTATGGGAAATCATACCTGAGTAATACCAGCCTTTGAAGCTTGAATTTGATTCATCATTCATTAACATCTTAGTGTTTGCATTTAATTTTTACTGCGCCCAGTAAATAAACTCGTATTACTGTATTATTTCACCCACAAAATATACAGTCAATTCAATTTACAGTCTGTTCTGTGAAGCGCTTTGAGATGCCGATAAGACGTGAAAAGCGCTGTATCAAATGCAAGGATTATTATTGTTATTATAACTGGCATCGTTGCTCACTCTTTCCTCATTCGGAAATCAGACACTGTATCACATTCAAATCATATCTGTTTTATGATTATGATGTTTTATGATTTCTCGTAAACATTCTGCCAATCACTCTTCACTCAGTCTAAATTATTTAGAATTTAGAGTTTTAGGAAACTCTAGTCTTTGATAACAACCTAATTACCGTACTAAGCAGTTATTCATTCTGGTACATTGCCAAAGTTGTCTCTCCTAAATTCTCTTGGTGTCTCTTTCCATCACTCAGTTACCCCGATAGTTCAGTGGCAAACAAGAAAATGGTGTAGCAATGCTCTCATGCATTTTATGAGACACTCACTGTGTTGCCCACCAGGAAGTTTGCAGAGAGTTCCTGTTACCTCTTGCCATCCACCTCGTGGGTGACCAACTCGTGACTATCCTTCTTAGAGGGCGGTCAGGTGAGATCTCCTTGGACCTGAACTGGGTCCAAAGTGACATGTTTGGCAACAGGATGTTAGAATTGAGCTCACCCTCTGTCATGGTCTCAGGAATCCAGTCTCTGAGCCAGGCAGGACTGCAGAACTCCAGCCGAGTGCTGATGACAGCACAGCCAGGCTGGCGTGGTGCTAGCACCTCGACTTCAAGATCCACACGCTTGTGTTTAAATCCCTCCACTCCTTTGTATAGTTCCCCTATTTCTCTAACCTCCTCTCTCCTCACAGCAGTATCCGCTGTCCTCCGCTCTCCTGGGTCTGGCCTCCTCTTTGTCCCCCGAGTCCTCCGCTCCACCATCGGCGGCCTTGCTTTCAGCCGCTTGTGCCCTGAAACTTTGGAACTCCTTCGCCTCACTTCTTCCTTTCCTCTCGGCGCCTTGGGACATCCCCCCTGATGTGAAAGGCTCTTTATCGATGTAATTTTGTTGCTGTTGATCTTCAGGTCACATTCTGAAGACCTTTCTCTTCGATTGCGCTGATCGTCACATTCCTCCTCCCCCTGGCTCTGTCTGTGACATTGGGAAGCGCTCTGAGACGCCGCCTGGCGTGGAGGGCGCTATATAAATCGAAGCTGTTGTTGTTGTTGAGGGCGCTATATCAACACAAGTTGTTGTTTTTGTTGTTGTTGAAAGGGCTGACCAGTTACTGGGGGGGCAGGGATTCTTCCCACATAACTCCAGTTTAGCCCCAAATGGTGAAGTGGCTTTCTTACAGGTTGTATCATCTCTGTGATCTTTTGTGGAATCAACCAGAGTCACTTTTCTTCCTCGTATAAAATGAAAGTCAAGGCCGCTTGGAATCTTTTTTATTGACTCACTGAGTCACCGGGCTAAACTGGGGTTAGGGAAATGAGGGGGAAATGAAGAGGATTTCAAGGAGCAAAAGGTCCAACTACTTTAAACTGTATGGTTTCAGATGCTGTCATTTTATCATTGACTGGCTACCTGCACTCTTAATGTGTCTCTGTTTCTCTTGTTACTCAGTTGATTTTTAATCGGGCCGAAACTCGATGCGAAAGTCTTCCATAATCAATAAAATAAGCCTTTGCCCCACTTCTTTCAAAAGCCTATCTTCTTTAGGGAAAAATGCCAGTTTTAACCAATTGAAGGTTACAGGTAATCCACAGGTAAACTCAGATCGGAATGTAAGAGATAATAAAACAAATTTGGCGACTGGCTTTCTAGCGAATCCCATAAGAACCATAGTAATAGTTTATTTTGAATCATTAGACGTTAAATTATAAAAATGCCTAAAGTAATCTTCGACACTGGTCTATCTGACCCGTGTTACAGGTTTAAAGTTACTTTACGTATTGTTAGAGCTTCCAAATTTGAGTCAAAGGGAACATTGAGATATTAGTCATCACTTCAGGGGATTTCAAGCTGTGCTCTGTCATAAAAATGTTATTTGTAATCTTCCGGTGTTAAAAGATACAGTTCTAATGACCTTCATCTTCTAATCCCTTCTCTCCCAGCCTCAGAGTTGTGAGGCAGCAGTTGTTCAGGCTGCTTTCAGCACTGCGGCGAATGTGTAATGATGTCTCTCTCTCGGCTTGTTCTGTTCGAGGCTTTGCTAGTCAAACAGGATAAACCATCCGGGTAAACACAGGTAATTCATTCAGATGGTAATCACACAGATAGTTGGTTTGCAGGCACATTGGTGCTGTGGCACACACTCAAAGAGAGTCTCAGCAGGGAACATTCATGGAAGAAATAGTTCGATGAGGTAAGCTTTCAAAGTTGAAGCTTGTCTTTCATTGAAATGATAAAGCTTTCTATTTTCAGCAGAGGAAGAATGAATGTAATTAATAATCCTTGCATGTGATATAGCGCCTTATCACGTCGTTAAGGCATCTCAAAGTGCTTCAAAGAATATACCGTAAAGTGAATTGACTGTATATTTTGAGAGAGGAAGACTGCTTCAGTGTTTGCCGCAGTATGTGAGTGGTAAGCAGCTGTGTGCCATTTATACGTTTAATGTCTTGCTAATCCAGATTGATGTATATTTGAGAAACTATCTGTTGTTATGTTGAATCACCATTTTTTTAAAAGAATTTGTGAAAACTTGGTACTGTATTTAGTAAGTGTTATTTCCTGTGTTTAGCAGTCACAAGCAGATCGTTTTCATTTAATTATAGTTTTTTTGCTCTCAGTTGAAAGCTCAATTTCCAGACTTCTATGTAATTTTGAATGCAGTCTGGTTTGTTTGTACCGCTGATAGCAGAAATCAGTAGTTTTATCCTCTGTGTGTCTGTGTGTGAATAAAGTATTCCGATAAATTGTGGCTTCCTCTTGTGGAAGTAAGACAAACGGTTAAAAAAGCATGTCATCTCCAATCTTTGCTGTTAGTTCTCATGGATTTGAATCCTAGCGCACAGCGTTGAGAATAGCGGGAGAGCTGAAAAAGAAAAATAAAGTTAAGAAAACTGAGCTCAGTCAGACATGCAGCTATGTGTAAACAGGGAGAGCGCCTGTCCTGGTTTTGATTTTGTTGTGTTTTTTGTGCCAAGCCTGCTTTCATTTCAAGGTCTGTAATGTGGCAATAGTTTGGCAGATGTCTGCTTATCAATGTAGCGCTCAATAGACTGACATTTTGTACATTTGATGATCGAGCTGACAAATTGAATCTGGATAAGGAGCATTGAACTGGTCTGCTAGGGCTCAGCAGCTTCAGAGTAATAATACATCAGCTTTAGTACAGTGAGCAGATAGATACCTGGTAAATGTGCATGATCAGATAGCTGACGTTGGCACAGCACAGTACTGTGTGAGTTAGCTGCCGTGGTGTGCTGTAACCTTCACGAAGCTGTGAGCTTTTCGGATTCCGCGTTTGACCCACAAAATGGACAAGTCAATTCGCTTTGCAGTATATCCCACGAAGGTCTTTGAGACAACAACAATAATAACACCATTTCTATAGTGCCTTTCACATCGGGAGGACGTCCCAAGGCGCTGGCGCATCTCCAACACGTGATAACGCTCTATATCAAATGCAAGGATTATTATATTCACATTTCTGTAAAGGTTACACAGTCGTGGTTTGAAATGGGAGAGGACCAGTGAACCCATCTAACTCCCCAGAAAGTTTGTTTGGCACATCTCTTCTTATCACCTAATAACCGCAAATCCTTTTAATATTCACACGGTTCACATAGAAATAAGTTGATTCTTGTCGACAGCTCTTGCCAATGTGCGGCTGGGAGAAGTGTGGAAGGTTGACAATCAAAGCACGGCAGGGTTTGTCTTAATCTGAACTTCTCTTTCCACTAAGAACATCTTTCTCAATGGGAGCTTACGGAGGAAAGTTGCTAGACCTTGCCCCCGGTTTCTGCTGCTCAATCACACTGGGCTGTTGACTCGCTTTTTCCCCCAGTTTAACGAGGTGGTAGCTGAGGCAAGCCAAACAGCTTGTTTTGAACAGGGGAAGAAATCAAGTCAGTTCTTGGGAACAACATTGATGCTTTATCAGCAAGACAGTTTCCTTCATTTACTTTTTCACCGTTTTCTCTCAAAACTGGCTTAAATAATAGTATAATGTTTTTAGAATGCGCGTTAGAAATTCCTGCTAACCCTAGGATGGACTGTTTGTAAACGATTCTCGATGATTTCTGATCAGCATTTGGAGTAACAACAATAACAAAATTACACTTCTAGAGTAATATCATTAAAGCATGTAAACAAGAAGGATGGAGTTGGACGTATTTGGCAACGTATCACGTAATTACCGAACCTCTGAATAGTATGAAGTGTTAATTGTAATTTGGTTTCTGACTCAGGAGCGTTTAATCATACTGTCTTTATAATGCTGGATTAGGAAGACTGGACCCTTCTCTCTCTGGTATGTTAGTGAAACGCTTAGTCAGGCAGAAAGTAGTTTGTGTACAGCAGACTTCATTTCCTCCCTTAGATCGGTATACACTGGAGTACAAGGGGTTGGCACTGTACTCCAAAAGACAAAACCACCCCTAATATTTCAAATAAACATTATTTGAAGCCTTGCTGTATTCTAAATTTGTACATTGCGTCTTCTGTAATGCAGAATTGAAGTGATTGGTAAGTAAGGTCAGAATGTTCAGTAAACACTGCGAGCGAACAGAGACCTTGAGAGAGAGGAGGTCTGAAGGAAAGCTATAAATCATTAAATGTTTGCAACACGGACACTTTTTTTTAAAAAAACTATAAAAGCCAATTAATTGGTGTTCGAAGTTGCTAGAGCAATGACTTTGGTTTTCCGTATTGCTGAATGAAACACAGTTCGCCAGATCACTGAATGTGCCATATTCTTTCCCCTCAACAGAGTCCAGAGTGACACATGTTTACAATGAAGCATCTGTCCATTTCCAAGTGGCTGGGCCAGCTGGGTCTTCCTGAATACTCCGAACTCTTTCATGAAGTGTTTGATGGAGTGGAGGTGAGTAATCCTGAGTGAAGACATGTTTCCCAGTTAACCCCCAATTTGATAAGAGTATTACGTAAAATAATAGGTATTAGTAACAGCCACAAAGGTATTTGAATGACTATTAAAATGACAAGGTCTAGTTTACAGTACTGTATTTCATATTAGAGTTACTTAATTTTCTAACTTATAATTTTACTTAACTGCGCTTCAGACATCTTACCTCCTCCCCCCCACTCTCTTTAGTTTCCAGCAGAGTCATGATTTATTGGCTGAGGCATTGGAAGGCTGACAAGATCCAATGTGTAAAGATTATTATCCATTGAGCTATATCCCAGCATTAGTCACCTCATTGGAGACAGACAGGGGAAGAAGCAGACGGTACTACTGTATTTACACAGTGGGTTAACTGTTCTTATTCTGTCTGATTGCATTCTAAAACTGTTCTTGTTGTGTATATAATTCTATTTGCGACGCTTGCCATCTGGATTGAATGTATGTAACAGGAATCCAATGGAATTGGCATTGAAAGGAGGAATTTTCGGTTTTTTTATTTCAGAGATGGCAGATAGGCCCTGATTGCTGGCAATGAACAGCTGATTTCACATTGATAATAACACAATACAAACCGCAGCTCAAAATACACCTTATCTGAAATTCCACCCACTCAGCCATCAAACGCTAATGTCGGGTAATAGGGTCAAGCTGTGCTCCCAAGTTCAGAAGCTGTGACTCTGCGTAAATGTTTTCAGAATAAGTAAAAGAAACAATCTGTTTAAATCCGTTTAAAGCAGGGTTTATTCATAACAGCATGTCATCTTAAAGCTCTGAAGTGATTGCTTGTTATTTAAAGTAGCGTATGTTTTCAGGTTCAGTTGGTACAGTTCTTGAGTTTTTATCTGTTACCACTGTGGGAAGATGCAACAAATTATCTATAATACTAGAAACTTTTATCGGGACAAACACACCATACTAATAATCACAGTTCCTCTCAATCCGCTGGAACTATTCTCAATGTATGACTTGCTTAAATTAGAGGGAGAGAATAACTACTTTTAAAATAGATACAATTCCTGGTGGGATTTGCTGAACCACACACATTTGGCCAAGGATGACACTGCAATACAGAGACACCTTTATTCAGCCTCCTCCAGCACTCACTATAGCAAAGTCTGGTTCTATGAAACGTGGGTTTCGCATTCAATGTGCATGGGTGTTTTCTTTTCTTACAATGTAATGCATTTGAGTGTGAAAAATGATCTGTGGGTGGGCCCTTAAAATGCTGGGTATTTTTTATTATATAGTAATTGAAACCAAACACAATTGTGAAGTTCAGTGCTCTCACCTTGTTTAAACTATAGCCCGCCATGCGTTCGCACATAGGTTTGCAATGTATTTAACAGGATTACCATACCTGGCAGCAGAGGCGTAGCTTTCAATCATCAGATGCCAGTTTGGATGGGTACCAGATGACCTCTAACGCATCCTTGCATTTCAGTATGACATCTTATCACATCAGAAGGATGTCTCAAAGCTTTGGGACGTCCTCCTGACGTGAAAGGCGCTATCCAAGTGTAATTTTGTTGTTGTTGTTGTTGATGATGATGATGAACAGCCATGAAGCAAATGGCCAATTTTATTTGGGGGAATTGTTGGCTAAGACACTGGAATAAACTCCCATCTCTTTTCAAATACTATTGTTGGATTTTTAATCTCCACAGTGAGTCATGTAGTATAGTGATTAGAGCAATCACCTCGCAAGAGAGAGGACCTGGGCAATTCCTGAGCATGGCAAAACCTTAGGCAAGTTTTCTTACTCCACATGTCTCTGTTTACCTGGCAATATGTAGAAACAGGGGATAATAATCCCTCCAAAAAAAATGTGGTCACTCAATCCACGACTGTTTGTGGGGAAACTGCTGTGCACAATTGGCTGCCGCATTTCACAGTCATTTGCCTTACAATGCATTCTGTGAAGCGCATTGGGAGACATGATATGGCATCGTACCAACTGCAAGAATTATTATTAGTAGTATTATTATTAATAACAACAGGCAGGACCTCGGTTTAACATCTCATCCGAAGGACAGATGTTCTTCACATGCTCCGTTAAGAACCCATAGCAGCAACAACAAAATTACATTTGTATATGCCTTTCACGTTGGGAAATGTTTTCTCCACAAGGCAAGGTAACTTTTCAAATGCGTGTCTCAAAGATGCTGACGCTGGTTTCCTCACTGCTTGTTCACCTTCCGGTCAGAATTGCTCTGATTGATCTTTATGGTTGTTCTAAAAATATTCTAACCTTTGCAAATGTGGCACAATGATATGTCATGTCCTTTGCTTGTACATAACTTGGTGGAGATTTAAAGCGAAATGGTCTGTAGCTGTAACAATCACGGCATCAAAGGATCGACTGAGTTCTATGCTTTCTGAGGAGACATTATAATAACCACAACAATGACTTAATAATAATAATCCTTGCATTTGAAATATTTCCACGTCTTCTAGAAGTCTGACAGCGCTTCACAGAATATACTCTAAAGTGAATTGACTGTACATTTGTGGGCGAAACATGGCAGACAATTGCGCACAGCAGTGTCCCATAAACAGTCGTGGATTTTTTTTTCAAGGGATTATTATTAGGCGTATAGAGGAAAGAAACTTGCCCAAGGTTTCACCCCGCTTGGAATTGAACTCGGGTCTCTCGCTTGTAAGGCGAGTACTCTAACCCCTGAGCTGCAGGACTCCACAACTTGCATTTATATGGCCTACTCCACGGTGCGATAATCCTCACATTTGACACAGAGCCTGTGACGCGAGGAAGCAGTCTCGAAATGGTTTCACGGGATTTACCGTAAAGGGTGGTGACTGTGCATTTAGTAGGTGAATCACTACCGTATAAAATCCATCCAGATACATAAGTGTGTATACATTTTGAACTGGGCCGTCAAAATTTTGTGAATCAGAGTGGCGGCTGTACAGAGGGGATCACTCAAATATCTGTGTGACCTCCTGAGTGTGGATCATTGTGCTGCAGGAATCACACCCTAAAACCCAGTGTTAGTGTGTCTCCTGCCAGCGTTAGCTGCCATCATTCTCTACGCTCAGACAGCCATTGAGAGAGGCTCTTTTGTCTGTGTACTAAGTGAGGCATGAGCTCATTTTCAAGCCTATTGCTCGGTAACTCCATTTAAGGAGATGAGATCTGACACTGGTCCCATATATACATTCAATCAGCACGTAAACCACTGAACAGTAAATCCTGACCGGAATAACAAGCAGGGCAGATATCTCTTTGTAACTGTGACTAACATTGAGAGCACAAGATTGTCCCGCACGCCTCATAACTTTTGAACACAGGATGGGGTTTCCTTACTCTTGTAGCGCGCATGTTGTGGTGGAACGTGCGACAGTTACTACACTGACGCCCCGGGTTCATTCGCTGCAACAAAATGCAAGAGTGGGTTGGAATTATACCCATGTTTGACTTCTGAAAATATGTTTCATATGCCACAAATATGCTGCGGTAAAAGGTGATTACAATTCTTGACTCAGGGTTCATTGAGTGTTTGTTGTTGGTTTGCAAACAAAAAAAATAGCCGCCTCGATTAACAAAAGCTAAGCAGCTCAGCTCCTAAATGAGCCTGTTGCATCAGGCAATGAATCCAGCAGACATGGGGCTGCGTGGAAGGCCTCACTCAAGGCACATGTCAGCACTGGTATTACTGCTATCTCCTTCTGTCAATGACTTGCCGCGTTTGTGAGTAGAGATTTTAGGTTTGACATAAAGCCACTCAGCAACTTTCAGCTGAAACAGCTGTGTGTGTGTTGTGTGTGTGTGTGTGTGCACGCAGTTCAAATAATATGTAAGCAATAGGGTTTTCTTGCCTCTGGAATAGAAGGTTCGAGCCTCATGTACGGACTTGAGCTCATCGTCTCCAGGCTGACACTCCGGTGAATTGCCAGGGTCGAGCGGGTTATGGTATTTCAGTGCTATGAGATTGCGATCAACATCCAACTTTGGTCCAGTGGCAATGTCCAGCTCACGAGCAACACACGCGGTGGTGGTGGTGGGGAGGGGGTGGGGGCGGCGCTAAAAGAACAGTACAGGACAAGAAAGTGGTAACAAGTAAAAGCCAGTCACCTCAAACAGAGCACCTGGCTTTTAGAGCTGTGGTGTTTGGTCAAAGGTCACCGCATTTCTGATCGCATGGAAAGTTCTGAAGAATTGACTTATAATATTATTTATTATTATTATTATTTCTGCTGAAGGTAATGACTTTACAACGCTGCAAACACTTAGCAAGACTGCCTTTGAAACGTGCGGGTGACGAGCAAGAGAGGTTCCGATACTGTGAGGCCAGTGGAAAATTACTGATGGAAATATCTTTTGATCAGCCAAATTGTGTGTGTGTGTGTGTGTGCACGAGGAAAGTGATGGATTGTGGATGAGGGGAGTATGTGTATGTTTACCAATGCCTCATGTTCACCAGGGGGGTTAATGCAATCAGGTGCAGGACCTCCGAGCTGATCAGACACACACACACACACACACACACAGCTTTATTATACGAAAACACCTGCATAGAAAAACATTGTCAAAACACAAGCTATCAGAGCAGCAGAGACTTTTGCAAATAATGGAAAAGTGTTTGAACAGCCATAACATTTGCCGTAAGATAAGAAAGACAAAGAGCTACCAGGATACAGCTAGGATCCTAAAAGAAATTACTCCGTCCCATTCATCTTAACATAAAGTAACAATGATTAAATCACTCGGCCTCCTTTTGTTCTCTGTTCACTTACAACAAATACGAAGCTGAACAAAGGGGCTGGCCATCTGATCCCAGAGAGGGTTTACATGAGGAGCTGGGCTGTCACAGTCCAGTTGAAAATCACAGGTTACACAGTAACTTTACTCAAATCGATGCTGGCTGGACTCAATTATTGGAGAAACACTGAAGCGCTTTAAGTATAAAACTCCTTTAAGATCGAATGATTGAATGTGAAACTGTTTCCATGATGAGTTAGACTAAGGTGTCCGGTGGATTTAACTCCAAATGACAGAACTTGTGATGAGGGTGTTCGTTCTGTAAATTTTAAATACGTTTAAAAGCCGATTGCAGAGTTTATTGGAATGCAATTTCCTTCCTCCGCGTGCCTCGTTTCATTTCCATGCATTAGTACATTGGAAATTTACAGCTTTAATTCCAGATAAAAGAACTTGTGTGGAGGGTGCCCTGTAAAATGTGATGGGGAAAAACTCATTATAACATAATTTCTTTCTGCCGAGGGTCCTTTTTCTCACTTTCATGTGTCAGGGCTGCAGAACGATTGAGGATTTACAGGAACAATATGTGATGATTACACAGGAAGCCCAAGCATGTTTTAGCAGAATACGGATTGCTGTTCCGATTGTAAATGAATCAAAGTGATCTAATTCTCCACAATTGTGGGAGCAAGATTAGTAGTTATGTGTCCAATTTGGCAGGGTGTGGTGATAGCCTGAGAAAATACAGCAATTACTAAATCTACCATAGAATTAATTCAACATTTCAACCTAATGCCATTTAAAAAGAGATGAAACCCAGTATTCCTTTCACCTTTGCAAGTCCTGATCAATGCATTTGTTGCGCAGGTTTCTGGTTATTCAGCTGGGTAACAGTTAAGACAGAAGGATATATACAATGTGACTGACTGTTCATGTTCTTGTGTAGGACTTACTCCATTTGAGAGAGGCTGATCTAATGCAGATGGGAATTGAGGACAGGATGCACAGAACTCACATCGTATCCAACATCCTTCTGCTTCAGGAGAGAGAGAGACGAAAAGGTACTTCCAACAAAAGCGATCCAGCTTTATTTAGCTTTTTTTCACTGGGGTGGAAACATTATCATTAACAAAAAAACTTTGCTTTCTCCCTCTCTCTCTCTCTCTCTCTCTCTTTCCCTTCCCCCACTCTGGCTGAAAATTAATCCGAATATACTCATTCAACTTTCTTTCTATCGGTGAATATCATCAGACAATAATAGTAATGCTTGCTTTTGATATAATGCCTTGTCACGTCTTCGAGGCGTCTCAAAGCGCTTCCAGGTTTCAAGTCCATGTTGATTTGGAGCATATTTTTTTCTCAAGTTTGCTTTGATGATAGCCCAGTTAGAGTTAAAGTCTGGCATGAAAACCGTAACTTTTGAACTTGATTGGGTCAGAATCAATTAGTGCATCCAGTCAATAGCATTTCAATGACTGTTGTTTTGGACAAAGATTTTTGGGGGGGTGGGTTAGGGATGAGAGAGGTGCATTCCCAAAAACGTTTTGAGTGATCGACTGGACATAATAATAATCCTTGTATTTGATATAGTGTTTTATCACTGCTTTGAGACATTTCGAAGGGCTTGACAGGATATATAGTACTGTAAAGTGAATTGACTGTACATTTATGTTGCGGGTGAAATTCATATGTCACATCACTCAATTGCATTTCTCACCCCTGTGTTACACTCGCTGAATTTCTGTTTGCTTACAGCTCTTGTGTGTGTGAGAGAAAGGACGGACAGAGGAAAAGTCAGGTGCTTGAATTAGCATGCTTGTTCAGTTTGCGTGACAAAGCATTTTTTATTGCCTTCTGGCCCGGCGATCAACGGTTTGAGACTGTGCTGCCTCAACATCATTGGGCTTTGCTGAGAAATGTTTTAAGGTTATAAAAAGATGGCACTATTAAGGATCAATTAGCTGAAATCAATCTGACTCTGTTCTGTCTGATGGCGAATATAACTAGCATTCATATGTGCACAATAGCCTACAGTGAAGCAGCCACTATAATTTGGACAAAAGAAGATTGCGGTGGCATTCGCAGCAGATGCTATTTTATGAGCCCAGAGCTGAACATGTTGTTCTGTGCTGTTTGTGGTAGCTCTCGTTTAGTTGCCCAGTGGTTTGGGTCCATAAATTCAGACCCCACTTATGACGCCCCACTTATAAAAATGGCCAACGGACGGCATTTTTCTTCGGTAAACGTGTGCACATGGTTTACGTGCATAATTTGCACGCGCGCGAACTTCCAAATGGCCTGGTGTATTCCCTCGCTCTTGCCATCGGGGTACATTTGTACTTTTAAGCGCCCGTACAACTTCTGGCGTGCTGAGAATACAGGCATTTAAAGATGTAATTCTGTTCTCCATCTCCAGTCACTCCGATCGGATGCATATTTGGTGCATAAGCAATGTTAGGGAGTTCCTCATTGTCCGGCTCCACTGTTTAATGCGACACGTGATAAACTCGCTGTAACAATGGAATGCTAATATGATACAGCCTCAAAAGCGCATCATTCAAGGGATCAGTAATTTAATCTGGGAAGAATTTGTGATTTTGTTCAATGGCAAAGTACAGTGAGCACAAAGTACTCCCAGCATTGATTTCTAACACTGCCCAGAAGGCACCTTAAATGATTTGCTGGAGTTTCGAACAAATTCTTAACCTAACCTCAGTTTACCTTTCAGGTTCTGAATCTAGTAAATCGTTGAGTCCAGTGTATATGGTGATCATTTGAAAACAGCATAAAATGCTTTGCTAGGTCTCTACAAAGGAAGTTTACACGTATCATACATGATACATTAGCAGAACTGAAAACAACCCTGTACAAACAACAGATTCTGAAAATCAAGCGGGTTTTGGCGTCCGCATTCCACGCAGAATTGCATTGATCCACGTCCCACAAAAGCAAACAGAATTGTGTCTGTGTGTCGGCGAGTGGAGTGGCACACTAACGCATTTAATGGTTATTGGTCAAATGTGAAGTTCAGACTGGATGGCCAAAACAGGGGTGTGGCTGAGTTGCTGTGGATTGTCAGTGCAATGTGTAACTCGGCGAGTGGGGAGTGCTGCTCTGGAAAGTGATTAGCAGCCCTGGTTGAGGCTGTGAGTGTGGGAAAGGGGTGGGGAACACACAAAAAAGTGAAACTTCATAAATAACTATCTGGTGCTTTGATGTGCAACTTGGCAGACAGACAGCCTTAGGCCCAGAGTATGTGAGCGTGCTTTGCATATTCAGCGTAGTTGGTGAAGGACAGTGCGATCAGTGTTTGGAGACGCCTTTTTTTAAAAAAAAAACTCTTATTTATTAGAGGTAGGTAGACGCTACTCTCCAAGTTTCCTCTGTGTGTGCTTTCTCCAGTATTTCTGCCTACGAAGAATCCACCTGCTTCTCTTTCAGTGACTACTCTATTTAAGAAATTTTGTTACAGTTGATGGCTGGTGAGAGAAGATGTATTCATTCTTACTGTTTTCAGGCACAAGTGTTTTCATTTCAAGTTCAATGTATTCTCTTTTGTTCCTCCTTGTTGGGTTTTAAATGCAAAGCCTTATCTGCAATTGAAATGGCACATGTTTCACACAAGCAGCACATCAGCCCCAGAAAGTATGTTCTTGTTTCTTTTGAATATGTGGGAGAATGAAATGTTCGAAACTAACATTGCTCTATCTGATAGAATGTTTTGTAAAAAAAAACATAAGCCACTCTATAGAAGATATGTGCCTTTGAAACTGGTGGAAATAAAGGATTCATCTTAATCTCTTGATTCCCAGTTTCTGTCATTTTATGAATGTTCAGCTGTGCAAATGGGAGTCGAAAGATTTGTTTTGGGGGAGCAAACATGCACGAGTTTTAACTCCAGTCAGTTTAGAACGAATACTTTCACCAGCATCTTTGTTTGATAATTGCAATTGTCTGTTTCTTTGGCTGTTAGCTTGGCCTGGCTGTAATCTCTCTTGTGTGCTCAATTCATGGCCAACACAATACTGTGAGGATTGAAATCACCGTGAGCCAAGCAACCCTCTGCTTTGTGTCAACTTTTGTATAAAAATAATTATTTTTAAAACAAACTTTTCCCTAATACTTTTCTCTTATGGAAAATCTCTGTGAGGGTAGTAGACAGTTCCTGTAGATGGTGCAGAAGTACCCGTATTATGTTTTAGCGGTTGTGGGATTAAAATTTTTAAAAATACTACTTAATCACTCGACATCTTCGGAAACCTTGTGAAAAGAACTGATTTAAAAATAAAAGCGTTTGGGATGGCATTTCAGTATGAAAGGCAGCAGTGTAGGATGCAGCGGGACACTATAGGAAACATTGTTCTTTTCAGTATTGTCCCACTCAGAATGAATTGCTTTTTTGTTAGGGTTCTTTGTGTGGGCTGCAGCGCCTGAGAATCTGAAGTTTGTCTTGAACTCACAAGATGGTGGGAATTTCTCCCCCAGTTTTATTACGTATCTGAGATTCTGTTTTTCTCTTTAAAAAAAAAAGATTTTTTGGGTGGATTCAGCACATTTACCCCCGGTTAAATAGCAAGTGTTTGATTTACTCAGGATGTTGCTTGCGTCTGTACTCATCGGCTGGAAATGACTTCTGTTGTGGATCAAAGCATTAGGCGGGTGATTTAAGCCACAGGTCAGTAACGTTGAAATATTTCCCTTGCACTAGGATTGGAAAGGTGTTGTTAGGGGAAAAAAAAAGCAAGCAGTGCACTTTGAAGTGACTGTCTCTAAAATCTCTTACATTAGGAACAAGTTTTTTTTGCTGTGAGGCTGTTCCAAAAGAAGTCTGTGTTTGGTGCAGGAAGCCTTTCAACTTGGATTAAAAGATGGCGAGAGATTAAAAAGAAGCCATGCTGAAATCTGACTTAGCTCATGTCAGCAAAGTGTTGAGTCTGATGGCCTTAAGACTGACAGTATTCTCTCATACTCTTACCCCTACCTCCACTAACTGGACAACACAGGCACTGGAGAAAGGATACAGATGGCAAGATACGCTTAACAGTTTTATATTCTCAGATGGACAATATTTAAATGAGTTCTTTTTAATCGTTGGTTTAAATTCCCCAGTGAGTGAGAACCAACAACGAGAACAACAATATTACATTTATAGAGCGCCTTTCACGTCGGGAGGACATCCCAAGGCGCTGAATCCCGAGCACAGGGGACGGGCAGGGTAGGGGGGAGGGAGAGAGGTGGGAGAGCAGCAGAAGGCACGAAAAGAAGGTTCTTGAGACCGGCCTTGAAGGAGGCAAGGGAGGAAATGAGGCAAAGGGAGTGTGGGGTGGAGTTCCAGAGTGTGAGGGTAGAGAGGCTGAAAGCCCGGCCACGGATGCTTCATAACAATAATAACTTTATCATCGATGTTCCTTTGCTTGTTGTGTGGTGGTGGGGGTGGGGGGGTAGTTTTGCTCTTGTTTGCTGGCCTCTTCCCCTGGAGGCATTGACTCACGTTGGGTATATTTCTCCAGGAACTAGTTGTTCCTGATACCTGGTCCAAATGGCCATTCCTCAAGTGTGAACCTTGGCAATGAATGCTGTGCGATCACAAGCCAATTGATTCTGTCCTGAATTAACATCCGTGCAAGTGCAGCAGTAAGCATTGGATACTAATTAGCAGCGACTGCAATGCCCAGTGGTGCTGATGTCAAGTGAGGCACTGTTTGCAATACTACTCTGGAATCCATCCAGCTGTGGATCAAGTTGGTGGAACCTTTTTAATCATTACGGGTTCATCTCTGCACTGGGTAGTTACCTTTGTCAACCTGGCAGTGGGAGAGGCACATCTTGTCTTGACGACAAGATAAGGGACTTTATCAAATGCTAGGATTATTATCGCAGTTTACGTCAACGAAATCTGGAATAACTGCAACACAATACAAGGCTGAGATTCTCGTTTGGGAGGCACACAATTTAATCAGTGTTGCATTTGACCTGACGTGTGAATCAGCACCAAACAAACAAGATATTTTTGTCAACAGTTGAAGTCTTTAAGTATGTAAACGCGGAAAGTGAATATGTCTCAGACAGAATATCACAGCATCACAAGAGATGTCTGGATGAAAAAGCTCACTCATTTGATCTCTTTCATCTCGCAAAATATCAACTAGACTTTAATGCTTTCCCATTGAAGCATCAAGTTCTTAACCTAAATGAGTCCAGTGTCCTATTCCAGCTGATGAATAGTCACTGCAAAAATAAATACTTCCTTCTGTCTTAAAACCAGCCCTTCACAAGCGAGAATAATAATAATAATCCTTGCATTTGATGTAGTGTTTTTCACGTCTTCTAGCCATCTCAAAGAACCTGTGATGTCTTGTCCTTCTACCTTGGTGCTAATAATCTTCCCAGTTAAAATATGTATATTAGGGTTACTCTCATCCTGTCAACGTTAGAATTGAAATCAAAAGTTTAGCGTCCTGGTTTTGCTCTGGTTGGACCGACACAACTGGTGGCGCTCAGTCAATAACATTTTAAATACATCGGGCGCTGTGTTTTAGACTGATAGAACCATCTCGGCTTCAAATACTGGCAGCTGGCAAGAGTATAGATCTGACTCAAAATGAACATGTCTAATCAAATACTCCCTGGCAGAGCGGAGAGGCACAGAAGCTCCAGATATTGGACCAAACATTCAGAGAATAATGTTAGCTTTTTTTTGGCTGATTTTACATTAACTGTAGAGATGTCTAGCGACCCCTGCGTATATTGCAATGCCCTTACACTAAATGAATGTACCCTAACCTGTGCCTTCGTTTAGATTTAAATAACTACAATGACAAATCCCAACCTTTGACCCTTCTCGGTACACAAAATAAAACCGAGGTTTCGAGGTCCACATCAAGTTTTCTGTTGTTTAACCCTTTCCCTCCCACGCAACTTTAAAAAAAAAAGTTTGAATCCAGCAACCGAGCGCATAAAGAAGCTTTGTATTGTGACCCGACCAGAAAGACCAAGGCCATCGGACATGAATGGAGCCAAGGGATGACAGGCAGCCTGGCTAGAGGCTGGTGTCAGTTGGGTTTTACAGAATCCCCTGGAGGTTTGAAGATTGTGCTGTCGAGCGAGCGGTTGCTCATTGCTGTGAACTATCGTGTGGATGAATGGATTCTGATTAACATGCAGTTTTAAAAGTGAGGGGGGAGGCCCTTTTGTGCGATGATTAATTGGCCTTTAAATTCTTATTTGAGTCCTTTTTCTCTCTTTCCCCCCCCCCCCCCCCCCTCCCCACCCCCCCACCCACCCGTGTGCATAGAGTTAAGGATGATGGCAGCGGGGAAGTATGCCAGCCTTCCTCGGAATATCCACATCAGTCACCAGTGCTCGCTGGCCTCCGCCATGGACCTGCACAACAGCGGCACCTCTCCTGTCAAACAGCGCTCCAGCTCCTTCCAGAGCATCTCCATCCACGGCACCCTCCCCAGGAAGAAAAATGGAAAGATCCCCCTCGTGTCACGCGACATGTACAGTCCCCCAGGCCCCCAGGCCCAGCTCCCGCCCCAGTCTCGCTTGCGGAATGCCTCGGTGTCCCACGACATCATTGAAGAGCACCCAGTGCCACAAGGAAAGAGAAAAGACTTCCCTACCAGGTAAGGAGTTAGTCACCGTGGCTCGTGAAATCAATGCTAACTCTACAATGTAATATTGATTCCAGTTTGGCAATGGCTTTGGGCTATCGTGTTGGTCCCTTATGTTCCCTTCTCCCCCTGACTGATTGAGCTGGGCACCACTCACTCTGTTACCAAACTGCTCCTTTTGACGGCCTGGTAGGGGATGTAGAAAGGAATAAACAGTCAACTGGGTACCTGATTGCACTCCCTGCAAGGAAAAGCCTTCGCTGTCACTCCAGATGTCTGACACCCAGCTGAGTTCAGCAAAGCAAGCCCTCACTCACTGTGCTGCTGCCTGGCTCAGTCTGTCAATGCACCACAATACTGCACATACATATTGATCTTGATTGTAACCACTGCTCGATGATGGCTTCACAGGTCTGTTACATGAGGTTGCTGTTCCCTTGACTGTATATTTTGTGGGCGAAATGCAGCAGCCAATTGCGCACAGCAGTGTCGCACTGGCAGTCGTGGATTGAAATGGCCAAATTATTATTAGTAGTATTTTTTGTGATAATGAACATTCTCTTGCTCAGGGTACTGTTTGCCATATAATAACTTTGTTAAAACCTTTACCCATATAAAATACAAATTATTTCTTGCTGGTCTTCATATCTGAGATTGTCTTCACACCAGGTAAATCTGCCTGTTTACATGTGCAGAACTCATTGACAACTTGACAACTGAGCCTTTGCTTGTTCTGGCTTTTACCTCTCGGATGTTTGCAGGTCTTTACAGGCTTGTGTTAGTCTGACAGTGCATGTTACGCAATGAGATTTTTGGAACATCTATTTGCAATTTTTTAAGCCCGAAAAGCACATTAAAGTAATCCTTGAAACAACCAGTAAAAATTTTTGCAGCACAGTAAATATATTGCCCAACTTCTTACCTCGAGTATTCAGTAGCACACTAGCTCCTATCACTTGCAAATACATTACATGTATAGCTTCAATTTAAAGGCTTATGTAATAATATTTACCTTTGATATAGTGTGTTATCACACCATTGGGATGTCTCAAAGCGCTTCACAGAATATACTGTAACGTGAATCTTTTGTGTGTGGAAAAACAGCAGCCAATTGCACCCAGCAGTGTCCTACAATCAGCCATGGTTTGATTCTACTTTGTCTATTGGTGTATTGAGTGTTGTGGGCAAATATTGCAATTCACAATCAAAATAAATCAGTCATGTGTGTTTGTGGGCCCTCGCTGAGTGTGAATTGGCTGCCAGGTTTGCCTAAAAATACTTGGTCACTCGACAGTGATTATTTTGGAGCGCTTTTGATGTTACAGGCAGATTTTCAAATGCAAATATCATTATTGTAAAATAGTTTCAGTTTGGCCTAAAATATTTGAATGAACAGAAATTAAAATTTTCTTCACTGAGTTCTGCAGAGAGATGAATTCCCTATTGATGCTCTTGGCAGTTGAACAAGACCTTGTGCTAACTTGCTGTCCATTTTCACACGCAACGAAGAGTGAGACAGTGTTCAGTGCAGGAATGCCGGATGCTGGTATTAACACACTGTGTCACAGAACAGAAGAGATATTCTTATGATGGCACAGTTAGTTCCCTATTCCAGTGCCCCTTCCCCACAGAAAGGTAGAGCAGGTCACAATGAACTTGGCTCACAAGCTTCCTAATGTTCAGCCATATACAGTAAGTGCATTCCTAGCTGTTGAACGGAGGGAAGGAAAGTTACCTGTCTGACCTCAGTTGGGAAATGGTACAAGGGGCAGAGGAGAATATTTAATACTAAGCTTGATTGATGATTGCTTTCTTTACTGTAATAAATAACTCTTCGTGATGGTGTGGGCAAGGTTCCTTCGTGGGAAGATCACAACAGAACCCGAAACATAATCGAGTGTGTCAGAAAGTGGGTTATAAACGAGGCCCGGGCTCCACGCTTGTTTTAGCCTGTTCCTGTTTGAAAAACAATTGCTGGTTGTAAAATGTTTAAGACTGTGTTTTATTCCGTGCCTTTCTGACTTGCGAGCAGGAGGTGCAGATGTTATCATGGAAGTGGAATGTTGTGGTGACTTAGGAGCGAATTGTTGCTCTGTAGATAACCCCACCACAAGGCGAGATGGATTAGCTTTCAGATGCCTGGGGCTGGAGGGGTGAGGGGTTGGTGAGGGGGGCGGGGGGCAGAACTGCTTTCTAGCAGTCTCAAGGAGTGTTTTTTTTAAAAAATATATAATATACATGTACTAAATTGCCCAAGCTTATCATTTATCTGAAAAGGTTTTTACTTTGAATGAGCACATTCTCTGAAAGACACGGTGACACATGGACGGAATCCAATCTCATCAGTTGGGAATCGATGTCCGAAGGGATCCAGCGTGCCATTTCCTTCTTCCCCTGGGATAGACGCAGTCATTTCTGTGCTGGTGTTATGTACCTTCCAGAGGTTGGCTCAACGTGACATAAGTGAGGAACATTATTTCCCCCACTTCCCCAGCAGTCTCCACAAGACACCTGTGCTCAGAGAGTTGTGGTATTTTCGTGGTTAGCCAGCCGGCCTACCTCAAGTTTAACAGTAATGCCTTAATTGTTAGGAGAAGATATGTGTGGAGTTCAGATGATCGCCTCTTCCTGGACATTATATAGGACTGAACCAGTTTCTACTTACCATGAGTCATATATAATAGTAATAATTATTATTATTTGATCATTCATATCCAACTGTTTGTGCTACACTGCTGTAAGCAATTGAATTGTGTGATGCACGGATTACAGTCAGATGTTCACTCGTGCCTGTTTTTCATTAAAGACTGAGTCACTTTGTGTTTCCCTTATGACAGGTTCTGCATTTCAAAGTTGAATGATGTTCAACTTTAACGAGTTTCCATTCTTCAGGACAGGTGTTGCCAATGCTATCTTCTGTCAGCACCTTTGGTGAATGTTGGATGAAAACCTTGTTGTCAGTTCAACATTTACACAACAGATTGTTGTGTTTCTCCTATGAATTACACAAAATTACAAACAGAGAGCAGCTGGACTTAATACATTAGACCCTAATGCATTTTCAGGAGTTCATTAAACAATATTCATTCAATATACCATTGCTAGGGAGAAGACAGAACACTTTTGACTAACTTGTAATGTAATCCAACAATACTATATGTTGATTTGGTAGTTTGGGTTTATTCTAGAGATAAATATAATAATAATAATCCTTGCACTTGATATAGCGCTTTTCACATTTTCTAGACGTCTCAAAGCGCTTCACAGAATATACTGTAAAGTGAATTGACTGTATATTTGCGGGCGAAACGCGGCGGCCAATTGCGCACAGCAGCGTCCCCCACAAACAGCTGTGGATTGAAATGACCAATTTTTTTTTGAGGGTTGATTATTATTAGGCGTGTAGGTAAGGAAACTTGCCCAGGGTTTCGTCCTGACCTGCCTGGATTCGAACACAGGTCTCGCACTTGTTAAGGCAAGTGCTGTAATCACTGAGCTACAGGACTCAAAACTGCAAAAGCTGGAAATCTCAAACCACAATCAAACACTGGAAATCTCTCCCACAGCAGTCGACCAGCGTCCAAAAGGTTAAAGAACAAAGACGGGTGGAGAAAAAAAAATATTAATCTGATTTGAATTTCATCAACCAGCCTGTTGGAAACAGCAACTCTGCGATCAAATTCCTTTAAAAGCACTTCCCACATTATGAGCCAGATGAAAAGCCACTCTGTCGTGCAAAGCCAGCATTAGCGATTGGCAAGTTGGCAAGCCCTCAAAGCAATGCTGCGGTGCGATGTGAGGAAGGGTATTCCTGTGACTTGGTTAATTATTGTTTGTTTATTCAGCCTGTTGTGGGAGATGAGCTCCGAGTGTAAAACTGATCACGGCGCTATACACAGAGGCATTGCCCGCATTGTGATGCTAAGTGAAATGTAGACACGGAATTATTCCACATGACCTCTCCATCCCTCATTGTCGATGTAATCCACACAAAGCAAAGACCATGAGAGAGAGTGGGGGGGAGACAGACAGACAGACGTCCCATTTGCAACAGCTGTGTGAGTTTCACTTTTTAAAAAAAAATCTGATTGAGTAATTGCAGTCATTTACTTAATATTAAGTTCGACAATTATTTAACAAGGCTACAGCTTTTAGTGTGTGTCTCAAGGGGGTAGGGGGGAGAGAGAGAGAGAGAGAGAGAAATGCAAGAGTTTGCCTATAGGATCCTGTGTCAAATTCAGCGGAGGCAGAAAGAAATAGACTCTTCCCCGTTCCAAGATGAAAAGTCCTCCTTAGGGACCTTCCAATGCACCTCCTACAGGTTGTTTTTAGAGCAGCATTGGAGGGGATTTAGGACAAAGTATCTCAACCAGCTCAGCCAAAGAGGGAGGTGGAGGAGAGGGGGGGGGGAAAGCCTTACATTGATGCATTACAATGTGGGCAAAATTAATCCCCGAATAGCAAAACACGAAGGCCAACTGAAGTCAAATCAAATTTGTTGTGGATTCATGTGTTTAAATTCCACGGGAGTGAGGCTAACATGGAAAGTCAGCTGCCGATCAGACATGCGTAAGATTGAATGAAAGAAAACTAGCTTAACGTTTGATCTCAGTTATAGAATAGGAAATAAAGGAGGACAGTCTCAGTGTAGACACCGCCTGAAGGCACTTTCAATCCCGTAGACTGGCCTTCCCTAAACCATAGTCCCACATGAAGCAGATGCAATTATCAGCCGTGCACCATTAATCACCCCAGTAATATAGAGGCTGAAAGTGTAAAGGGAAGAACCACTCTCTCAATTCCCTTTTCATCAGCTTATGAAGATTTTGAACAACCAAATACGCGGGTTTACTTCTATTTATGGAAGAAATGTGGGTGGACGGTGTATGTTATGTGTTTTTATAGACCCAGATTTATTACAGAGGTAGTCACTTGTGCAATATTAAATGCTTTTTCTCCAGTGTCCTTTCCTCCTCCTCCTCCTCTTCCTCTCCCAAAGGCATTTCCTTCTACTGTGGAATGTTTCCGCAAGTGCTAGGCACCCTCCACTTTCACCTCCTAAGCGTTAATACTTAATGTTTGCGTCTTGACGATTCCCGTCGGCTGGCTGTTCAAGCAGGTTAAGAGACCATCAGGTCGCGGCTCCGTTCCTCATCCAGTGTCCATACATATCCTCCTTCACTTAATGTCTCTCGTTAACAATGAGGTCAGGCTACCTGTGTCAGTGTAAATCGAGTGATCCTCTCACTCGTTTTCATATCATCATTCCCTACTCGTCCCACATGACCTCCGTTCCACCATCAATGGCCGTGCCTTCAGCCACTTCGCCCCAGAGCTCTGGAGCTCTCCCACTCAATCCCTCCCCACCCTCAAATCCCACCTAAAGACCCTCAGTTTTGATCGTACTTATGGTTACCTCTCTCCCTGGCTCTTTGTCACTGTGAAGCGGTCCAGGACGCAACCCATGAAGGACGCTATATAAATGGAAGTTGTTGTTGTTGTTGTAAAGCCGGGCTATCGTATCCTCCCGACGTGAAAGGCGCTCTATAAATGTAATTTGTTGTTGTTGTATCCATTTGAAAATGAGTTGCCCTCAGTGAGTGCCCTGAGGTTAAATCACGTGTCCATTCAATCACCGCGTAAACTGTGTTTCGGTTTCCTTTAAATCATCCTAACAGTAACCCAGATTAATCCAGTAAATTTACACCAACGCTTCTGTTCTTCTCCGCAGGAACAAGCACATAATGGACTTTGCCCTGGAATATGTTAAGGTAAGAATTCTGTTTCTGAACCCTCCACAGTTATCTGATTTACTTTCGTTCAATACTGATTAGCCGCTTGTTGCTTAGATTTATTTGTGAATCGTTTACGTTTGGTTGTTGAGCCTATCACCATTCAGAAACCGAATCTCCCAGTGTAAATTATACACTGCACATGATGTGTTACATTTACCACTGCGCAATTCCTCATTATAAATGGGTTCTTAGAACTGACCGAACCATCTTCATGGGATAGTTTGCCTTGTAATTCACGGACCCTGGGAGTGTAACACGTGGAACTGAATTCTGTTGATCAGGCAAAATGAATGTACTAAAATAGAATGATCTTGAAGGCTGGATCACATTTGGAAGTATACCATTGGCTTCAAGCTGCACGAAGGTACTGTAAAACAGTCACTACAGTATTCAGTAATTACAGGCAAACATTTTGAAATGTTTCAATATGATACGGAGCTATAAAAACGTAGGTTCCTTCTTAGGTTTTTCACTGACTCACACGTCCATGACGCATAAAAACATTTAAATTAAATTGTACTTCTATCCTTGAGCCTTGGCTTTGCCTTTGGTTTGTTTTTTAAAAAATCTTTTGTGAAAATTCACTTAACAGCAAAGAAAATGACCATTCTACACGGGATTAGTTAGGCACATTGTGAAGGATTTACGAAAACAAGGACGCTTTGTTTTCCCGAGCATCATGAACTACATACAGTGTGTAATAGACAGACAGGATGGCTTTCCACTTTGAGCCCGTTGCCATTGAGTGCGCTGAACAAACACAGGCCTGCGATCTCACTGCTGTGCCAGAGTCCATGTGTGGCTGCACTGTATCACAGCTGCCTGAGCGGTACCCATCACAGGGGCCTTTGTAGCTGCCAGCTCTAACTTGCCAGAAATCTGGGGAGCAAAGCTTTTCTAAGAAGTTTTTTTAAAAAAATCTCTCCAGTTACCCTTTGATGTTAGAAACTTGAGCAAAATGTACAAGAATTTGTGAGGAGTTTTATTTATGGTATTTATGGAACATCCAACAGACCGAGTGGCCAGGCAGTCAGTCCAGCGTATTACATTGTAGCTGCTCTGAAACCACATAAAGAGGATTTTGGAGAATGTACTAAACACTGTATTAAAGGGGTCTAATTACTTGTTACAAATAAATCAGAGGACAAGGCTAAAAAAAAGTCCCTTAGAAGGTTAATCCCCAGAGCAAGCCTGAAGGAGTGTGGTTATAACATTTCCATTGGCGATCCTACATGTGATTTCTCCAGCCTGCAATGGATTTCATCTGTTCTGCCTGGACAGAACATCACCACAAAGAGAATAAAGCATTGAGTCTAAATTTCCCACCCGAGTGCTACCTTCATTCTTTCTTCCTACCATTTCTCTTTTTATTAATTCCAGTAGATAATAATAATAATTCCTGCATTTGATACAGCGCCTTTTCACGTCTTCTAGATGTCCCAAAGCGCTTCACAGAATATACTGTAAAGTGAATTGACTGTATATATGTGGGCGAAACGTGGCAGCCAATTGCGCACAGCAGCGTTGTTTCCCCCCCAAACAGCCGTGGATTGAAATTACCACGTTTATTTATTTATTTATTTATTTTGAGGGGGTGATGCGGTGATCTGTTAATAGATCAGTGTGACGTGGGGGGATGCTAGCACCAGAGCGGACACAAGAATGACCCCCTTCTGTGCTGGAACTATTCCTAGATTCCAGCAATGATGTACAGTAAAAGTACCTGATTTTCCCACTTGGTAGAATGAGTATGGATGTGTCTGTAAACAGGGAGATGGTGCCCTCTATTGATCATAACTGGTACACTCACTTTGAATTCGGGTTGCATTTGCGAAGTGCGTTGGCAGAATCGCGTCAATACATGTTTTGCAGCCCAATGAACAGTGTACTTCCTTACATCGCCAGACAAGCCAGGGCTTGTTATGTTTATTTGAGGACCTCGGTGATATAACAGGATCGGCCTGTAGTTACTAATGTTATTAGAGAGCTGTTAGCATTCCCGTCTCTTATAATAATATTAAAAGATTACCGGATGCTCTGGGCCGTTCGGTGGGGCTCTTGTGTAGGTGCTTTCTTGTACATGTGCTCTTCAGTTCCCAAGTGACTTAAGATGGGATAAACATTCAGACTCGCTTCTCATTCTGGTACATGTGTCATTTGGAGCAGTGCAGCTTCAGCCCACACTTTAATCGACTTTGTTCCTTATTTCAGTATAAACAATGTGCTGCTGTTTATTATCACAGCATTTCTGACTCTGGGTGAATTGCGAAACAGTGATTCACGGTTCCTAAAGGAATGCAAACATTCCTTCGGTTTGAAACACTAGAGTCTTTAAATTAGCACCAACCATGAAACAAATAGCAAATACTCTACATAATTAATATTATATAATGGAAATACTAGCTGTTTTTATTGGTAGCATCTGTTGTCTTTATTGTTAGCTTCCAAATCATCATTAAGGATCTTGGGGAATCTTATTAATCTGCAGGAGTTATGACTATCAATATGTTGTCAAGATGTACGGTTCACAAGCAGTAAAATGAGTCCATTGCATTAAGGACCACAGTCAAAGTAAGGGGATGATATTCCCCCGGTTGCAAAGCCTGACCAAAAAAGGGTGTTAGAACGATGGGTGAACGCACCAACAGATTTATCCCGGCTCTTCCACAACAGGCATTGAAAATACATGGGGAAATATACAAGTTTTAATTTTGTATCTGCACAAGGAAGGGACTGCAAGATGCAGTGACTGCTGCTCAAAGAGAGACCATGAGATGTAGTGGCGGGAATGCGTTTGATGCTGTTGTGCAGAGGGAGTGCTTGTCTGCGTTTGGAGTGCTTTGCTTCTCGTGTGTTCTCTTTGTTCTCCCTGATCAATGAATGAAGCAGATGGTCTGTTTGAGTACATAATGACACATGTTAATTATTCATTCTACCGACAAGAGGAAAAATGGCACAAAGCTTTTGTTATCAATTTTTAATAACGAAATATATGGTTTGACATTTCCAAAATGTTTCTCATCCTGATTTTGAGTTCCTTCCAGCCAGACATTTAGTGTTACCGATTGGAAAAGGCAGATAGGGTTGGCTTTCTGTACCATGTACAGTGATTATTTTAAAAACTATTTTAAATTAAGGTATTTTACTTCCAGTCATAGACTAAATAGTATGGCCGGTTCTCTGACTCCCTGGAGATATTTGAAAGGTTTGAATCATCAAAAGACGAGTTTCGTCCCATATTCTCCAGATAAATTGGTCGCTCACTGCATGGCTCTTTGTGAGAAATTGCTGCGTACAAAATACCGGTCGCATTTGTTTACAAAATAGCCAAGTATCTCTTTATCATTCTGATCTTCTCCTATCCCACTCCCCTACCACCTCCCTCCCCCCACCTGCACCCTCTCCTCACCACCATCGGTGGCAAAACCTTTAGATTCTACTACCCTGAAAACTGGTACTCGATCCCTCCTAACCTCTGTCCCATCCCTCTCTCTTTATCTGTGCGTGTCTTGCCTTCAACCTTACTTTGTCAAAGATACCAGTGCCCATCTCCTTCTTCTCCTCGTTCAGCACCTGACTCCACCTTTGTAAAGCTCTCCAAGGCGTTACCCTACCTGAAGGGTCCTGTGTAAATACAGTAGAAGCCCGTTTATCCGGCACCCGATCAACCGTAATTTCCGTATTAACCGGCATCGCAAAAAAAAGGTCCACATTCGATTAACCGGAATTTATCCAGAAAAATGCATTGAAATGTTTGGTTTTTTTTGCGTTTTCGGCCGAATATCTGGCAAGCACTTTAGCCGGCATTGGCCAGGTCCTGAGGGAGCTGGATAAACGGGTTTTTACTGTATGTTGTTATAACTTACCGTATTTACCGGCTGGGTTTGTGTAGCACGATGATATTGGCACCTCCATCACATCAATAATCTCTTACCTGGGGAATGCTCACTGTTTTGTTGACTTTGGAGCTATTTGCTGCAAAATGGTGTGTCCTTTATTTTACCCATTATCAGACATCTGCACAGATTACGATGTGAATGATTGAAATGAGAGATAATGTTACAATTACAGACCAAAAAAAGTCTGTTTACTGTACTGATGGGGGCCGATAACCCAGACAGGTCTTCTGAAACATTGAACAACCGTGCACAGTTTGGACTTAATACACAGCCTGAAGCGTTCAGCGCTTTTCACTGTTGTTTTTTGAAATCAGGTATTTAATTCAGGAGAAATATTTGGTAATCTACAGTGTGTAGTTGGCATGTCACATCATTGTGGTTTTACAGTAAAGATTACGGAGATCTAATCTACAGTCGGTGGGATATAATCTGTCTGCTGATGCTTCACTTCTCCTTTGAGGGTATTGTATTGATTATTTTCTAGGATATCAAAGTGTTTTTGAGAAGGTAAGAGAGCCTTACAGTGGCTGGATTTGGTGCTGGATTGGAGTGCGTGACACTTTTTGTCTTATCCCACTGCCTGTGTTCAGTAGTGCAGTGGAGCAGAAAGAACATTTCTGTGATATTTTCAGATAAGAGCCTTCTTCAACCCAAAGCTACGTTTACATGTATTTTCCCTGTTGCTAATTGATTGCTAACTGGCACGTAAGGATAATTGCCATAATATGATTTGTTTTTGACATCCTCAGTCTGGCACAAACATCCGTCCAATGCCCTCTTCATGCTCAGCCTCGGTCTGAGATACGCATGAATTTAAGATCCTCGTCCTCACCTACAAGGCCTTGCACGGCCTTGCCCCATCCTACCTAGCCGATCTACTCCCCCCCTACACGCCCACCCGGACCCTCCGTTCAACAGGACTTGGCCTGCTCCAAGCTCCCCGCCCGAACCATCGGAGGCCGGGCCTTCAGTTTCTCTGCTCCCACCTTATGGAATACCATCCCTCAATCCCTCAGTTTCGTCTCTTCCCTTTCCTCTTTCAAGGCCGGTTTGAAGACTTTCCTCTTCGATCGTGCCTTTTGTTCCACCCCGAACTCTTTCACCTCCCCTTCGTGTTTCACCCCTTCCCAAACACTCCCCTCCCAGCTCGGGTCACACGCCTCCTGTGCAGCGCCTTGGGACGTCCTCCCGACGTGAAAGGCGCTCTATAAATGCAAATTGTTGTTGTTGTTGTTGTAAGGGAAGACTTCATCGTGCAGTCGGCCACCGTGCCACTTCCATTGGCAAACGAACGTCTTGGGGCTGAACAGGAGTGCACAGGAAGTAAAATAATGACAAAATCACATGTTTGTAGAGCGCCTTTCACGTCGGGAGGACGTCCCAAGGCGCTGAACAGTCAGGGGTCAGGACCCGAGCATGGGGAATGCGGGTGGGGGGGGCTGGGTTGAAATGAGGGAGGGCAGAGAGGGTTACACAACAAACACTGGAAAGAAGGAGGGGCAAACACACACAGGGATTCAAAGAAAACAACATGTGCGTGTGCCAATGTGTGATGCCCACATGCTCCACGATGGCAGATGCACAGCTGCTTATATTTATTTTTCACTCTTTAAAAACCACAAGAAGTGAAACCCTGTGTAAATGTAGATCCTGTTGGCACCTAGTCCTGACCGACCGACACAAAGCACGAGAGACACAGACACACATCGGCGACACGTTGTCTGCACTGGTGGTGGTTCCACGTTTAGACTTTAAAACGGAAATAACTGTATCACAGAAGTACCGGGAAGGAAGGCTGGAAAGAAGATACACAGCCTCCGAGAATATATATATTTTTAAAAACTGGCACATTGTCGGCGGAGGGTTTAATGATATTTCACAAAGAAAAAGTACGGTATTTTGGTGCAAACCAGATGAGAAAACGGTGGAGGACTTGTGGAGAGGAAATAACCAGAGGGAGGGACGGTTAGCCAAGCAGCTTGATCAAAACCATCAACTATCTGTTTCGGAGAATCCAAATACTCTACCAATGTGCCTCCCTTACAGTTATTTTCTGTCCATAAGCACACGCTGACTTCATTGCCTCATTCTGAAGGCTGTTTGATATACTCCCAATGTAACAACTTCCACCTCTCTACTGTTAAACCTGGGCTAGCAGGACACTTAGAGTAATTTGCTGCACAAAACACGGGCGCTAGTCTTGTAGTCAGGCACAAACGAGTACTGGGTTTGTGATGCCTGCGCTAATACATTGCTGTGAAATAATCCTCACATTTGATATACTGTGCCTTTCGCATCTGGGGGTCATTTCAAAGTGCTTCGCAGGATATACCTGGCAAAGTGGAGCGATTGTTCTTGCAAACAAATGCAGCAGACAGTTTTGCACACAGGGGTGCCCCGCAAACAGTCGAGGATTGAGATGACTGACTTATTATTGGTTTTTATGATGGATTATTATCAGGTGTGTGGAGTAAGGAAACTTTCCCAGGGTTTCGCCCTGCCAGGATCAAACCCAGGGCTCCCTTTTTGACAAGGCAAGTGCTCCAACCACTGAGTTAAAGGACTATCTACCACATCTTCAAGGCAATGTTGATGCAAATGTTGCATTGCACAATTCAGTGGAACAGAGTTTCTTGACCCAAAAGCTTTGAGTATCTGAGAGTTATTCAGTTATAATAATGGTAATAATCCTTGCATTTGATATGGCACCTTTCCAATTGTCAAGAGGTCTCAAAACACTTCACAGAATAGACTGAATAATTTTTGACTGTATTTTGTGAGCGAATTTGTGAGGGAAAGTGCATATTCTGTGTGTCTCCACACCCAATACATGCCTTTTCCAGCATTTTAATGGTGGAGTTAGCATTGATTTGGATCAACCTCGCTGCCCCTCTGGTATTTATCTCTTAACTGGGATTGAAATGTTCCTCCCAGATTAAACAGAACTACATACGTACTGAACAGAGCAGGAGGAAGCAGTGTACACAAAGAGAACGCTGCAAACTAGAGCATTGGTTGAGGGAAGAGACTGTTACTTAATTTAATGCTCACTTCACCAAATCTGACTCTTACTCCGTTGAAATGAACAGCAAATTCATGTAGCTGTGGCTAGCAGCAGTTACATTGGAAGCCAGTGAATGGCCTAATACGTACTCGTTGGTCAACCCTGGTCTTTTTTAATGTTCCATCAGTTCCTCTCGATACCTGGACACAATTCAACTGCTTTGTTTTTTGATTAGTCATTTAATTTTCCTGTCAAACCTGAGACGCAGTATTAATAATAATAACCTTTGCATTTGATCTAGCGCTTTTCATGTCTTCAAGACATCTCAAAGCGCTTCACAGAATATACTGTAAAGTGAATTGACTGTATATACGTGGGCGACATTGCTGTGCGCAGCCAATTGCGCACAGCAATGTCCCACAAACAGTCGTGGATTTAAAATGACCAATTTATTATTGGGGGGTTTTCTTGAGGGATTATTATCAAACGTGTGCAGCAAGGAAACTTGCCCAAGGTTTCACCCTACCTGCTATCAAACCCAGGTCTCTTGGCTGTAAGGCGAGTGCTCTAACCACCGGACTACAGGACTCCACTAATATTGCTGAAAGGGCTGCGTCAACTAACCTGGATTAACGTGAGCACAGTTCCCTCGTGAGTTAACGAGTCAGAGATGTATCCCAAGAACACTGTAATTGCAGTCAATCACTGTTACCATATTTTTCCACTTTAAATTTATATTTAACTGGTCTCTTTAGTGCCAGTAATGAGGCAAACTGCAGTTGCATGTAATCCTACCTCTGATCAATTGTTTACACATTGGCTACCAGACATTAGCCATTGTGCAGGTCTCTGTGTTGGTAACTTAACTTTTGGTTAAATTAATGACACTCTCAGTATATTTTTCTTCTTTTGAGAAAAAAAAAGCTTCGAGTATTTTAGACATCGTTTGAATAAGTTAGCAAAGACTTTAGACGTTGTTTGAATAAGTTAGCAAAGACCGATTGAAGGAAGAGAATTGCCCTATCCTTTATTTCCATGAACTTCAGGAATGCCTTCCA
The DNA here is from genome assembly GCA_035084275.1 of Hydrolagus colliei. Classification (NCBI taxonomy): domain Eukaryota; kingdom Metazoa; phylum Chordata; class Chondrichthyes; order Chimaeriformes; family Chimaeridae; genus Hydrolagus; species Hydrolagus colliei. Next base: position 18,798,425 of record CM068749.1, on the reverse strand, counting down.
AACAGGAGGCAGGTCTCAACGAAGACTCCCAGAGCTGGACACAAGACGGAACGAATTTCATCATCAAATTCATCAGATTTCCTGTTACACCCGTCACGCATGCCTGTCTAATGATAAGGGTGTGTCCCATCTATTGAGTTATCGCAGTTTACTTTAGTCACTGAAATGAAGTGAACGAGGACTAATTATGCAAACGGCTGAGAGATCCAAGTTCAGATATTGATCTGGTCCACTTTCAAACAAACTTTTTTTTTATCAACGCTCGATGAGAAGGATATAATATCATATAATAACCCTTGCATTTGATATAGCACTTTTCACGTATTCTAGATGTCTCAACGTGCTTCACAGAATATACTGTAAAGTGAATTACTATATATTTGTGGGCAATGATCTCCAGTGTGTTTAGGAGCAGTATAACCACCAGTTTGGAGTGTGGAATAAACATTTCGACGTTACCATGGCAGTAAGCCACAAATTTCTGTTTTTTTTCAGGATTTCACGATACACCAGTATTTTTGTGATGTTTTACTTAAGCAGAATTAAACTGAAATCATTCCTTGGTTCTCTGTAGCTGAATGGAGTCATCAATCTCAGATAATCAAACATTCGTGTGGTGAATTTTCAGATGGTGGGAACATTTTCTTTAAAAAAAACTTTTTGTAGTTCATATCTGGTCAGAGAGCAACTGAGAAGGCCGTTCCTGGTGATCCTTGATGAACAAATGGAATGAATGTTGGTGTTAAATATATCAGGATTTGACATTTTGTGATAAATACTGTATATCGGAATTGACATTTCGTCAAAAAGCTAGAAAATCGGGAGGTGGCATTTCATTTGTAGTTTCTGCCTCCAACATCTCTGTGGAGCTCCTGTAACTCAGTGGTTAGAGCACTCGCCTTTACAGGCATGAGACCTGTGTTCGAATCTAGGCAGATCAAAGCGAGACCTTTGGCAAGTTTCCTTACACCACACGTCTAATAATAATCCCTCAAAAAAAAATAAAAAATTGGTCATTTCAATCCACGACTGTTTGTGGGACGTTGCTGTGCGCAATTGGCTGCTGCATTTCGCCCACAAATATACAGTTAATTCACTTTCCAGTATATTCTGTGAAGCGTTTTGAGATGTTGATAAGATGTGAAAAGTGCTATATCAAATGCACGGATTATTATTATTATTACTATTATCCCATCAACACTTCTGTGCCCCTTTCTGATATCTATATCTCTTCCCACCATTTACTGTTGTTAATTTAAGCCCTGCTTCATGTCACTATGCCCTGTTCTAAAGTTGTTTCAGTCAGAGCACTCTGCTCGTCAGTGCTTGCAAGAGTCAATGTCAACTCAGCAAAGTCACACCAAGATGAAAAGTTTGTCATAACAGTTGGTGCCTTCCAGGTAACATTTCTCCTTCTCTGGTCCTGGCCAGAGCATCACAGAAATGCTTTGTCTCACACAGTATTTGTTGATCTCGGATTTTCGAGCAGACACAGTCCTTATCCATTTGCTTCTTAAAGTTATTCATCAACGTAGCATCAGTTTTGCCTGTGTTGGGGAATCTGTATGTTGTGATGGGGCAGTAATGGAGGAGGAGGAATTATCTTATCTCGAGAGCCACTTGAAGCTTTTTATTTTTAAGTCTCTGCCCTCCAGGTCCGCACTCAAGGTCTAAGTCAAATGCACTGCATGTGGCTACCTTATCCCAGCCTCAGCCTTTGAAAGGCCTGGACAATATAGGCAGCTCACACCCATATTTTACCCAATAATATAATAATCCTTACATTTGATGCAGTGCCTGATCGAGACATTGAAATGTCTCAAAGCGCTTCACAGGATTTTTCTGCAACTGTGTACGGTATTTGTAGGCAAACACGACAGCCAATCTTATAGAAGGGCAGAACAGGCTCGAGGGGCTGAATGCCCTACTCCTGGTTTCTACAAAGAGCCACGAAGCGAGTGACCAATTTTTATCTGGATGTCTGTTGACCGGGGGAGGGAAACTATTAATAATCCGTGCATTTTAGTAAACTCACTTTGTTTTGAAAAGTTACAGGATTTTTAACATCAGTCAGGCTGAGGGGATCTCAGTTCAACTTCTCATCCAAAGGTCAGCGTGTCTGATAATGAAGTGCTCCCCCTAGCATTACACTGTAGTGTCAGTTCAAAGTCCCGACATTGGTCTTGAACTAACAACCTTCTGAGATGAGAGTGCTACCAACTTAGCCAAGCTGTCTGGGGTGACCATTGACAAGTCGCAGATGTTGCCCGTCTATATCCACACATTATATACATATATATATATACACACACACATGCTTGATCCAGTTCATATGTAAGTCTGACTCATCTGAAAATATTTCACCTAATACCTCCCCTGCAGCAATCTCCTGTCAATTGAACAATTTCCATCAACATGGCAAATTCCCTTGAAAGATAACTTGTGCTGAGACACATTAAAATGTGTTGTGCAAGTTTGCGTGTGTGAGGAGGTGGGGGGAGGAGAGGAGAGGAGTGGGCCGGGCGGGGGTGGGAGGTGGGGAAGGATCCAAGCACATCCTTTACCTGCTCACTCAAGTACCTGAGAGATAGCTGCTTGCTTTTGGCAGGGGACATTGCATTCCACAGTGGCCTATGTAACATAGAGGGAATAAATAGTAAGTCTTCCCTGCTGACACTATTTGGTGTAAGAAATGATCTGTGTTAGTGACCACTATCACATGAAATCCTGACATACATATCAGCAACACAATTCTTCTTCTTCTTCTTTTTGCTTTATCTAATAATCCTGATACAGTAATTAGATCCTACAAATCTTATACAGGAAAATCATACCAGGAATTATTTAATTGGGGGGTTTGCTATGTTGATGAAGGCGTTCTCTAAATATTTTCAGATGACTAAGGCTTTTAGCATGGTGAGTTATCTCTGTTCGCTGAATTACCTGATATAAAAATTGGTTCCCCTTTTGCATAGAGTTTAACAGCAGGCTATCCTGGCTGGTGTAAGGATTTGTGAATAGAGAGAGAGAGAGAGAGAGAATGAAACCACCTTTAATGATGATCTTGCAGGTAAGCTCCAACCCATCTTAAGTAAGTGAGCAAATGTGTAACAGCTGAGACCTCTGAAACATAATTACAAGGGGCTGGACATATTCTCGTCCTGGGCTGGTCCCAGATGGTTGAGAGACTGTGTTTGTCAGAGGGTAAGATCACATGAGGGTTCCAGCTTTCCATACATGGAGTGTTTGGGATCGCATGCCAGGATATAGTGGGAACTGACAGATTGTGCTTTAAGAGGCAGTCGAGGCGGGCATGTAGACAGAAGAGCCGAGGAGCAAATCATGAAGCACACATCTGGCCTCTATGTGTGAAACACTCTGTATTGTATCGGTCCTGCTGTAAAACCGAGAAAAAGCTTTTTTTTCTCTCCCCTTTTTACTACGGAGCCGAGTGGGTTCAAACATGACTGAGAGATGCAGTATTTTAAGAGCCCTTTCTGCAGCTTTGTGCTGCTTTTACAGAAGTTCCTTCATTGGAGTCAAGGTACGTTATCTGTTTGAGACGCAGCCTGTAACAGTAATGCACTTGTTATTATAATTAGTGATGTATTAGAAGATCAGTAAAATAAAATGTAGCTTGTGTAACGTTAACAGTACTATTATAGTACAGTACAGACATGTCTCTTTCTCCTTCATACACTTAGTCGGTAGTTAACATTCAACAATACTTTTTTGTGTGTGTGGTGGTGGGGGAGGGGGGGGTGGGGTGGGGGAGGGTGAATATTTTAAAGACAGAAACATTTTCAATATCAGGAATATTTCTTGACGGTTTGCTGTTTAGCATCTTGGGATGTCCTCCCGACATAAAAGTTCCGATACAAATGTAATTTGTTGTTCGATTTTTTTTCTTCCCCCCCACCCCCCAATAAATTCTCGTCTTCTCAGCATGTACTCACTCATAGAAAATCATTGGGGTTTTTTCATCCAAATGCTTCTTTACATGTTGGGATGTTTAAAGCGTGATTAAACATTCGATTTAATTGGCACAAACACAGCATTTGTTGCTCTACATGTCTGGTGTCAGAGAGGCTCGGAGTTTGCTTAGCTGTGTAATATTAGGCAATGTGATGCTTAGTTTGGCATGAATGTTTAATACTTAAAATAACTGAGTTGTTGTCATGAGAATTTTCCATTTACTCGGAGTTAGCTGTTCTCATTGGTTGGAGCAAAGAGTATTTAGTGTTGGGAGAGGTTCTGTCTGGGATTAGTAGAGTGTTAGCTTGGGAGTGACCCTTGGTGAGTTATGAAATATCAACAACAACACAAATAAATAACAAAACACTGACAAATACTGGCAATTCACACCGCGTTTTGATTAAGAGCTGCGCTCTGGATTGGTCGATATGTTTGATCCATGCACGTTGCACCGAACCGGTCTCACACTGGAAATAAAGTTCTGTGATTTATGTGGAAAGGAATGGCCTCGAGGCTTTGAGTTGGCAGCACTTTCAGTGTATGACTTGGGAACTAAAAGTAAATGCTAGCACATTGCTGGGGCTTTTTAAAAGGGACGAGGCGAACTGGAGAGCAAGGGACCCTTTTAAAGGAAATCAATAGTTGAACAGCATGACCTCACTCAGCGAGGCTCGGTGCAGTTGGCATTATGGTACAGCGGCAGAAGTGGACCACATTTAAGCTTCCTGCAATCAGTGCCATCATCCGGGAGTAAGATGATCGGCGACAGCCAGTAACATGTGAAACTGCTCCCAAGTTCGGTCTTCTGACCTTGCTGCCGCTGTGGTGAGCTCAGCTCGCTTCATCCCTGTTATCTGGGCTTCAGATCTGAAAGCCAAGTGTGTGAGAGAGCTAAAAATATTTCCCAGTCCTCAATCCCAGATGGAGCGAATTTAAAGGTGGGAAGTATTTGGATGCCGCGTGGGAGACTATTGTGTTCCCATAAGGTTATCAGAAGCAACTCTCAGACATGCGGAGAAATGGCTTGTGGCGAATATATAATAATCCTTGCATTTGATATAGCGCTTTCCACATCTTATGAACGTCCCAAAGCGCTTCACAGAATATACTGTAAAGTGAATTGACTGTATATTTGTGGGCGAATCGCGGCAGCCAATTGCGCACAGCAGTGTCCCACACACAGTCGTGGATTGAAATGACCAATTTTATTATTGTGTTTTTTTGGAGGGATTATTATTAGGCGTGTGGAGTAAGGAAACTTGCCCAAGGTTTCGCCCTGACCTGCCTGGATTCGAACACAGGTCTCCCCAGCTTGGTTTCCCCAGCTTGCAAGACAAGTGCTCTAACCACTGAGCCACAGGAGCTCCACGAATGACTCTACACACGCCGACCGGAGCTGGATGACATTATACGAGAGTAGAAGAGCAGCTAGAGGAAAATCTCTTTGAAGTTAAGCTTCGTGAGCCCAGGAAGGGCGAGACCCAGAGAAACCGTCAGTGGTCAGATATAATGACAGAGTCTCAGGGTGGAACTCCCTAGCGCAGACTTTAAGCTAATCTACTTTTCTGTCTTTTTTTTATATAAGGCCCTCGGTCTCCAGGCAAGAGAATTAATTGAGGCATGTTCATTTCTTTACAGTCCTGCCAATGTTCAAATAAAGGATTTGCCCGAGGATTAAGTTGGTCTGGTACGGTGAGGGGAGTGAAGGGTGAGAGGGGCACGATTTAGAAAGTTGAGCTGTGGTTCACTTTGAAGACTGAGGTTATGTTGATAATGTCAGTTGGGCATCAAAGCCACACTGTAAGCATTGAATTGAAGCAAACATATCTTCCATGCGATGGCGTAGAAACCAAAGCTGGCATGAGGGGGTTAGGGTCAGGATGGAGAGTACTTAATGAATGCCATAAACTTGCTGACAGGGACAAGGCAAACTAAAATGTAACCTTGGTGCAGTGTGTCAGGTTAACGTACGTGCAAATGCAATGTTCATGGAATCTTACCTTCCTTGAACACACTGCCCAGTTCAAGGTAAGATTTTTAATGGAGGTTTGAACTGGAGCATGTATATACATCACGTTGGAAACATTCAACTGCTGAAGCAAGAATGCCAGACACTCGGCTCTGCGCTGTTGACTTCTATTGTGTCTGACTTTCTAGTCTGGATAGAAGCTCCACCTGTATTTGGGTATAGAAAGCGGCAATTACCTGCAGCTGAACTACTATTAAAAAGCCATGTGTGGTGAGCGCGCCACCAGCCACATGTTATAATGATTGTACAAATAGTGTGGGGGGGGGGGGGGGGGTCGTACTGTGCCTGTGTCTGCTCAGGCCCACAGCAGGCCACCTATTTTTAAATTGACTTTGATTCCCTCCAACCCTCCCCCCCGCCCCCCCCGTCCTATATTTTGAAGTCAGTGGGGCTGCCTCGATATCTTTTGATGCTCTCTGTTAGACCAGCTCACCAGGTGTGGTGAATTTTAGTTACAACACGGTCAAGTGTTACTGTTTTGCAAGATGTGTTTGCTCCACAGTAGTTTAGCTGGGCTCCATACTGCGTTTGAAGGGGTGTCAGACTGACTGTACATGCCTCGAATGCTATTTTATTGATGATTTTGCTTCATTGATTTTTCCAATGACAACCCCCCCACCCCCCACCCCGTGCCAACCTCACCTAATATAGAAGTTTTTTATACCTGGGTTTTAGGGCTGGAAAATACTGATATAAAATAAATAAATGACAGGGAGGAGAACACACAGCGACTTTAACCTTCGCGATCGTAGTCTCGGCAAATGTTTTTCGCGCCTGTCATAGTTTAAAATGAAGGCACCACATAACTGGCGGTGTTTCCACTGAGTTATTGCTGCTCTGTGACCAGGTAGTCATGCGCCTTTAACTGTATGTCATCAAGAGGGGCACGGCTTGGTATCTCTCTCCTTCTTTACTGTGAGTGTTGACAGTAAAGCCACCACTTGTTAGCTGTGTATCCTGAGAGCAACGGAAATCACACTGGCTTTTTTTTTCACAAAAGAAAACAAATGTGAATATCGGCTCACACCGGTTTTCGGTCCTATTAGGTGGCACCTTACCCTTTTTGATTACTTTACTAAAATTTACTAAAATTGCTTTGAAATCCTCCAAATTAAGCCACTATTTATCTAGAGATTTTTTTAAAAAAATTTTTTGTGTGTGTCTGACAGCGCTAACCAGCTCTCTGTTCCGCTGCTGATTTATAACTTGGATTGACCATTAATAATAATCCTGCATTTTTGAAATGGGGCTTTTCACGTCTTCGAGACGTCTCAAAGCGTTTCACAGAATGTACGGTAAAGTGAATGGTAGTCGGTATAGAAAATAAGGTTACAACAAGCCCATCCCACCATATATCTGAGCAAAATCATTAAAAAAAAATTTAAAAACTGACTTATTTTCTAAAGTAACACAGTGTGTGGGTGGGTGTGTGGGTGTGTGGGTGGGTGTGCCTCGTGCGTTGGGTTCAAGTCTGGCACTCCAGGACCTTGTTTCCAGACTTCCAAAGATTTTATCAGAGCAACTGAAACAATTACTGGTGAACCACTTAATGAGCTTTCTGCTTACAAAAAATTTGTATTCGCTCCTTTACGCGGCCTCACGTGCGAGGAAATAACAAGCGTGTGGTTGATCTCCGTCCCGAGCTGCTCAGCTCAGTTTATCAAACGTAATAATTGTGTTGAAAAGCAATGAATGATATCCTTGATTCTACGTGTTGCTTCAAAATTCAAGGTTGCTGTAAGAATTCAATTTGAACCCCGCATTACAAAGGGAAAGAGAGAGCTAGACGAGAGTATATATTTTTTAAAAGTGCCACCAACCACCACTGCACCCAGAACATGGAGCTCCTGTAGCTCAGTGGTTAGAGCACTCCTCACAAACGAGAGACTTGGGTTCATTGCCAGGCAGGGCAAAAACCTTGGGCAAGTTTCCTTTACTCCACATGCCTGAGAATAATCCCTCAAGAAAAAAAACAATACTGTAATAAAATTAGTCACTTCAATCCAGGACTGTCTGTGGGACACCACAATTGGCTGCCCATGTTTCGCCCACAAATATACAGTCAATTCACATTTACAGTATGTTCCGAGAAGTGCTTTGAGATGTCTGGAAGATGTGAAAAGCGCTATATCAAACGCAAGGATTATTACCATTATTTTTATTATAATGTGTGTGTGTGTGTGTGTGTGTGAGGCAGAGGGAGAGAATGTGTGACCACTGGAGGGTGCTACTGTACAAGAACATTTATGACATTGACTTCACTGGTCGGATGACTCTGGAAACCTGTTCCACAAGATTGGAATTTGTATATTTTGCCCTGATTGCTTTTGAAATGAAATATGATCAGAAAGAAGGTGGGGCTATAGGCAGAGGATCAGCTTTTTGACTTCTCTTTATGCTTAGAAGGGAAATATCAGATGCAAAGTGCGAGGACCAATGTCACCTTTGGTCAGTCATGATAATAATAATGTTTGCATTTGATTATAATGCTTTTCACGTCTTATCAAAGCGCTCCACAGAATATTCTGTAAAGTGAATTGACTGTACCTGTGTGGGTGAAACACGGCAGGCAATTGCGCACAACAGTGTCCCACAAACAGTTGTGGATTGAAAAGATCCAATTTGTTTTTGAGGGATTATTATTAGGCGTGTGGAGTAAGGAAACCCACCCGAGGTTTCACCCTGCCTGGAATTGAACCCAGGTCTCCCGCTTGCAAGGTGAATGCTCTAACCACTGAGCTGCAGGACTCCACAATGATGATGATGGTATTAATCGCTGGTGCTAATTCTCACAGGGTTGGACATAAGTGATCACTGGCCTCGAGTATAATTTGCGACCATATGATAATTCTCCCCATGAATTTTGCATCCCATAAAGAACAAAGGAACAAAACAGATGGAAATAATATATTTTACTATATATTTTTTTCAGCTAAGTAACTCAAAATCATGGATAAATGGCTGCTAGGCAAATGACAGCAATAAATGAATGTGTGCCTACAGAATATATAGTCATTGTGCCCCAAATATGTAGTCATGGAAATAATTTTTTGACTCTCTGTCACCGAATTGTAACTACAGCATATATAAGTGCATCAGCAAAGTCCCAATAAACCAGCCATCCGTAGCTTAGTAACAAATGTCACCCTATAGGACAACACTGAGCAGTTACTGGCTACTTTGGTTGTGTTTGAACCCAGGGTATTTCCGACAGGTAATCATTAACAATGTCACCCAGTGCAATATCCTGTGGTTATTGATTTAAGATTAATAAGGTGGTGAGTGGTTTAAAGGCTGCAAAGCGGGAAACTGCAGCTGAGCAGATCCCGTGGGACGTTGATCGGTAATTTCCAAAGTGGAGAGTGTGTGCTGTGCTGCGCTGCGCTGCGCTGTGCTGCGGGCGATGGAGCCAGAGTTTCTCTAAAGTGTCTGCCGCCTGCCTCCTTCTTTAGTTTTCAAAGGACAGGTACATCATGGATTCAACGCCAGAGAAGCTGAAGAAAGAATTGGAGGAAGAGTTAAAGTCCAGTGGTGATGAGCCGCCGAGCCACGCCTGGTATCACGGACGAATCCCTGGACAGGTAGGCGCTCTCGCTCAGCACCGACTGACCATCCCTCAGTCACATTCACCTCCTCATTCGCTTCGGCTGTTACAGCGTTCCGACTCAAATCATTGCTCTGGGCACTGCTGAAATCAGGCAGGAATCCAGAACAGCTCTCCTTGTAGCAGCTGCCCTGGGAGTTCCTATACGGGCTTGGGTTAGCCACGACTGTAAAGATTGCTGTACACAGGAGATGAGGTAATCCTCCCAGGAGATAAACCCCTCAACCCCCTCCCTCTCGCATCTTAATCATCCTGATCTTAAATTAAAAGCATGATTACGTTAAATAGCCACCCACCCACCCCCCCCACCATCTCTCCCAGAATCTATCTGGAATTGTGGTTACCAATGAAACGCATAAGCTTTAAAATGTGAAACACGTGATCCCTCTTATCGTGTGTAGTAGAGGCTGAACAGAGCCTGATCACTCACAGTGTTCACCTAATTGCCCCCTGATTCCCGATTGCCGACCACATTAATAAATTCAATGTCCATAAATTACGTGGATTATAATAATAATACTTACAATGTGATTATAGCCTTGCGATGTCTCAAAGCGCTTCACAGAATAGACTGTGAAATGAATTGACTTGTAAGGCAGGGAAAACAAATAGCAGCACAATTCTGACTTTTTTTTCTTCTTAGCTGACCTTTATCACTGATTGAATGTAGGAACAGGAGTGGGCCATTCAGCCCCCCGAGCCTGTTCTGCCATTCTGTTTGATCTGTAGCTCAGCTCCCAATTATTAATGGAAGACCGTGGTTTCTCTCCCCTTACATTTTAACATTCCGCAGTGCTTTAAGCTTGGTCGTGTTCTAAACTGCTGTGATACGAGAGCTTTGTCATCATTATTATTAGTGTCACAAATTCCACAATGTCCCAACAATCACGCTCTCACATTTCTAGGTGGCAGAGAACCTTATCCAGAGAGATGGAGACTTCCTGATCCGCGACTCTTTCTCCAGCCCTGGAAACTTTGTGCTGACTTGCCAGTGGAAAAACATTCCTCACCATTTTAAAATCAACAAAGTCATCGTCAGACTGAACGAAGGTTACTCCCGAGTGCAATATCAGTTTGAGCGAGAGAGCTTTGACACTATCCCAGCGCTAGTGCGTAGCTACGTGGGGAATCGCAGGGCCCTGACGGAGCACACTGGAGCCATCATTTTTCAGCCCATCAACCGGACTTTTCCACTGAGATGCATTGAGGAGAAACATGGAATCTCTGCTTGCGTCAGGCAGCATCAGCAAGTCTATTCATCAGAGGGAAAGCCGGACACGACCAAGAGACTGAGCTTGAACATGTCAAACCAGCCATCCCAGGAACGCAGTTTAGCAACTGGAAGTCTCTTAAGGTAGGTTTCTCATAAGAAATAGTTTAACCAGCACAATGGATCACAGACAACATTCCATTTTAAAGGTACTTTTTTTTTGACAGCAGCTTGAGGTACAGTAAAAAAACACTAGTTTGCCTATAGCTTTCAAATAAAAAAACCCTGAGCCATTTGCATATTTACAGCCTCACAGCTGTTGTGGGCTGGGAACGGGTAAACTCAAAACCACTATTAATATGCTTTTTGATAGGTTCGGAATGTGTTCCACTCTCTTTTCAGCATCTGCCAAGATTAGAGTACTTACTGTATACTATTTATATAGTAAAACTGTGCTCTAACCCTTAAAAGCTGCCTTCTCATGTACTTGTGGCTAATTTGGCTTTGCCCTCTAAATGGCTCCAAAACCTGGCTGACGCAATGAACTCTAACCAGTTAAAAGGAAGCCACACATTGTTAATTATTGATTCCGAGCTTTTTTCCAGCTTTGCTGCATATCCATACGACCTTCGACTTTTAAGGATTAATGGTCTTGTAGTAGTTTTCAAGTGAGGTTACGGTGACAGGTTAAATTGATTTTGTTTTTTCTACAGCCATGTTTATTTTCCATGTCATCTAAAATCCTTTCTCCGAATTCCTCAAGCCCCATCACCACCAGTCAGTGGATTTATGTTTTTATACCCAGATTGAATGATTCAATTGCTTACATTGTAACAGCGAGGGCTGGGCAAGAACTATTTTACCAGAAGTAAAACTATTTTATCTGAAGGCAAAAACCGTCAAGCGTTTGAATCTTTCGTTATTACTGTTACTGTAGAAATAAAGACAAGAGTGGCAGCCAACCTGCGAGCCTCGACTATGTTCCAGATAAACGACGACCTTTGAAATCGCATCAGTCTGAAAGTTACCTTCCTCTGGGTGAGTGTTGCATTAGTCATAGCTTAGTTGGCACGTTCTATGTGAGATGTAAGAACTTCTCAAAGGGTTTATTGAAGAGATGTATCGAGCTTAGATATTACGTTCAAACTTTATTATGGAGCACTTACTAAAATTTCTTGCTGGAAACTTTAATGTAGGAATTTTTTAACTTAAAAAAACAGTCGAATTTTTTTTGGAACTTGCCTTTTGAAACTCCACACTCCCTCCCTCCCTCCCTCCCTCCCTCCCTCCCTCCCTCCCTCCCTCCCTCCCTCCCTCCCTCCCTCCCTCCCTCCCTCCCTCCCTCCCTCCCTCCCTCCCTAATAATCTTGAAGTTCTGAGTTTCATATTACATCTCCACGATTGATCTAAAACCAAAAGACTTAATACAGTACTTAACAAATGACTTGACTGAAGTTTTTTTTTTATTGAATGATATCCTCTACGACTTACTTGTCTGGCATTATTCACAGGGTCAAAAGCTCAGCACCATCATCAGCAGCTACCAAAGCAAAAGCCAAGCATGGAAGGAAATGCTCACACCAAATCAACAGTGTTCAGGACCGGCAGCGAGCCCACGCTTAGCCCAACAATTGTCCGAAGGCTCACTTTGGAAACACAGGCTGGGGAAGCACTTAGAGGTTCTGACAGCCAACTCTGCCCTAAGCCACCACCGAAACCCAGCAAAGTACCCTCTATGAGAATGCCACACTCGCCTCTGTTAGTCAACGATCCCCAGAGAGACAATTGCTGTGAACCAGTGCCTAACACTCCCATGGATGGGCCAAGGACAGCCCAGGATTTTGGCCAACACAACGGTTATGTACAAAGACTAAAAACTGAAGAGCCAGTGAAACCCCTCTTTCAAAAATCAGACTCTATCCTCAGCATGTCTGACGGGAGCTCGCCCCAGTCCACGATTCCTGCTGAGGATGAAAACCGGGAGGAGGAGAAGGAAGTTATTGTGTTCCTCAGACCAGTGTTGGAAACGGTTTCCTGTTTTAAACCTAATGACTTTAACTCAAAGATGCTTCCTCCTGACAACAAGCCCCTGGAAACATCAGTGATCAAGCACGTCAAAGCACTGTTTGCCAACGTTGACCCCAAAACTATTGCAAAGCACATCCTTAAAGTGGATAGCCAGGTACGAACTGTTTGATCGAATTAGTTGTCTTCTGGTTCTAAACCTCGCTCAAGGGCCATTTAAAAATATATATATATATATTGGATGGTGAGCATCAGCAGGCCTTGGAAGCATCTCTTTGACACAGATCCATAAGGTCCTGTCTTACTCTAGAATTAACGTAACGATAGATTACTTCAAGCACACTACAATCTTGTCCAGCAGCTACTATTGAATGCAGAGCCTTATACTGTTACAGTATGTACATCTGCAGTCACAAATAAAATAAAGGCTTACATTTACCCATATATCATGACTTTTTTTTGTAAAAAAAAAAAGGTCTTGAACAAGATGAATTAGCAGTGAATGTTCTACAGGCAAGTATAGGTTTGTAGTGTGGATAAGAGCAAAAGATCCTGAGTGTTGCCAGACCCACTGAAACAATTGTTACTACAGTACTCCTACTCTGTGCAGTCGCGTATCGGTAAGTGTGCTCACCTCACAAGCGACAGGACCCAGGTTCTTCAACAAGAATAAAGAAACTCGAGCCAATTTTTCTTCTGATATTCTCCTCTCATTCTTTACTAAAAGGCACCTGATTTATTTTTGCTATCGGAATACAATTCCCTTGGTTAATGGGTTGTCTGATACCTCTCCCAAGTCCCAGTGACCATTATCTTCTGTGTAGATGCCTCGACAGTTGAGTGTCGGCAGGTGATTCAACTGCAGGAGGTCAACCCAAGACAAGAATACTTGTGCCCTCCCTCATGTCACATCTGCTATTGGGGGCCTTGCCAAGTAGAACGTTTTTTTTCACTCCCCAATCAGCAGCTTTCAGACCAATTGTAAAACCTCAACCACTGTGCTGGCCGAGATCAATTAACAGCACAGAACAGGATTTGAACCTGCGACCTTCCAAGTCTGTCTAATTCAGCACCAACCCAGACGGCCATCAAGTAAAGCTAATTAATTAATGTTTGAATGTGAAGGGACTGAAATGTTTTCAATAAGCTAAGCCAAAAACAATGTCCTGGCTGCTCATAATAAATTGGGACTTTTGATCTTCCCAGGTTGCTAGGATACTTGACGTTTCTGAAGAAATGGAGGCAAAGATGGGAGTGAACTCAGGTCTGGAACTTATTACACTGCCTCATGGGCATCAACTACGTCTGGATTTAATAGAAAGGTAAACAGTATGATTGCGCTGTTTATACAGTAAACTATAACAGCATTTGGTTTCCTAAAGGCTGCAACGAAAAGATACACCAATATAGCAAACAGATTCCAGTGCGCAATAATTAGAAATCGCCTGAGCAGCTGATTAAAGTTAGACAGAGTGCTTCTTGCTCTACACCAAAGCCGGCGGTTACCTCGGGCAAACCATTATACAGCTCAGAGCTCTGTCAGAACAGACAGTCAATAGCAAGTTGTGCAAAAGGGCGATACAGAGATGCTTTCGTTGTGGACAAGGTTGATTAGCCAGTGATTAGTAAGGATGAGCGCTGCCTCTTTTACAATAATAATCCTTGCATTTGATATAGCGCTTTTCACGTCTTCTAGACATCACAAAGCACTTCACAGAATACACTGTAAAGTAAATTGATTGTACAGTATGTATATATGTGATTTTTACTGAGTTGACTTTTACTGAGTCAATTTAGGGGTGTCTGGTTCGGGTCAAATTAAAACTGTAATTGAGATGCTGGAAGATAACATTTAATAACAATAAGCAGAAGAATAATCCACGCATTTGATATAGTGCTTTTCATACCTTCTAGACATCTCGACGCGCTTCACAGAATATACTGTAAAGTGAATTGACTGTATATTTGTGGGCGAAACGCAGCAGCACAGCAGTGCCCCCACAAACAGTTGTGGAATGAAATGTCCAATTTTATTATTGTGGGTTTTTTTCAAGGGATTTAAAAGGATGATGGCCAGCTATGAACCTATATGTTAAATCAAAGGCAGATTTTGCTTCAGGAATGGCCACACGTGAGACCCCATTCAGTCAAAGGGCTTGCAAATTTCATGGGAGTTTTTTTTTGTTAAAAAAAAGAAATTTTCCTGCATTTTCTCAGGCACAATACGCTGGCTATTGCGATTGCAGTGGATATCCTTGGCTGCACAGGAAGTTTAGAAGAAAGAGCTGAAGTGTTAAACAAGTTCATCCAACTCGCACTGGAACTGAAAAATTCCATGGGAGATCTGTACGCCTTCTCGGCTGTAATGAAAGCCTTAGACATGCCACAGGTAATATTACTTTACTTTTAACGTATACAGTAAAACTGGATTGAGTCTCATCTTTATGAATCATACATAATAATAATACTTGCATTTGATAGAGCGCTTTTCACGCCTTCTAGACGTCTCAAAGCACTTCACAGAATGTACTGTAAAGTGAATTGACTGTATATTTGTGGGCAAAATGTGGCAACCAACTGCACACAGCAGTGTTCCCCCAAACAGTCGTGGATTGAAATGGCAAATTGTACTACAGTATTGGTGTGTTGTTTTGGATGGATTATTATTAATATTAGGCATGTAGAGTAAGGAAACGTACCCAAGGTTTCGCCCTGACCTGCCTGGATTCGAACACAAGTCTGACGCTTGTAGTGCTTTAACCACTGAGCTACAGGACTTCGAGTCCTATAATCACCAAAGTCGTATATTCAGAATTAGTCCTAGTAGTTTATTAAAGTTAGTTGAAATGCTTCTTCCTCTACATTGAACCCAGTAAATTTTAGCTTTCATACCGAGGTAGGTGAAACCATTATATGGCTCAGAGCTCCATCAGATTAAACCGTCAACAGGATATTTGTAAATCGGATGAATGCATGATTGAAACTAGCCACAGCAATAGAGTGAACCAGTAATGTGTTGTCATTTTACAGTGTTAGTAAATCAGAGCCCTTGCGTTCAGTGTAATCATGGTTTCTCATGTGAAAACAGGCATTTCCTGTGATTCCCTACGTTGCTTGCAGAATATTACAACAGTAGGGTGATCCATATGAGAGAATGATTAATTATTCTATTATATCTGCTAAGCAAAGTGATCTTAAGAAATGAATATTTAAATAAAAGAGCAGGAACATTGAGTCTAATACTTCTCAACAAGTGCCTGTATCCCTCGGCTGAGTATTATTACAATGGGGATCTTTTCATTGCCTATCTTCACTTCTTGTTGCCCACCAGGTTGCACGTTTAGAACAAACCTGGACCACACTGAGGCACAAATACACCCAAAACGCTATCCTCTATGAGAAGACTCTCAAACCATTCATAAAAGCTCTAAACGAGGGAAAAGGTGGGTATTTTGCAACATGTGTCTGCTGCATATATTTGTGATGGCTCATGATGAAACTGGCTTGAGCAGTGTTGACTCAAGTTCATGTCTCAGAGGTGTGAACCGAACGCACTCAGACTGCTGTCAGGTTAAATTCCTACCTTTAGATTGGTTCAATGGAAGTTTCACCCACACAACCCTCCCCTGCATAACTCTAGCACACATTTTATGGTCAGGCTTTTAAAATTAGTGTTAGTCTCGCTCAAAATACATATCAGTATTGTACTGCCTGATTTTCCAATCAACAAAAAAAAAAGCTCAATGAATGGTTGCACAAGTTACTGAATAAACGAATGTGAGGAAAACATTGCAAGTTTTTTTTGCTTTAAAAATGCTTTGTGTGTGATAATGTAGGATGCTGCAGTCGATATTTCAAGACTTGACACTTCTCTTTATGCTTCCAGAGGAAATTCCACTCAGCAACACAACAGTCCCGCTTATCCTGCCCCTAATCACCCTGATGGAACGTCAGACTGTCAACTTCGAAAACGTCGAATTGTGGGAAAATAATGATCAGAGTTGCGAAATAATGCTCAAACATCTGGAGAATGCTCGCTCCATCACACAGAATGCTGCTATACACAAAGCCAACACGGAAAAGATTCTGGAAGGTAAGCACTTTATTTATAATAACCATACTTACATTTTGGCGTACAAAACAAAATTACATTTTATAGAGCGTCTTTCATGTTGGGAGGACGTCCCAAGGTACTGAGGTCTTCTCACGTCAGGAGGACAAAATAATAATCCTTGCATTTGATATAGCGCTTTTCACATCTTATCGATGTCTCGAAGCGCTTCACAGAATATACTGTAAAGTGAATTGACTGTAAATTTGTGGGCGAAATTGGCGTCAGCCAATTGCACACAGCAGCATCCTACAAAGTAAAGTGCACTGATTGTTTTTTGGGTGAAGAAAATGTTCTGTGAAGGTATAAAGGACAACCAAGACAATTGCCATTTGGTACACAGTGGTGTATCTTAGCTGTGTTTCCTGATTGAAACCACACTGCCAAAATCTGCAGCTCGCACAGGTGTGAACTTCCTTCCACTCTTTCTCCTCCCTCCCTGCGAGACGCTGTTCGGCACTAGTTATTAAACCAGTCCATATCACAGTGAAGCTTCTCGTTTGAAACCACTCTCACAGATTGTTTTACAGCCAGAACAGAAATGAAATGGTATTTCCCATGGAGAACTGAAAGACTGGAGGGTGGTGATGGGTGTGGGTGGGGTTTCGTTATGTACTCCATTCACTCTTGTTTTTTTGTCCTTAGATTTCCAATCAGATGAAGAAATGCTCGAAGCATTTAAGACTGAATTTGCAATGAGGCTGTTGTGGGGAAGCAAAGGAGCACAAGTCAACCAAAGGGAACGATATGAAAAATTTATAATGATCCTAACAGCTTTATCGCGGAAACTTGAACCACCGATCAGTCATTCAGCCAAGTAGAAACAACCGAAAGGCCAACAGATATCAAAAAATAGTGTGTCAGAACACAACCCATGATAAACATTGCCTAATATACTTGCTCATAATTGAAATAGCATCACTGCTTCCAACTATCAGTGTTCTAACTATCACCCCATCTGCTATTGTATTTCATCGCCAACCTCTTGTACAGATTTCAGAATTGCCTGAAAGTTTAACTTTCAGGCAATTCTACAAGATATTGTGAAGCTGAGATATGAAGCAGGTATTCAGTCAGACTAAGTGTGTTGAACTCTACAGCTGTGCTCACATACTAGTTTAACCAGGTGCTAGATGTCCCAGTGAATATAAATGGATTGGTGAAGTTTGTATCAATGTTGGACGCTGTAAATAGTAACAGTAACATTTGGTGTGTCTTCTGCCGGAAAGCTTCATTCACTTAATATATTTTCTTACTGTAAAATCAAGGAGAACATGTAAATACAATACTGTAAAAAAATTACATATTTTATGCATTAGTGTCCAGATGTTGTATTAATGTGATCTAATAAAATCACGGGACTCAGTTACTTGTGGTGCTTATCCAGGTTTTACAATCAGTGTGAATCTCCTACAAAAATAAAGATGGCCTTGCCTACTCGGTTCTCGCCAATTGATCTGTCATTACGTTTGATCTCCTAGTCTCAATCTGTCAAACTTTTTTTGAAAAAAAATTGAGTATTTCAAGCCTCCTGAATCATTTGCTTTTCAGCAAATCTTCAGCCAAATTTTGATCAATCCTCAATTTGAATTTGAAATTCACTGGGTGAGTACGGTACTTAAGATGAGTTAGTTTAGTCAGAGAGGTATCGTGAAAGTAATGGAGTGCTGATGCTGGATTTTTCCAGTGGCTTTGGGGAGGAAAATGGAGAATCAACATACTTAATTTCCCTCCTCAAAATACCTCCTCCTTCCGAAACAATCATGTTATGTCAAAATACACACTAATGAGGAACTACATTTCCCCAGTTAATTAAAGGTGCAAAGAGATACATCCTGGAGCTTCGCTTAAGTCAGTTTCAATCCCGATACGCAACTATTTTTAGGCATTTGTCAAATCAATGACGAGTCCCTAAGAAGCGATTATTTTTGCACCAGAACATCAGCAATTTGCCTACACTGAAAGGAATCTGGAATCAGTCGGGTTTTACACTGAGAAGTGCCTTGGAAAATCAGCAAATCTCACAAGTCTCATCAAAGGTGTGTCCATTTCCTCCATTATTGAGGTCAGCTCTGAGATGGATTGATTGAGCAGCTCAGAATTCCGAGTAGCGTCTTCCAACCTGGTATGGCTCACGTTCCCACTGTTGTATTGGCACTGACTGTTTTTTGTACTTTTAAGTTCCAAGTAAACCAGAAAAATGTTGTCACGCACAATAAAACATAAAAGGCTAGAAGTCCTTTCACTGCCTGCAAAGTGGTTAAAAATCAAACTTAAATCTTCAATAAAAAGTTTGGTTTTAAAAAACATAAATCAATAAGAACCATCATTTAGCAGTTTGGAGCTCACTTTAATAACTCACGCAAACTTGTATTTTCCCAACCAATGGTGTTTCGACAGTGGCCCACCCTACATCTGACCAGCAGTCGGTGGCTAACTGAACCTTTTCCATCTCTGCGTTAATTTCCCTCAGCTCAGCCCACCCCACCATCGGTGGGCCAGCCTTCAGCCACTCTGCCCCCAACCTTTGAAATTCCATCCCGCAATCCCACCTCCTTGTCCTCCCCATCCCTGCCTTCCTTCAAATCCCGCTTCATGACCCTCCTCTTCGACCATGTCATCATGTCATCGGTCACCTCACTTCACCCCCACCCCACCCACCCCCTCCTTACACCCCCCAATGCTGACCCCGGCTCGGATCGGAAACACTGACAGTCCAGTGCCTTGGGACATCCTCCCGACGTGAAAGACACTAGACAAAGGTGATTTTATTATTGTTGTTGATGTTGTAACCAACAGCGGACAAAACCATACTCCCCTCTCTGAGCTTCGGACCACCTTGAGGACAGAGCTAGAATTCCTTTCGGGGAAGCGCTCAAGGTCTACAGAGGGAGGAGCAGTACTACTTTGTTTTGCTGCACTGCTGGCAAGGATGAGGGAGATATGAGTGGCACAACTGAATGATGTATGCAGGCAGTGGTCTCACCACAGTGATTCACACATTTTGCCAGCTGCAAAACCTATCTCGTGCTTGTAATCCGCTGATTTCACATAGTTGTTCTGCTTCTATGTCATGTATTTTTAAGTTCCTCCAAAAACTGTTTATACTGGGAAAGTTTTCCATTATACAGCACTTATTGTAACAGGATCCTTCAGGCAATTAGTTTATATAACTCTGGATAAATAGCATGTACACTGGCGGTAATAAATACAGATGTCAAACTGACCCAACCCGTTGAAAAATCAACAGAGAGCACACATATTTACAAAAGTGGCACATGGGTCATTAATTTACTGCACACTAAAAGAAAATGATCCTTAGTGTTGTGTTACACATTTCAGAGAATAGGCATCCGTGGAAATTAATCAGTGGACAAATCATTTGAGCTTTCAAATATAAAGGCTTCAAATAGGCAGTCCAAAAAACTGCTCCAACACGACGTGGCAAGCTTCAGATCTGGGTCATTCTATCAGGGTCAGATTCCAAAGGGAATGACCAGGCTTTGGGTACCTGTTTCCTGGTGAAAACCACCAGGACCACTAGGTTTTCACAGAGCCAGAGAGAAAACAGGAACCCAAGGGATCCAGGTGCACCCACATCCAAACCAACGGGGTGAAAAATTGTTTGTGTAAGAGAGACACACATACACACACACACCACACACATGGTAATTCTATGCACCACACCAAAAAAAAACCTCATCTATAATTAGATACAAAAACACAAATGAACATTACACTAAGTACAGTTTTAGGTTTTTTCACAGGCTAAAAAAACACACACACACACACACACTAAAGGCATAAGTTTGTTCACTGTCTCCATCCTGTGGCCAGACTTAGGTTTCATGCATTCCGTATGTGTTGAGGCAGGTTACTCCGTACCTTGTTCCAAAACCACCGGGAGCAAAGGGTGGATGATTATAAAGAGTGATATATCTACCATAATGCACGAATACTCTACGGCTAGATAGCATCAATGTTTATAAGATTTGTCAGAACCATTCCTTTTCAAAATATATTCAGACATGGGCAGTTTTCTGAATTCAGCCACAATTATTGGGCATAGTTTACATATTTTCTGTTCTTCATATGGAACTTACACGGTTGGCTTTCCCCCCCACTCCCTGAGATTGTGCTCAAGGTTATACATGCAAATCTAGAGCAGAGGGCCATTTGATGGGCCATTTGACCCATCAAACCTACATCGACTCAGAGAGAATTTTGCTTCAATCCCACCACCCTGCCGTATCCCTATACCCCTTCAAGACCCACTCTTTCATAAGCCCATCTGCTGCCTTCTTGAGAACTATAATGGAAACAACCTCCACCATCATTTCTAAATAAAATTCCTTATGTAATCCTATAGTTTGGAGCAATAGGCTGGTAACATGTACTTATAGCAAAAAGCATTGGATAGCAATTCAGAATTGGAATGTTGGCTAATATTTCTCTCTCAAGCTCAGGCAAGTAGAGGTGGGATGCAACTCAACGCTGCCTTGACTAAACCTATTATGAAGCATGCAATAAACCTGGGAACTCCCTTGGTTTACCTGGATCAGTGAAACAATCTGAGCTGTAATTTCCAAACAAATCATTTCAGCTCAAGAATTTATTTTGCTGAAAGCCTAAGTATTTGAATGATTTGTAACTGTGATTAAAACTAAGCGTGTGTTATTTTACTTGCCAACATACACAGATCTAAGCATATCAATTTACATCAGTGTTTAATAACAAAGGAAGCAACGGAAGGTTAGAGAACTAGGGAACAGGCGAGGGGAACAGGAATATAAACTCCAGCAGAGTAATTGAACAAAATGGCTACTCTATGTGGGAATTTCCCAACATTCACTTTCTGGTCATAAATATCAAGACCTTTCATTTGGGTTGAGTACTGGAGAGAGGCCAACACCATAGTATCGCACCCATCTTGAGTCATTGCCTTCAGTAGAAGGTTGGTTCAGGGTGGGGTAGGAATCGCCTAATAACAAGCAGCTCCCAGAGTGAAATCCAGTTTAATTACTGTACTTTACATTCAGGGCGAGATATCATGAGCATTTTAGTCAAATAGATTTTTCTTCCACTTTAGTGGTATGATTGAGTGTTAGGACAATTTTTTTTACATAAATAAAAGAATCCAAGAAAGATTACGATAAAGATCCTCAGGAAATGGATCTGTCACCACAAATATCAGGGTAAAATAACTTGTTAAGTCTCCGTAAATCATTTAACTCAAACCCGGACATACTTCCATGTTTAGTGTGTGTACTAGACGAAAAAGCACATTGCACAAAACGCTATTTCAGAACATGTTCTCAAAATTCAAAGTATGCTTCATCTGTGCTTCAAGACAGATTAAGGGCCCAAGAATATTACCTGATATTCATCACTTAGCCTAGTAAAAAAAAATTGCACTTTAATTACAAAGTTGATTGGATGTGATTTTGTCGGTGCTGTGTGTTAGTGATGAACAATTTTTACTTTAAAATCTTTGCATAAAATCAAGCATGCATAATTGCCTACTGCTATAACAAGAATATTTTATTCAGAAAAATGAATTATAGTTTTACTTATCTTGGCTGTCCAGAATACCGTATACATGATTTAAGCCACTGTCATCATCTCAAGCTTTTCATTTCTCAAGGATTTCTTCAGATGTCAGTAAGATTCACAAGGGGCCAGACACTAGACCTCTCGGCGACTACGAAATGCTGCAAAGTTTCTAGTTTGATCGGAAGTTGTTCAAATACAGGCAAGGCCAGCCTGCCATATGCTATCCTGGTTCCCAATTCACAATGCATTTTATGCAGCACCACCCGGCTGAGATAAGCTAATAGCACAGAGGGTTTTTGCTGCCTTTTTGGCTGTATGCCTCATCAAAATTGACTGTCGTGGAGGGAGCCCAAATTCTGAATTTGAATACTATTTTAATTCCCCTCCTAATGGTACGCCTGGAGATTTTTAATCTCCATAATAATAAGCCTGGATTTAAATATGGAGCTTTATTGAGTCATCAAAATGTCCAAGGATTTCCAGAGGATCTGACTGTATGTATCATGACTAACTTAGCTAAAAGTGGACGTGCATTTGTATCTGGTAATGTCCCACAAACCGATGTGAGATGAATAACAAATTTTAGGACACTGGGAGAAACTCTTTATTTTTTGAAGTGCCATTTGGCTCCTTAACAAACAAATCAACTGTGGACTGTGGCGACCACTGCAATTGCCACCGATAGAACACACCTTATGGACGCCAAAATCCAAAAGATTTCTTATCCCTCAATGACGACACGATGACTGTAACAAGACATTTTCGTTGATCAAATAATTGATTCAAAAGATTTAAAAGAGGCAGCATAACTAGTTCATGATTTGAGTACAGCCTCTCGGCTAGAAGATGCCAAAAGTATTCTGTGTTCACTGTGAATAGACCTTGCAAAAAATAGGAAAAGACAAATGTAAAAATAGACAAAACATTTTTGTAACACAAGTCTGGAGCAACAGCTGGCAATAGTGCATTTATAGTAATACTTCTATTTCTGTCTGGCTAGAAGATTTAAAAATGCAACCACGCCCATTTAAAAAGACTTCAACGTGTGTTATGTGTGTGATTCCAAATAATACAGCTTTGATTCCCTGGCTAACCAATGGTCTGTATTTATCAGTATTAGCAAACAAAGTTGTTCTTAAAATTTGCTGGAACATATCGTAAGCTGTTGCTTTCTCTGTTGGTGTCAAGTTACATACAAAGAACCCAATTAAAAGGTTAGATAAAAATTTCAAAACATTTAAATGAGGAAGCAGTGGCAGCTAGAGCTCGTGAGGCGAGGCACTTTGTGAAGGAATGAAAATTGCTAGTGCTTCTTGCACATGGTATGCAGGAAGTGACATTAACAATAACCTGTCAATTCAGGGTCAACCGTGTTTTCAAGCTTTATTTTAACCAGCCTCAGTTTACATACCAGATCACTAGGCTATGAATTAGGTTGCCCTGTGAAAAGGACAGGTTGCAGGCTGCAATAGCACGGACACAATTGGCTACTTTCCTGAAATTTCTGTTCAGCTCAGGAGCCTAAGATGCATTTACTCACTTCCAAAAGAAGAATACAGGATAACATTATTCTTAATCAGCACCTTGGGATGTCCTCCTGATGTGAAATAATAATAATTATCCTTGCATTTGATACAGCACTTTTCACGTCTTCTAGACGTCTCAAAGCTATACAGTATATTCACAGAATATACTGTAAAGTGAATTCACTGTGGATGAAACACAGCAGCCAATTACGTACAGCAGTGTCCTGTAAGCAGTTGTGGATTGAAGTGACCAGTTTTATTAGTTTTTTTCAGGGATTATTATTAGCGCGAAAGGTGCTATACAAATGTAATTTTGTTGTTGTTATGCATATGGATCGAGGGTAATGCTGCGCATGTGAGATATTGTCTCCTTGGACTACGCGGACTCAGTGAAAGAATGTACTGTATGTTTAAATTAAATGGCCTCAAATGATTCATTGCTATGAATAAAGCCAATGCGCTTTTCCGTAACATTTTAGATGTGTCTAATTTCACAAATGCAAACAGCCACAAAGCAAAGGGAACATTCATTACCACTGAATGCGTTTTACAGAACACAGAAATCGGTTCTAACAACTTCTGTGAGTAATTATCAAAGTGGTTTAATTTCAAAGTGAAACATTAGTCAATATAACGGGTACTTAAATAGGACAAAACTCTGTGGAATACATTAATTTATTTAAACAATTCTCAACAAAGTAATTTAAACAGTGTTTTTAAAAACAAGTCAAAAAATCAAGGCATACATAAACATTAATTCAAAACCTTAGCTGTTTTTCAGCCTACATTCTACTTTGCCCGACAACTTTTGAGTTACAATTTTAACCCTATCCTCACACACTGTATACAACTTGAAAAATGTTACGATGTGCAAGTACAATCTTCTGAGTTAACGTTCTCCTTTTTACTCATATCTGGTAAATATTCCTCACAAAAAGCAGCATGTCTAAAAATTACATTACAAAGCAAAAAGCATTACATTAAGAACTAGATTCATCAGCTCCAGTTGTCTAACCGCAGATCTATAACTAAGCAAATAACTTTTCTATTACATTCTAGGACTTTCACAGTTAACCTCTGAAAATATCAAAAAGATCAGATCATTCATACTTAGTAGTGGCTTCTTAAAGAGATTATTTTCCATCGCATCACCAATACTCGCATACTGGCTTGTGTCAGTGAAGCACAACAAAACAAATTGTGTGCTACACTTTGAAGTGAACTTTGAACTGCCAATTTATACTGATTACACAATTTAAAAAAAACACATACATACTGAATATGTGGAAATATGAAGAGTTTTGCTTTGAATTTTTTTATATAAAGTTATTTCTTTTAAACCAAATATTCCTAATATTTAAAAGGATTAGTTACATGTACTTAACTAGGTGAAAAATTAAGTGTGTATCTAATCTGTCAAATACTGTAGTCGCTTAACAGGAATTCACAGTGAAACAGGCGTAAAAATGTTTTGTTGGATGCTATTGAATGATTTTTTTTTACTTAGTTAAATGTTTTCAGGTGGTTATTCGTGTAGGTAATTATACAAAGTTTCCCATTAACTTCTATTTGCTTTTTACTGGATATTTGCAGAACACATATTTGGGCTAGCTTCCAAGTGTTATGTCCTTATCTGTGCCATTTCCATCTCAACTTGTCTGGTTTTAATGAAGTTATTATTTGAAACAAAACACTAATGTTTCTCTTTGTACAATACACTGTTGTTTCTTCAAATCAAAAGACCATTTAGCTTCTTTGCAAAAGATCGCACACGTTTTACAATCTCCTCGTGCTTCTATTATGGGAACGTCTCTGTCTCACGCGCACCAACACATACGTCTATTTGGTAAAAATCTATTTAAAGTGGACAATTCTTCAATGTAAGAAATATTTAGTTATTGGGTTTGAAAAAAGGCAGGAACAGAAATTCCCGCTTTACATAGAAACGTATTCATTGCGGCACTGAGAAAAATCTACAATTAGGATCATGGAATGAATACCGACAAGCATGTAAAAGGACAATATTTGCATTTCATGCAATTTTAAGTATTCTGAAAAAACATCTGCAATTACTGCTTAACAAGAAAAAAGTGCACGTGGTTTAGGTTACGTACAATATCCACAAGAGTCAACATATTCCTACATCGACATTTGAGGCCACATCAGAATACAGCACCAGTATAGCTATTCTGATTAAATCATAAGATCGTATAAACTAAAATGTTATTTTCTAAAACGTCAAACCCGGTAAGAGAAAAAAAATTATAAAATTCTACATTTTTTTTAAAAAACATTCATTTCGAAAACAATTTTGTTTTAACCCATACAAATCTTTAGTTTTAAAAACAATATAAATAGACTGAAATTTAGTTGCACAATTCTTCAAGTATTATAATACATTTATCTATTATATATGCCTACATCAGCAGCTGGAGTACCAAGAGAATAATACAGAAATCAATCATACCAATGAGCTGTCATGAGCCTAAAACACAGGAAAGCCTATGAGAGACGACTAGAAATAGCCGGTCAGCAGATTCAGGCACTCTTCTGTTAAAACAGTGGATTTTAAGGCAGCAGATGTTCAGTGAAATAGTGGTAAAATTATATATAGTTGGTGTTTCTTCACAGAGCCCACGATGCACATTTTTTATTTAAAAAAAATCTGTGGCAAATTGTCTCTGTTTATAGTGAACTCTTTCTGCTTTCCTGAAGCCAAATGTAGATTTTTTTCCATTCATGCTTCCAATGACTCTTGATTTGGGTTGATTCAATATTCAAACAAAAAATTGCAGGCCAGAAGCAAGAAAGGAGGAGAATGTATATACTGTATACAAACAACAATGAACACTAGCACTTGGGGGAGATTTTAAATGCAGACTGACAGTGGTCACACTACAATAATCATGCAGTGAACAGGGCACATACAGGTAGCAGCACAAATGAAAATGGAATGGTACTACAGATGCTAAATGTTTCAAAGGGGTGACATTGACTAACAGTGACAACGTCAATAAAACAGGCCAAACAGTGCAGTAGAAATATTTCTGAAGTGAATATTTTGTCTGAAGTACTAGGGCATGCAACAGCAAATTAGGGTGAGCATGTGGGATGGCACAGAAAGACAACACTCAGTTTTAAAAATACCATCTGATGGTCAAGCCATATATTGTTATATGTGCTGTACCTTGGGACAGATTAAACTTTGGCATTGATTAGACTTATGAAATACTATATTACTGATTTACCAGAGCACATGAATTACATTGAGAATGGTGTTAATCATGTTAGTGATGAAATAAACCTCTAAGCGAACATGCAAATTCCTCCTCCCTTTTCACCTAGTAGCCTCAATCTTTCAACTAGTGTTCTTTCCCCACCCAAAAGAGCAGCTGCATGCAACTTCCTTCAATGCCTCGCCCAATGTTTCAAGAACCCACACACCAATTCAGGAACCTGCAGTCCAGAGGAAAGAAAAAGAAAGCACCATTACTAAATTCATTTGTATCAAAGGAAAAGAAAACTAAAGGTAGAAACTGCAGAATTTTAAGACAGACCCAATAACCTTTAAATTAAAGAAAGCATCAGATTGGCACCCAGGTTTTCAAATCAATTCAGCTTAAATTGGCTCAAGGTAGATTTTGTGCTAGAAATGAGTGAAGTATTACTCGGGTAAAATTCTCCAGATCATTCTTAGTTAAAATGTAGGTGAAATGTCTAGCTTTTAGTGAATCATGAGCATAAATACTTCAATGAACCCCTTGTATTCAAAGGTTATTTATTGCAAACATAGTATATTTAATTATATAAATTTATCAATGAAATTGCTAAGAAACAGCATTAGATAACATTGGAAAATAATACAAATTCTGTGGCCAAAACTTTATATCCAAAAATTGAAAAAC
Source organism: Hydrolagus colliei (assembly GCA_035084275.1). Lineage (NCBI taxonomy): Eukaryota > Metazoa > Chordata > Chondrichthyes > Chimaeriformes > Chimaeridae > Hydrolagus > Hydrolagus colliei. The sequence goes on along the minus strand of CM068749.1, from coordinate 18,770,487 downwards.
CTATCATTAACCAATTAAAATATGTATAAAACACCAAGAACCATCACCTGTATACGTATTCACAACATTTAATGCAACTGGAATGATAACAATTATTATTGCATCAAGCAATATTAGGATTCAACGGTTTTCAAATAGTTTTGACATACAATAACCCAGATCTGGCGTATTCCAAATATCTAAAACAAAATTAAATTCAGTAACAAAGTTTGGCTCACATGGTGAACAAGCAATTTAATAACAGGAACATGGGAAGGAAAAGGATTCATAGTCCTAATGTTGCAGTTAACTATTGAAATCCATCTTTCCTGCCCCTGTAAGCGTTTAACCACATGCAGGTTATATTTATATATAAGTCACTGCACCTTTACTGTTCTTCTCTAGCGTAATATCTATATACGAAGTTGGCACATATCCTTCTTCTCCATTCTGTTTCCGAGCTCTTGTCCAACCGTCTCCTTTATCTTCTTCAATAACATACATTACCTCTCCCTCTTGCATCAATAATGTTCCTTCATTTTGTCCTATGAAGATAAAAAAAAATTGACATCTAACATTTGACAGGCCTTCAGACACAGCTGCAGAATTTATCTGGTGTCGGCTGCTCTACAGTAAGAATGATCAAAAATGACTGATGCGATTCTCAGTCGGCTTGTAGCCAAGCGACCCTGGTTCATGCTCTGGAAAGCACTTCAGCTTTTAGTTCAATTACAAAAAATCCACGATTGTTGGAAATCTAAAATAAAAAAATGTAAATGCTTGAAATACAAGAGAAGGATGTGCTCTCCCAAAATGTTAACGCATCTTTTCTTTTAGATGTCAATTCTGCAAAACTGCATTTTCCCAAATTGTTCTCGTGTGCAAAGAATCTGCATTGATTTTTTAAAAAATCTTCATTAAATGTTTTTTTCCTGCAGCCTTGTTGTAAACATTCCAGTCAGGAGAACACATGAGCAGCTTGAATGGACCTGGAAATATTTATGTAAAACGAACAATTCTCATTAAACAAATTGATAAGTCACATTGCTTAAACCAACACTCCAGTTTACCACAAGTAATTGCGAAATATATTGCAGGTAAAAGAAAATCGCAAATTGTTAAAATCGATACAGAAAACTCTTTCAAGATGTTCTTTGTAATAAACAGACTGGAGGATATGTTTTTTTGTTGCAGAATTTTCAGGAACAAAATTGAATATCAAAAGGTACTGCTATATTGTGGAAATTTGGATAAGAAAATACTGTGTAGCACAAAGCGTAAAGTTCAGAGCAAACTGAAAACCGTACCATCAAATGGGTACAGTGATTTGCAGTGGCCAATAGCAGGGAGAGGCTCATCATCTTCAAATTCATCCTCAAATTCAGGGGCCTGGCGTGGGTCCGGATTTCTGTGATGCCCTTTTTGTTCCTGGTTCGCATCGTCTGTGTAACTCCCTTCAGGGCTGATGGTAATCCAGTGATACAAAAAGGTTAATTACAATTTGCAACATTTAGCCAAGCTCTCTTTTTTTAAATATAAATGTCTAGGTTTAAATTAACTTGTTTAATTGCATTCAGGGGCATCGATTATAAATGAGAGGGTATTTAGCTTTAATTACTCTTGGATGTGCACCAGAAGAAATCACTCACAGAAGAATTAATTTACATTATTACGGAGCCTACCATCAAAGATTGTCAAAGGACTACTTAATAATTTTCACATGGAGTGAATTTTAAAACCAAAGGCTTCGCCTGGAGTAATACAATTTACTTTAAAATTTTAAGTAAAATATTGTTTAATGGGAGGAGGTGTTGACTAGGTACACAAGTACAATCATATGTACGTTTGTTTAAAAGTTGTTAAATGCATAAATACCTTTCTCTTCCTGGTGTTCCATGATGATTAGACTCAGGACGGTCAAATATGCCAGCACTTAACCTTCTATCTGTTCTTCCAGTTCCTCTGCCTTCAACTTCAGACAGCCATGACTTTAAAAGATCAATTTAGCAATAGATTAAGAACCCCAAAAAATCTATCAGTAGTACAGTATATATTAAGTCAAACGTGTCACAGTAATGTCAACAGAGCCAATGGATCCTCAAGATTCTTCCATCAACCAGTTTCATATACACATTTTGATGTTACAACTTGACTTCTTGTTTCATTTTGGCAATTAAGAATAAAGCGGTTTGCAATCATCATTGCATTGATCACCAAAATGTGCAAAATGTGAGGAGCAATATTCGAACAGATCCGGACGTCATAAAAGAACCACAAACAAATTCTTGCGTTTTACTATTGCCATTACATTTTTGATAAGACTCTCCTGTTTCAGTTGTTGGCAAGTACTGTATAGTTTTAGACAGAGTGAATGAGATTAGGGATGAATGAGGATATTTGTGTGTTGATGTTACAATTGCAGACTACTCAGTTCTCAGAGTAACTTTGTTTTAAACTATAGCAAGTCTCTTGCTTATAATAATAATCCTTGCATTTGATAAAGCGCTTTTCACATCTTCTAGACGTTTCAAAGCGCTTCACAGAATATACTGTAAAGTGAATTGACTATATTTGTGGGTGAAATGCGGCAGCCAATTGCGCACAGCAGTGTCCCATAAAGAGTCATGCATTGAAATGACCAATTTTTATTATTGTGTTTTTTTTAAGGGATTATTATTAGACGTAAGGAAACTTGCCCAAGGTTTCGCTCTGACCTGCCTGGATTCGAACACAGGTCTCACACTTGTAAGGCGAGTGCTCTAACCACTGAGCTACAAAACTTCCATTATTACCTCATTCTTCTGAACCTCCTGACGCAGTTTGTCAATGTTGCTCATGGTCTCTGCTATTCTTGGTTGCAAGCTGCTAGGATCACCCATCTGAGGATTTCGTTGATAAACATCTTTCATTTTGTTTAAGGCATCTCTGTTTAAGGCAAAAAAAACTGAAAACGTTTCATTTATCCAGCAGACACAATCCATTCACATGATTATAGATAGATAAACATGCCAGGTAACTCCACACCAAATGTTTCACCTTTGACACACCTATGTTTCATTTATTATTTAGAAAATTCAAGTTGAATAATTTTGAATTGTACACTTCCTATATATAATAATAATCCTTGAATTTGATTTATTGCCTTTCACGTCCTTGAGACGTCTCAAAGTGCTTCACAGAATATACTATAAATTGAACTGACCGTACATTTGTGGGCGAAACACGGCAGCCAATTGCACATAGCAGTGTCCCACAAACAGTCGTGGATTGAAATGACCAATTTTTTATTGTTTGTTTTCCCAAAGGGATTATTACCAGGCATATGGAGGAAGGAAACTTGCCCAAGATTTCGCTCTGTCTGGAAATAAATCCAGGTGTCTCGCTTGCGAGGTGAGTGCTCTACCCACTGAGCTGCAGGACTCCACTCAGATATCTCCTATATGTGCAAAACAGTTCATTATTTGCCCTCATACCTTTGGTCTACTTCTTTCTGCAACTCCTTATTCAGCTCATCAATCCTTTGCTGCAGTTTCTTTCGCCTCTGTTCGGGTGGCAGATGACTGAAGTCTTCCAATGGAGAACCCTAAAACGAAGATGAAATCCAATGGTCACTCCAGAATACCCCCCTAATGATTATCGCACGTCTTAAAAGCGTATGGCTGGAAAGAACAGACTGTTCAAACCCTTATACTCATGCATTATGATCGAAAAACATTCCATTAGATATTCAATTCAAACTCACTTTTTTTTTTAAAAAATGGAAAGCTGTCCAAACATATATTCACTTTCTATGTCTTAGTAAAATTGTCAATGTTTTTGTTAAACAAACAATTCCTTGAGTATTACTGCAATCAATTCACCATTAGCTTTCCACATTTGGACAGCTTTCCATTTTTTTCTCAGCGAATTTATTCTCATAAACTCCTGAAAGAGACTCATACTGGGGTGCGGTTAGATAATGATTAGGTTATGCAACCCATCGGCTGCATGCCTAAACCCATCCAGTTCTCAACCAAATTTCCACGAAAGTGCACTTTACAAAAGTGTTCACAGAATTTGTGGGACCCAAGCTAATGATGCCTTCTCTCTCTTTCATCAATTAGCCAAAGCTGGTTTACACACTCTTGCCACCAGCCTACAAAATCTGCTGAGACCAGCAGCAGATCACATCTGGAATCTTCAATTTCACAAAAAGGTAGCAAAAAGTATATCATTCATTGTACATCTTATTGGTTCAATACGTTTCTTTATAAGAGCGAACATGCAAAAAGAATATGTAAACTCATATACTGAGCCCAACATTATACAGTATATGCATATATATACACATACAACAAAAACCACATAAACATGGATTAGAATACACTGGGATGAAAAGAGCAGTAGGTGGATATGCAAATATAGATTGTGCAGCTGGGTAATTTAGCTCAACCTTTGGAAAGGAGGTGGCTAGGGGTCACCCGAGTCTACATTACCTAACAACGTCAGTTCAATACTCACATTTCTGTTAAATAAAGTTTACTTAATGGGAAAAATAAATTAAATTAATATTTTCCAAGACTAATGATATGCGGGCATTCCTAGGCTTCTAGCAGTTAATGCAAAGGGTAACCTACTTAACTTAGAATCAGGAAACTAGACTCCCGGGTTGGCCATTCTATGCAGGAAGATTGACTTCCTGAAAATGTCCTGCCCACTAGGTGGCAAGCTATATACAGACTTTGTATTGGGGGATGGTGTGGGGTGGAGGGAGGTTGAAGCCAGGAAGAGATTGGTTTAAAGTGAAACACTCGTGATGCTTTTAATTTTTATTAAAGAAAATTGCGTATACAACCTGCTAAAGATGGAAAATACCAATGGATCGCATGTGTTATTTGGTTAGCAAACAATACGAGCTGCGGGGGGTGGAAATGGAGAACAGTGCAGCAAATGCTCTAATAAAGCAAAGCAATTCAACAAGTACATTTCTTGCAAACAGTAAAAATCAGTTTCCAAGAGTTAGAAAAGGTTCAACAGCCCAGAAAGTTTGTTTTAAAAAGACAACCATAAATATTTTCAAAATATAGAGTACTACAGTTTTTTAGAAGATTATTTTGTTCAATGTGGCGCTTACCAGCTTTATTGAAAGCTTCTCAGTTCATATGAAAAAGAAAGGAATTATTACAAACTGCCTACGCTTACACCAAATAATAGTATGCAAGCATTTAAATAGCATCAAACACATTTAAGTTGCTGCATCCCTACATACGTTCAGTTTCTAAACAATTATTAAGAGTACTGCACTGAAGTTAAGCACTATAAATTTACAAGGATGACCAGTCATTTTAGATACAAACATTATTGCATTATGGCATTCAAAATAAACTCGTTCTTTTGATTTCCCTTTTAATGCTAAAAATAATGCTTCCAGCAAAATACTACAGCATTTTTCTTTATGACGAGATTAATGTTTTAATCAAAGAGTAACTAACGTGAACATAATGTACACAATAACATTCAGACTCAATGAATGCTGATTTTCTAATCAGAGCCTATCTCAGCAGGATTGATTTCTTTGCTAAGGCATGGTGGTTTCAACATGCATCACCAAGTCAGAACTCTAGTAGTATTTTTTCCTTCATGTTCTGACATATACAATTATTGTCTTTACAATCAAAGAATATCTGAGAAATGAGAATTAAAACACTGCTTTTGTACTTTTGTAAGATATATATACCATGTATACACACACACACAGCATGGTATTGATTGTAATATTGTCCACACAGAGCAAGTTAAAAAGGAATGCTGCAACTTCACAAAATCACAAAATTCAACACTGCAAACATGTTTCAAAATCACACACAGACTTCAGCACAGATATTCAACATTGAAGGTTTTTTTCAAGTATTTATGCAGAACTTTCATTCAATTAATAAGTGGGTAGTTCACAATGAGGGGGTTATCTATCATCTACCGTCATAGCCATGGCCTTGATAAGAATTTTTTTTCTTGTATTCTTAATTAAACACACATAGATCAAAATGGTTCCAGTATGTAATCCAGAATATGGTCAACAAACTCAAGAAAGTGTGACCTGGTCAATTTCCCCTCCATTTACATATTAGTCTTTTTACCTCAACATAAATGAAAATATAATGGTCATCTGCTATATTTCTGACATATTCTAATCTTAAAATGCTACAAGTCCTTGTAATAGCAATAGATCTGGACATCGAGCACATAGAAGTCAACACCACACTAAGGGATTCCAAATATTCTTAAGCGCACTAAGACACTGCCCTTGCGTGGAGGGCACAATATAAGTGAAAGTTGTTGTTGTGGTAAAAGATATTCTGTTCTCAGCAAAACATTCTGAACAATAACATAAAATTCCTTGTGTCACAAATCATGCAACTCCATTATTGTAGCAGAAAATACAAACACACACCAAACAGCAACATTCAGAGTAGAGCAGCGCTCAACCATTTTGAAATGAAGCCATCAATAAAACAGGGCTTTTATGGTTAGGAGGGAAATATAAATAGTTGTAGCTGCAACTCTGTCCATTGCAAAAACAAAAAATGTATTGCAAATCTAAATAATGTGTACAGTATTTGAATTCTAAAATATCAAGTTACATATGAGGAATATAGTTTGGATCAGTGGAGTTTAAACATTCTAAATAGGTAGTGGTAAAATAGTCATGTTCAAAGTTTTATTTATTGATGAGCTAACCATGGAAGCCCCAATAGAAAACTCCACATCTATCAGCCACATGCTGCAATGTAAACTGTCCACGTAAACCACTTACCCCCCTTCTGAAGTTCTTGAAAGAAGGAATTCTGGGTTTCACTGTCTTTATCTCATTCACACAGTAAGACAGTGGATCCCGAGAGAACTTGGGAGACTGAAGCCCATAAGAAACAAATGATGAGCAAGAACTGGTAGGGGAAACGAAAGGGAGCGGCGGCTAATGTAAAAAAAAACGTTTTAAAAATTCAATGGTTTGATATTGGCAGTCCGATCGGTGATATGTTTACATGCATTGTGCTTACAATGCAATTGTTTCTGGATTATTTGGGAGGGAAAAGAATCACTATTAAACAATTTAGAAACTAATTAGACAAGGAACAAGATAAAAAGGCTCAAGGTAAATGGTGCTATATGTGCACAGCATTGCTGTATTTGGCTAGTTTGCCCAACAATACAAAATTACGTTTGTACAGAGCCTTTCACGTCGGGAGGACGTCCTAAGGCACTCAACAGTCAGGGATTATTTCACTCAACAGCAGTGAAGTTCAACCAAGTTAAACCAACCAAATTAAACTATCAAAGGACTGCATGTATGTCGGACAATGTTGCATTTTCAAGGGAAAACTGCTTAGGTTTGCTTGTACATAAATTAAAGCTATGTCCTGAAGAATCCCAGTCAGAATAGCATGCAAATCATCACTAAATCGTTTATACTCGTAAACAAAATGAATCAATTCTTGTCCCATTGACATAAATGAAATTCTACATAGGCTGAAACTCAAGAAAACCAGAAACAATCTACTTTCGATGAACAGGGGGGGGAAATGAATGGATTAGAACTTAATTTAACTGCAGAAAACAACTGAATGAAAAATATTCTTATTTATGAAAATCAATATTCATTTGAATTGCGGTAAGGACTTGTGGTTTTAGATGAGCCACTTCGCTATAATTGTACAAAGAGCCGGTTCTCTTAATAAACAAACAAACCACTTTACCTTGTTTTTCTTCCCAAATAGCCACAGCTTTCCCTTGGATTTCCCCACAGTGTGTTTCTGGTCGGCCCTTATTTCGTTTTTTTGTGCACTCAGACTACCATCCGATACTGTCCTATAAATGTTCTGACTGAAGTCTTCAAATGGGAAATCTCCAGGAGTTTCAAAGCCCGATTTAAAAGATTCTATCACTATCTGGCTGTCCTGTGAAGGCAATTGTTCAAGTTAAATACATCTTAACCACCTATTGTTTCAACAACAACAAAATTACATTTGTATAGCGCCATTCACATCAGGAGGACGTCCCAAGGCGCTGGACAGTTACTGCTTCAGACCTGAGCTGAGGCCGGGGGGGAGGGGCGGGGAGAAGGGGTAGGGTAAGGAGTAAGGAGTTGCTGGTGGGTCCACTGAAGAGGATAGTCTTGAGGCGAGACTTGAAGGAGGCCAGGGAGGGGGGTGAGGAAAAAAAGGAAAACACACCAAAAAAAGCCTACACATACAGAACTTTTTCTTGCAACAGCAGAACTTCATGTAAATAAAACACAGAACTTTTATTTAGGTAGACATTTATTTGGGGAGGACTGGTTTGCGCGGTTATGGGGAGAGAGCTGGGGAGTGGGATTAAATTGCTCTTTTTAAAAAGCTGGCACAGACTCGATAGGCCGAATGGCCACCTTTTGTGCCGTAAGATTCTATGAACTTTGGTCACACTTGTCAACAGGTAATGCAAGGAAAGCCCTTTTAATTTCTATTGCTAAACGTTAAAAGGATATACGGTTTCTTATCTCAGCCAATGGTCAAAGGTAAAAACACTGAGGACTTTTGCTCCTTGGTTTTCCTTGCTGAACTGGAGAGGGGAATACAAATTCACCCATCTGTCTCTGCCTGATAAAGGGCATCTCGACAACTAATCTACTAAGCCGTAGTAAATTGTATAACCGTTATTGCCTGATTTCCATAGCAGAAAAAGGATTAGACTTAAGTAAAAAAAAGCTGTCCGTCAATTTTTTAAATTATAATTTTGCCTCTTCTGTTTCACCTCCCTCTGTAATGATCAGATTCAACTGAAAACATAGTGCTTCTTTTCACTGACGGATATTTTCTATACAGTATTGTAAATGTTCTGAGACCCTCTTTCACCTTAATGATTCCAAACATGAAATCTCCCTCCCACTACCGCCAAGAAACAAAGTAAAAAAAAACAAGACAAATTTAGAAAATAAATGTATATGTATGGCTTATTTCTGCTAGAAAGTATTCCCTCCAGTATTTTGTGTCCCCAAGAGATTATCACATTCTCCTTAGCCTTACGCAATACTTACTTTACGTTCATCGACAGATTTTGCTGCTTGGATCATTCCTTCTAAACATTTATTAATGATCGGAATAACTCTACGCTCAGCCTCAGCAAAGTATCTGTAACACTCAGCTAGTTTTTCACTTTTTCGCTCATCCATGGCTTGTAGATTCTGTAAAATAGCAATGTCAATTCAGAACGTACGGTAAACCAACTCCATTAAAACTTAATCTTAGCTTGCCTACCACATAAAACACATGCAAGTCAAAATATTTGAGTTATTTTATAAATCCATCCATCCCTTCCCACGCAAATCTAATGAAGGTAATTTAAAAGTAGGTTACCTTAAAAACTTGAGGCATGATGAACTGGAAATGCTTTTGTTGTTCATTGTTGAAATGTTGTAGCTGAGCAGCATATTCATTCTTACATTCATCAGCCGTATGGGTACGCAAGTGTAACTGTTGTTTAGCCTTGGGATTCAAAAAGTAAAGACACTCAATCTGTTTTCTATCTCAATACTACATTTCTCACGATTCTTTCTGTTTAATTTGCTGTCATCCATTTATCGTAAACTCCTGATAACTTCACCCTGCCACTAACACCTGTCACTATCACTTCAGTCCACACGCTGTCAATATCCTGGCAACATAGATTTTTTTTATTAACATGTATGCCTATCTCGGCACTGACCTCTTTCCCCATGGTGTGACGAGTTACGATGGATTTACTGTATTCCCTTTCAACTGAAGATCGCAAGACAGGAGTAGTTCTACTGGGTTCGTCCGCCTCCTCGTCACCCAAATTCTCTGCGTCACCATGCTTTCTGCCACTATGCCCCAAAGCTTTGGAACTCCTTACCTCAACACCCCTCACCACCACCACCCACCCCTCCCCATCCTCAGGTCGTGCCTGAAAACCTTTCACTTCAACCGCGCTTTGGGTCACTATCCCTATGATTCCCCCTCCACTTGGCTCGGTCTCGGGTTCCGACACTGTGAAGCGCTCTGAGACACCACCCGTGGAGGGTGTTATATAAATGCAAGTTGTTGTTGTAGTTGAAGCTTTTCCATAACAATTTTATCCTTTTTGTGACATGATCTAAGTATTGATTTTTAATACCCAATAATAGCTTCAATTTGTAAATGATCCATCCGTGTTTCACATCTGGTATCAATGAAATTCAAATACGCTTACGACAGATTAAAGGGTCAAATGGGATCAGGATTCTAAATCACACAGAACACAAAAGGAATATGTGGAATATGCAAAATTAATCATTCCACACCCTCACACTCTGCGTTCACATTTGTCATTTCAATTTTGTTAAAATTATGACATTTGTTCCCTCGCGTTCAATCCATTCGGCAAAGAAAATGTGAAAACATGTAAATCTGAATTCTAATTTTGAAATAATTTCAGACAGAAATAAAGCATTTGTAGAACCGTTAAGATTCCAACCTTCTCAACATCTGCTTTTGTCGCATTGTGATCAGTGTCTAGTTTTTCAAAGCTTAATTGTGCCTTTTCAGTTTCCTTGCATTCTCGTTCAAACTTCCTTTTACTCTGAAAGTAAAAGTAAAAACAAAAGTTTGACTACAAAATTCCTCAAAAATTAAAGCTTCAAATCAACAATTAAAATATTTTTGCTATCCTATTGTGCACACATGACAATTCTTAATTATTAATGAATAGCAAAGAATGTACTACATGTTTGGTAAAAATATTTTAATAAAGCAAGAATGCTAAACAATTTAAATTATGCATGGCTTAGGCACATGTTCTGTTATTAAAAATAAGACAAGCCAAATAATGAAACCTTATATTTTAACATGTGGCATGTTGGCTGAACTCTTAAGAGTTCAGCCAACATGCCACAACGTCAGATATCTCATGATTTTGATGCTGCTGGCTTCCTTAATCTGACCTGTATTCATTTAAAACCATCTTGAAAATCCAATGTATTATTATTTTCCTTCTTGTACAAGGTAAGAAATGCAAGATATTAATTTATTGAAAATACTTTAACATGAATTATAAACAATATGACATGTGAAATAGTCAGAATAGTCTCTTGACTATGTTTACCAACGTAATTCTCCAAGAAACTCCACATTTGCTATTATAATTGCCTAGTATACTCCTCAGCAGCACTTGCTTTCATTTGATCAAATGACATAGACATTTTTATGTGCAACTACTGTATGGCTTTCTTAAGAGTTTGTGCTTTCCGTTTCCTTTAAAGTATTTTCGGCCAATACAAATTACTTAAGTTTAGAAATACAATACTTTGTTAAAAGTCAGTTAAAAAGGTGGGAAGCAAGGGTTGGAATACAAGTACTGTATACAGGTCAGCACACTTTTCTTGCAGGAATTCGAACAGCTAGAGCTCAATACAAAAACTGTAGAGAAACAACCAAGAAAAAAGAAAGGAAACTTGCATTATCCATCAGTTTCCAGCAGGAATCAAGATACTGCTGTGCCTTGCGTCCTTCCTGAAGATGCTGTCAAAAATAAATAAGTGAGGTTAGCCTCTATATGTGATTTGTTCTAGTCCTACCTTACCTCCATGGGCGTTGACACCTCTGATTGCCTAGATTATGTTTAAACTTTTAGAATCATATTTTCCTTCTCGCACCTTCAATACTTCACTTTAAATTGATTTCAAGTGAACTGCAGAATATCATTACTTAAGGAATGTTTAATGCACCCAAGGGAGGAAGCAGGAGGCTGAGCTAAATTAATCATTCAATGCATTCTTTTTATCATAAGTTTCCTTGTCAATAATACATCTTCTAACTTCATAACAACTCAGACAAGGAAAAAAAAACGATTGAACAGTAAATCTATTGAATGTGGATTTAACTCGCCAATTTCTTATTGTTTTGGGGGGGTGGTTTTCTTGAGGCATTATTATCAGGCGTGTGGATTCAAGAAACTTGCCCAAAGTTTTATCTTGCCTGGAATTGAACCCAGGTCTCTCGCTTGTAATGCGAGCGCTCTAACCACTAAGCTACAGGACTCCACAAGACTCCTTTAAAACGTATGAGATATCATTAACAGATATCAGTAGCTTATTTTTTTTGAAACCATATATTGGAAAACTATAGAACAAGAGTACAAATTGCCGAGATTATAAGAAACTAGTTTCCCCCAATATTTTCTTCACCCTCCACCCGTCCCCACCACCACACACACACACACGCACAAGCGCACAGAGAATGAAATAAATAGCCAGCAAAAGCAGTTAATCCTGTCAATTAACTGTTGGGGGGAAAAAAAGAACTGAATTAGCATCTGTTTAAGAACATTTAAGGTTAGAAGGATAAGCACAGACACAAATGGTCAAATACTGTGTAGGAAATATGATGGTTCATGCACCATTGGGACTGGTGGGAGGCAACATGTCAGAATTAAGGATTGGTTTAAAGGCTGGATTAATATACTTGAGTTTTACTTTATTATCCTTTGGAATCAGGGAAGACATTTCACACAGTTTTGGGGACGTTTACCTGTAGTTGTTTGCCTTCCTCAACAGACTGAGGGGTTGGAGCAAAGTCTATGATACAGCAGATTGTACATGGTCTGCAGAGAGAATGGTCTTAATGGCTTTTTTCTTTTTCCATGTTTGCTTAAGTAGTTGCTCTTGCACAAAACACAAAGGGATGTAGATGTTTTGATGCAGGTTAAAAACTAAGTATTTGTTAAATTTTCAATCTGTTGATTGGTCTGGTTGTGGTTGTCTTTATTGCAGGACGAATATTTCATGTTTAAATCGCTTTTTAAAGTGATTCTGTAGTGGTCTTCCAAGGATCACACAGATAGTTATTAAACTATAAAAGCATCATTCGGAGCCCACTATTCACCCGGCATTTGTTAAGCTATACCCCCCAAAAAAAAATCATCTATATAGAGCTTTTCACATTGCAAGGACATCCAAAAGAGCTTAGCGGAACGTGCTGGGCACCCAAATTGGAAAGGTGAACATAAAATGGAATTGCCGGTTGTTGTTTTTTCCCAGAAACCACAATGGCGAAAGTCACCAAAAGTAGCGCATTCTGCTGAGGATATTCAATAGCTAACCAGGAATGAGTCAAAACCACATAAGGAATGCTGATGACTCAAATCTGGGGGGATGGGGGGTGGGGTTAGAATTTTCAGCACAAAATGATATTCCACTGAGTAATCCACTTTCCTTCATAATCAAAAACATCTCTTTAGCAGCAGCTTCAAATTAAATATATCTTCTGCAGTGGTTAGGGCACTACAATTGGGTCCAAAGTGCACATCCTTAGAAGGGGAAAAAACACATGAGAATTCCTATTTCTGATGGCTACCAGTGCCCAGACACTGTTCACGTGTATTCACAACTGTTGAAGCTATTTCCTGCAAAAAAAAAGTAGCCTACACACACTTAACATTTAAGTTCAAACCTAATGAATGGCAACTCTGGCAGGGAAGTTTAGGGATTTGTACAGTTTGAGTTACTACTTTCAGGACAGTAACAATTGTGTATAATTGTGTACAAAAAATCTGCTTGTCAATCACTCACAGTGATTTTTGTAAATGTGAAGGACTTTCTAATGCTGTTGTTCACCATTAGGATTTAGATTTCCTTTAACATTTCAAAGACGTGCAGCCACCATTCAGATAATTCTTCAAACAAGCAAGACATTGTAAACAACCAATGAACTTTAAAACCTCCCATTTAGAATAACTTAATTGTTGGTCAGTTAGTGAATTGTTTCAACTCTGTAGCTGTAAGATGCAAACTTCTTGAAATGTCAAGTTAAGTAAAGTTTGCACTTCCATCTGAAGTATGTACAATATATGGACTGTCATGGTTTTTTATTTAAAAACGGGATGAAAAAAAAACATGTGTTTTAATACATTAATCTGGTGACTGGGCTACTGCCGCCTGGAAACGCATTAAGCATTTTGTGTCCCCAAAATACATAGACAAAGAAAAATTGAGAAAATTAAGCAAAAGATATAGAGGAATACTTACTGCTTTCCGTTCCATTTTTAAATCATGAGAATACCTCATGAGTTCTCCATAGACACTGTGGCCTATCTCTTCAGCAACAACTTCACGCTGACCTGCATAGTCATTGAGCTCATTGAGAACATGAAAGAAGGCTTGACAAGTAGTGAACCTGCAGAAACAGCAATAATTAAGTGATAAAAGCAAAACGCAATTCTCTTTATTACAGAACTGGTACAGATTTGAACAAAAATCAACAAGAATCGAAAACTTAATTCAGCCAGATTTGAATAATTCTGTTAAAGATAACTAAGTTTCATAATTCCTTATACTGCAATTGTCACTGGAGAAATTATGGAAAATAATTTCATGCAATTAATTTTTAGTTGAAATTAAACTCATTGCTCCAATTCACCAATTGAGTCTGTTCATAATATTATGGTTTAGCAAAAATAATTTGGGATATAACTTTCTCCACATAAAACATTCCTGATTAAATAGTTAATTAAATTGTGAAAAACTAAATTGAATTTGTGGACTGAAATGTGAAACCAAAACACTACCAAAAAATAACAGTTTTTCCCCGTTTTAAAAATATTTTACTTGAAGCAATGAAGGTTAATTTCTTGAATTAATTTTACCCAAGGTTAGCTACCAGTCTTAACAAAAACAATCAAACATTTCTGTATACGATTTTTATTTGGTCATCACTGTTAGTCTGGTCTTTACCTGGGTTCCTCATCTTTGTTGGAACGCTTGGGAAAGTATTTCTTATACAGATTTCTGCAGAGGCAAAAAAAAAAAATCATTCTTAAAAGTGCATCTCTACAAGAATCCAGTGGTTGAAAGCATTATCGCTTTGCATCAGGCCTGAATAGATCAACTGCAGGCAAAGTGCATCCCAGAAACTGATCAGATGGTTATTGCCAAATAGGGAAGAAAAACATACTTGCAAATCCTACAAGCTTGTCACAAGTCAGAAATACATTTCAAGCTAGTCAACTTTTAAAACCAAGAAATGTTTTAATAAGATAACTTCTAGAGACTGTTCCAAGAAAACAAACAATTTTCTCCCAATTTTAATGTCAGCCGCCTGTTTGTTGTGCACCTTGTACTTCACCTTTGGTGCCAAGACCAAAATAACCACAGTGTGCTGCCAGTATTAATATAAAGCAACATTCTGGGTTTCCCCCTGGTAGCAATAAAACTGCTGCTAGGGAAATTATGCTTGATCTACAACACAGACTTTCAATAGTACAGGAGACAGCTCTATTATTTGCCCTCGGACTGAAATGACCATTTTTTTCCCACTCTTGCTACCTGCTTTAGGAGAAGGTAAAGGGGGGAGCTAAAACTGAACCCTGCTCTTTCTGGTTGATACTCTTAAATATTTAAAATTCACTACAGAAAACAGACTTTGAAAGTAAATTTCTTTCATCCACTATGAACCACAAAGTTTGCAATTTGGAGGAAAAAAATCAAATCCAGGGGTCGTTATTTTATCACACTTTTTTGTTACCAGCAGTATTTGTGATTTTTTTCCCCCACAATTTTATTGAACTCAACTTCTCTATCAGAGTAGCTAAAACAAAAACTCAATTCATTAGCATTCATATGGTGTTGTCGCTAAAGGTGCAAACTGTTGTGTAACTGGGCAACTGTCCATATTGTTCCAGAATGAATGATTTTATGCCACTTTGGAAAAAAATTCCAATCCCTTCCCCTTTCCTTTTCTTAATCTACTGATAATTCAAACATTGCAAGGCCACCGATTTAACTCTGAATCATGCCACAAAACAATATTTATGAATACTGTTATCATGAATAATTGCCCTTTCCTTCCCCAACAGTGAGTGATCTGTGAACTTTGTCAAACTTATTGACCGTGAAGGACTCTGTGGTGTCTATGCAATGCCAACACAGATTACGTAGACAGTGGGGAAAGACAGGCTACATCATACTAATGAGTTCCTATTTTCATCTGCACAAGCATGGATCGTGTGGTTTTCGAGGGGAGAAATAAAATAACCGATGGTGAAGACGACTACAAAAACCTCAAAGTGAAATTCTAATTTAACAAAAGGAATCTGTTGCATTAAGAGTAACTAAGATATTAATACTGTACATTTAAAAAAATGATTTTGTTTTACTAAATTAACCTGGTCTAGCTGATACCTGAGGAGCTCATTGTACAAACTCGTCATTCCAAAGTTTCTATCCATCCAAAAGGCAAATACTTAAAACAATTTCACAATTAAACAAAATTTTAGACTAAACCTCATGGTGTGATTTTTAGCAGAAAAATCATAATATTATATTACAAATAATTACATTTAAAGGCCTCTAGTCTAGACAAAGATTTTTATACCTTATGGGTAATGTGTGCTGCAAAACTAAAATCTGAATTATTGTTGAAAAAATACTGCCTCACATTGTAGAGATTAAAAATAGAAAATGTTCAGTAATACATCTTACCTTAATTGTTTTGCATAGCTTTGTTCTATGTCCAGTCTCTCTTTCACAAATTTTGAATATCTTTCCACGAAATCTATTCCCCATTGTGTGTGTTTTTCTATATTGTCAAACTGATCCTAGAAAAAAGAAGTTGGTCAAAAGTTAACATTGTGCGTTTAATTTAACCTGCACTCTTAAGAAACTTGCCATTCAATTTAATGAAGGGAAAGCTCATTTAGTTTACTATATGACTCCATGGTTAAAATGTTAAAATAAGTTAAGAGTGTACTGTTCTAGGATTGTTTCTGCAGCAAGTCAACGTGCACAGTTGATTTTTAAACTAAATTTTTGGCCCTAAGCCATCTTAGTTAGAAATGGATGAACAAATGGTCATTTTTGAGCAAACAGCAAGAAGTCACATTAACCATGAATATAACCATAAAAGCGCATTCGATATTGCGCTTTTCATGTCTTCTAGACATCTCAAAGCTCTTCACAGAATATACTGCAATGTGAATTGACTGTATATTTTGGGCAAAAAGTGACAACCAATTGCACACAGCAGCATCCCCACAAACAGTCGTGGATTGAAGTGACCAATTTATATATTTTTTTCTTCTTGAGAGATTATTATCGGCATTATCAGAGTAAGGAAACCTGCCCAATGCTTCTTTCACCCAGCCGGGAATCGAACCCCGGTCTCCCGCTTGTGAGGCAAGCGCTCTAGCCACTGACAGGATTCTACGAGTCCTGTAGCTATCAGGAAAGAAATGGATCTGTCGCAGGAAGGAAGTTACAATGTCCAGAAATGGAGCAATTATCTTGTTCCTAACAGGACATTATCACAGCCCTAAAGCATAGGAATGGACGGATATCCTAAGCACATTAAGAAGCTAGTTTCTTTAGTCCATCTGATACACCAAAATAGACACATCAATCTTCCTGGTTACACAACCTATGGAAGCGCCCCTCAAGAAAAATGCTTAGCCACTCATTCTTTTCAACCAAAATTAAAAGTACTGTACCATTATTAACTTAATTCCCTGTAAATGATATTATCCTTTTCAAATAAATCAACATTCAGCTGATAAAACAAGGAATGAATGACTACAGGCAGGTACAGACAAAAGTGAACAATCTGAGAACATATGGCACTTTATCCTTCAGTGTGAGTGAGACAAGCCAATATCTCAGTCAAGGATAAAGTTTCCAACTCATTTCTTCATGATGATATTAGTTGTCCTGGCTTGTTTACAAGATTTACAAGTCACCAACTGCTTAAACCAAGTTCTCTCATAAAGGACTTTGGCTAAAAAAAACATGCCTGCCATTAAATTGCCATCCAGAGTGCTGAGCAATAAGTGAATGTAGGCAGAAGTCCTATCTCTTATAATAAATCAATCTCATCGCTTGGTTCTGGGCTTCGCAAATGTGCTCATGTTGCACGTCCAGGAACTCCAAACCATGAAGAAGAGCTAGTTGGACAAGCCCGAAATAACACAGTGTATTAGGACTTTAACAAATTAATTTAGCAACACTGCATCAAACAGTATCCAAGCATAAATTGGCACAGAGTTTGAACACCTATCATGCAGTTCGTGACAACCAACATATGGGTGAAGAACACTAACTCTATTTCCACTGGTGGAAAAATCTTTTTAAAATGTTGTGGATTTCCAGCATGTTTAACTTTCAGTTTCAAATTACAGCTTTTTAAAAAAAAATCTCGTGTAGAATATACATTTGTTTATGTTTTAAAGTATTTTCAAAGAAGATACATCTAGATAGTTTCACTATGCCAATCTAATGCTAATGGGATGGGGGTGGGGGCGCAGAACCAGACATAAAATAATACAAATGCTTGGATTGTGCCAAATCACTAGAACACTGTTAATAATAGTAAGAAGAATCCTTGCATTTGATGTAGCGCTTTTCACATCTTATCGACATCCCAAAGTGCATCACAAAATATATTGTAGTGAATTGACTATATATTTGTGGGTGAATCGCGGCAGCCAATTGCGCACAGCAGTGTCCCACAAACTGATTGAAATGAGTGAGACAAGCCAATATCTCAGTCAAGGATAAAGTCGTGGATTGAAATGACCAATTTTATTATTGTGTTTTTTTTTGGAGGGATTATTATTAGGCGTGTGGAGTAAGGAAACTTGCCCAAGGTTTCACCCTAACATGCCTGGATTCGAACACAGGTCTCCCCAGCTTGCAAGACAAGTGCTCTAACCACTAAGCCACAGGAGCTCTGTTTAGAGAAGGACTTGGAAATGAAACTATAAACAGATAAGGTGATGTGCAGCTATACAAGTGGTTTTTGAGATACAATATGTTGAAAGTGCAACAATAACCGGTTTTCAATGTTGCTATTGAAACATTTGAACAAAGCAAAAATCAGACGCAACCCCCAGCAGTGTGTTCAGATTTTGGCTTGAGTTTCTCATGTCCAGGTAATCATAAATTAATCAACGGAAACCAAAGCCAAATCAATTGGAATGTTTAACCTAGTTATTATGAAGAACAAATTAACTTTTGTATTTAACCAATACAGGCTTTTTCTTAAAAAAATGTAAATTCAAGTTACTATTAATTTAATGCAGAAAAAAACTATAGAAATGTTATAATCAACTCATTCCAAGATATCTATAAACCTTACTCAATAACTGCTGACAAGAAATATGAATCTCAAAAGATTACAAGTAGAGTTCAAGTGAGGGGTTGATTCAGTAGCCTTTTTTGTCACTTGATATAAATTCAATGTTCTTTTAAGATTTAAAGATTTCATATCTGACTTGGCATAGTATGTTAGAGAATAGCCAATTGTAGCCAAATCGGAAGTAGGTCAAGACAGTTTTATATAAACTAAAATTGGACAGAATACGCTTTGACATTAAGTCAGTTATATTTGGAGTTCCTAAGTAGGTACAAACAGGAGGCAGGAGCCAGCCAAGCAGAGGCGGCAGGTGATGGAGTGGGTGGGAAGATGGGTTAGATAGGTAGGGAGGTGCAAGGGCAAGAACTGATTCGAAAACAGGTGAGAATCTTGCAATCGATCGGTTCACTAATGGAAGTCAGTGGAGCCTGGCAAGGACTGGTGTGATGGGGAGGAGGGGGGTGTCCGGAGTTTTGTGAGGATGAGTATCCGGGCGGCGGAGTCTTGGGTTAATTGAATTTTGAGTATAGTGGAGCTGGGGAGACTAGCGAGGAGGGCATTGGAAATGTCCAGCTGGGAACTGACAAAGGCGTGGCCCAGAGTTTCGGTTGTGTTGTTTGTGAGGTATGGATGGGGTAGGCAATGTGAAGGAGGTGGTAAAAAGCGATCCTGGTCAGAGAATGGATGTGGGGTAGAAAGTAAAGCTCATTCATAAATGATGCAAAACTACTGGCAATTAAACTAATTAATTCAATACTCATTATGCCACATGATTTGTCATTCAGATCCACATTTGTTAATATTACTGAGTTTACCAGGACTGTCTTTCTCTCACGAGAAGCCATATGTGCTCCACAAACCACACCATTTTGTACAAAAAGGATTAAACTTGTTTGGCAAATGGATTAAACTCAAATTTCAGGAAGCACTGTATTGTTTACAGAAATGTAAATCACACTTACACTTAGCAGATCTGACATGCTAAAGATTAAGTTAATTTTATTAAAATATTAAACATGGACATGATTTTAAATCATCACGTGGCTGTATCTCTTTCTTCCGACTAATGGAAGCTTTCAATTAGCAATGGATGTGACCTAATGCTTTTATTGTGTCTGGCAGCATCTTTCTAATCTCAGTGGAAATGCAATTTCTGGATAATTGAATCTAATGCCCCCGATCCAAAAGGTTACCTACTAACACTTCTGAGAATTGGTCTAGTTTCAACTATATTTTGGTTTAATATAAAATGCCCTCAACAGGCATGCCGATCAGCGTTAACATTTATGGGTAGTAGCCTTCGCGAGTAAGTATCCATGCACGGGGAGGTGGGGAAAGGAGGAAAGGGGAAAAAGTTAATGTTAAAACAATTCAAAAAACACGCGTCACTAGTTTAAACCACCTACAGTTTGAAATTCGGAGCTTCATGATTGCACAAAATCTGTGACCTCTTCAAAAAAGTCACCATTTATAGTGAGCTTGCAAATTATAAAACACAAGGACTGTATACGACTACAAAATTGAAGTGTAATTCAAGTTCGCAAGTCAGTTATCTATGCTGTTTGAAAATAAAATAAAATTGTTTATAAAATAAATTATAAAATAAACAATTTCCAGCAAAGCATTTTGTGATCAACGGTGGCCACACAGCATCCTGTATCGGACCAATTAAACAATTGTACCTTCCAGTTATTACAACAGGCCTCAAAATAAAAATAACACCAACTGACTTATTCCCAAACTACCTTCATTCACAGCAGGTTCTTCCTTTCAGTAACCTTACCACATTATTTACATGGATGATTTGTAGAAACACTGCAAAATGCAACTGAAGTATCGTGCATTGAAATTACACAGCAGTATAATACTGAAGCCACTCTCTAGCTGTTCATAAATAAGGCATGAGATGATCTCATCCAGAAGAACCCCAGGGACCTGCATTGTGTCTTGGCTTACCACATCTCAGACAGTACAAAATATGGCAGAAGATATTAACAGAACAGTAATACATCAAATTATTGGAAAATAATAATAATAATCCTTGCATTTGATATAGCGCTTTTCACATCTTCTAGATGTCTCAAAGCACTTCACAGAATCTACAGTACTGCAAAGTGAATTGACTGTATATTGATGGGCGAAACACAGCAGCCAATTGCACACAGTAGTGTTCCACAAACAGTTATGGATTGAAGTGACCAATTTCTTTTTCTTGAAGGACTATTATCAGGTGTAGGGAGTAAGGAAATTTGCCCACAGTTTCGCTCTGCCAGGAATTACCCAGGTTTCTCGCTTGCGAGGTGAGTGCTCTAACCACTGAGCTACGGGACTCCATATAGAACAACACAGAGAAGGAATTTGAAAATGTCCACCCAAGGCTTGAAATAAACTTAACATTCCATTTGTACAACTCTACAATTGCTTGGAAATGAACAATTTTTTAAATGTAAGCTCATCCTTGCAACCATCTCAAAAATACAATCTCAAATATGGAGTGTTTTTCCGTCCCCTGATACATTACCTCATGTGGAGAAAGGAGGTCAGATCCAGTAGCCAATGAATGACTACATATTAAAATATTTCTCCAACATCAACAAACATGATCCTCTAAGACTTTATTTCCCATTGTGCTTCACTCTGCATTGAACAGGTTCACTTGACACCAGCTCAGTGGACTACATTACTGCAACGCTCTTTTGAGTTCTCCCCACCTCCTTTAACGTGTTTATGTCTTTTGAGCTCAAGGATGTAAAGATTGAATATCCCTAGGATAATAGTCTGGTGGTTTCTTTACAGGATGGGGAGAGACTGTGACTTAGTTGGTCTGGCCATGCACCATCCATGCAGTGGCAGCTCACAAATCATAATGGTGCAATCAATAAAACAATAAAACACTGCGACAACAGGCACACACAGATAATTACACTAGTTCACCAACCATCAAGGCCACACATAAGCTGCTCAACAAGATTCATTCACTCTTCATCACGATTCATCACATACAACAAAAGGTTTGTGAATATACAAGAACTGAACAAACTATTTCATCAAAAATCACATTTTGTGCACTATCTTGTTGCAAAGTCACGATTGTTGTGACGAGAATGGGTCCATTGAGTTCAGGATGTTCGTTTCATGGTTTGTATAATAATGGGGGAACAACTATCTGAATAAATTAGGAGACAGGTTGCTGAACCAAATGCTACTTTGTCAAGTCAAGTATTGGGAGTAAATATATTATATCAGGGTAATAGATCTGTATAGAATAATGTCGAGAGAGTTGGTATGGCTGGTATTGATTTAATGATCAACTTGCTAAGACCTCTGTTTGAAAAAAATGACTGAGCAATTTAGTACAAGCATTAAATATATATCTGTAATACAGCAATACGTTGTTTTATAATACAACGTTGAGTAATAAAAAGAGATCCCAAATAAAGTTTTGAATGATGGAAATCTGAAATAATAGAAAAGGTTGACAAACAATTATACTGCCCAGTTCCCTATCATTGTGTTATTTAAGTTCATCCAAGTTCATTTTCCAGAAGGAAGTAAACATATGCCCAAACTGATGAATATTATACATCTAATGCACACATAAAAACTGAAGTCCTGTATAGACCAACAAGGTAAAATTTTAAATTCCATGGATTTACAAAGCTCTGTGTCAAAACTTTAGAATTGCAATAAATCCCAATAGTAAAAACCTTAAACACTTGAGGAATAGATTCACTATCAGATCCTATATAGAATTCCTTCTCTTGGTTATTAGTATTTCTGCTTTGTTTCAATGCATTTATATTTTTGTTTAAAAAAGTGATTGCTGAGAATATTGTCAGGGTAGTGACCCACTTATTGAGTTCACCAGTCAGGGAGATGACTGAACATCTGCAGCGATAGTCATTAGCTTAAGAGTACTTCAGAAACAATTTAGTTGGTTGATTTAGTTCTGTCACAGAGTCAGGTTCAATCATTTTTCCAAGCCATTACCAGAGATAATGTCATCGAGAAAAAAACCAACTAAGTGTTCAGCAAACCAACAGAACAGAAAACGGCAGTGGAGAGAGTCAGAATGCAGAGAACACATTTCATGTTTTAGAAGGCATCTCAAAAGGTATTCGCTTCAATTAGATAATGGACCCAGTAAATATCAGAATTTGTCAGAAGTTTAAAAAACACTTACACTTTAAGGTGTCAAGAGGCAAAACACCCAAAGTAAGACAACATGACAGTCACCGTTGACTAAATGAGTTCCAAGTCCCCAAATAAACTTGCAAACTTCTGACTTAAAAGACGACTGCTAACAAATAATAATAACAGAAAACAAAATTTATATTTGTGTGGTGCCTTTCATGTTGCGAGGGCATTTCAAGGCGCTGGAATAATCCTTGCACTTGATAGTGCTTTTGAGGTCATCTGGACAAAACAGTACAGTAGGATAGAGATGCAGAGGAAGAGGTTTGTCTACCAAATCAAACCACTTAATAAAATGAAACATAGATACTATTGGATGTGCATTAGTATTGTGTTTTGAAGCATTTAAAAAATATTTTCTGGTTTCTATACACACAATCTAATAGTTTCTATAGTCAATAAAATGGAACAAATAAACTGAACATGCTCATCATTTTATGCGGTGTCTATCGTATATATTCACCATGATTTCTGCCAAGGTTGAAAAAAAATCAATTCAATGCAAAATGAAGC
The DNA here is from genome assembly GCA_035084275.1 of Hydrolagus colliei. Lineage (NCBI taxonomy): Eukaryota > Metazoa > Chordata > Chondrichthyes > Chimaeriformes > Chimaeridae > Hydrolagus > Hydrolagus colliei. The sequence continues at coordinate 18,746,671 of CM068749.1, read as the reverse complement.
AACATGTTCTTATTCAAACAAGGGTTAATCTTTTACAGCAGTAAAGACCATACAGGATCTTTGTTATTCACACAAAAAACACAAAGCAATTGGCAACAGTAATATACTTTGTCACCCTTCCATAACATGCAGCCAATTCCCACTGCGTACTTTTCAAATAAAACTGTATTTTTCAAGCTTTCAGGAAAGCGTAGGAGCAATGACCTAATTCTATAGCTGGAGTTTTATTCCTACTATTGATCCATAAACCTTGCCGATCTATCTCCTCACTAAAGGCTGGAATAAAAAACTTCCTAGCAGCCAGTCTGTAATATCTGAAATAAGTCAAATACTATAGTAAGTACCTAGCCTGGGTAATAAAGCAGAACTAAAAGGAATAAAGAGTTCAGTAAACTGGAATTCACAATTTCACAGAAATGCACTATATAAATGTAATTTCATATTTCATATGCACTATATAAATGTAATTTCATATTTCTTTTTTATATGAATTTTTTTAATACATGGTTATCATAATTCTTTTGGTATTTGTATGGATATGTACAAGATCAAAAGGATCATTACAGCCCACCCACTACATCAAGGGCATTAAAAACTCTACACTTCTCCATGTCTCATTCATTAAAATAATCCTAATATATATTATATTTCATACTTTTCTAATCGATTTCTTCAATTAATAGCTCATCTACTTTTAAATTTCATGACACAATCTGCCTATCTGTCTCCACCACTTCAGTGGGTTGTGTTCTAATGCAGCACTCTGAATAAAGTAATTAAATATAAATGCCTGTACACCATCTCTCAGTGAAATGACTGTAGAAATGATAAATTGCCTAATATTTATCAGAAAAAAAAACTAGAATAGACTATGTGGGTGCTAATTAAACTGAAGGGAAATTTTTTTCTAGTTATTTTTCAGGAACCTGTAAAGAATACTTGCAGATTTCTGTAAAATAATCTGCTAATATGTGGAATGGACAAACACTTCCATACAATTGCAACTCTTAAGTGTAAATTAAGATATGTAAAATTGAACAATTTTAGATTAAGATCAATGTCAGGAGGCAATATTGTACATCACCAACATTATAGCATAGGTTTTTAAATCGTAGCAGGCAGGTCAGTCCTCCTGCAAACAACTTTAAGAGAACTGATATTGCTTAAAGGCATGGAAAATGGGAGAAAATATGGAAAAATTATGAGCTTTTGCAAATGCCACTTAACTGAATAAAAGGTGGCCAGCACACATGGAAGCAAGTAAGAGGAAAAGCTGAAGATAACCATTCAAGATCTATGTATGGTAAACAGAAAATGTCTTTGTAAGCCCACACAAAGAGCTCCTTTGTATCATGATTTTGCATACATTTAGTCAAATACTATGGCAGATGTACAGAATTAAAACCAACAGTCTTACTTCAGAATCACTGGGCAAAGATTAAAACGGGGGAAGACAACAGAGCTCATACAATCACTCGAATCAGCTTTGCTAAAGTTATCAACTTATGTTTTGGAACCTCCAAAAAAAGCATTTAGACAACATCCTTCTGATGGACTGCAGAAAAGAACCATATTTATTTTAATCACGTGAGTAGGACACAGTTAGCTGATTTGATGAATCATCCATCAAACATGAGACACATCTGGCAGCCAGCCCATCACTGCAACCTTCTCATCATGCTGAAAATAAGACTTTCAGTCGTTTGAACTTTTTCTCAATTTAAACCTAGGTAAATTTGAAGAGCCCTCTTGGTTTATATTGTTTTCCAATTTGCTTTTTGGACCATTGAAATTTACAAATGCAGAAGAAGGCCGTTCGGCCCATCGTGTGTATACTAGTTCCCTCAAGAACAATCCTTTCAATCCCACCTCCCTGGCCTTTCACCTCATCCTTGTAGCTGATTCTTTTCGAGTTAATCCCTGTATTGCCCTCTTGAAGGCCAATATGGATTTTGATCTAAATACTGCTCCAGGCAAGGCATTCCATATCTTAAGTATGTGAATGATAAAATGTTTCCTAACTTTCCCATTTGCTTATTTACTAATTATCTTAAATTGATGCCCTCTCAGAATATATGAACAGGAGTAGGGCATTCAGTCCCTCAAGCCTGTTCTGCCATTCTATAAGATCATGGCTGATCTGTATCTCAACTCCCACGCCCTTGCCCCATATTCCCTGACATCCCTACCTAACAAATATCTAGTTACTGACTCGTCAACCATTGGGAATAATTTCTCACTATTAACTATCAGAAGCCCTCACAATTTTAAAGATTTCTAGCAGGTCACACCTGAAGCATCTTTATTCCAACAAAAAACATCTCCACCAGTCTCCACCCAGAAGCTAAAATGTGACTTTTAAGGATATACATGCATTAATTCCAAGTCCCTTTGCTCTTCTATTCTTAATAATTTAACCATTTAATGTATACCTGTTCTTATCGGGGAAATAAACAGAAAAACACATTATATATCACAATGTAAATGTCATTCAATTTAATCACGCAACATTGATATCAGGAGTGCAGTATGGGCGGAAAAATATCTTGGTTGTTCACTAATGTAGATGCTACTCTAAATTTACAAATTGCCTATCAAGTAAATCAAAACCTCAGTTAAAAGCTCTACATTAAATTACTGAAAATTAATTAGAAGCAGCTTCCCCCATACTCCTTTTCATGAAGGAAATGACTCATGGTGGAGCACTTTGATCATCACTAGTAACTCTCCGATAAAGTGAGTGCCAGCAGGGTACACTCACTGCGTGTATTAAGTTCTGGAGAATATCACAGCTGGGCTCAAACTAGTCCTCATTTAGCATTAATTTACAAACACTTTCAGCACTGGACAGTGACCACACCAAGGAGCCCCTTGGGCAGTTTTTCACCTTCCTCGCTATGAAAATATTACCTGCCCCCTCGGAAATCAGATTTTGAATACTCCTGATTTCTTAAAAATTGGGTATCTAGGCAAACTGCCGATGAATATCATGCACTACAGAATCAAGATGGAAAATGCCAGAGAAATGAGTCATCAATAGTATAGTAGCATCAATACAACCAAAATAGGAAAGATTGCAAGAAATATAGATGACTTATCAGATAACCAGCCTTTAGATCGACTCGGAAGAGAGTGGTTAGAAGATCTTGTCCAGATGTAAAAGTAGCATTAAACATTTTTGAAAAATTGGTGCTTTACAGTAATCCTACATTATACAAGATGGTTCATTGCTTTTACTCAACTCAAATAAGTTATTACAAACCAAAACTGTACATGTCAGGATTCACATAGAAACTTGTTCACAGTTTATATCTTCAGAATTTCTCAATGTCTTCCTTATTTACTCCTAAATGCCCTAAGGATTACCGTTGATTAGATGTATACCTGTATATTTATATGATCTATTGGTCACCAACTGTACAATGTCTAAATTTCTTCCTTAAACATAGAGATTCAGATGATGTACACAAACCGCCCACGTTCTGCAATGCATGGTCTTTATTGCACTAATTACTTAGTAATACTGTATAACCATAGGTATCTATCTTTTTATGCAAAACTGTGGTCATGACTTCTTTTAAAAATAATCAACAAGACCTGCATTGTGACTGGGTTACTGACAAAACACTAACAATACACTGATATACCGTGAGAAATCCAGTGTGAATTGATGTATTGGTTATATATTTTAAAAAAGGCACATCACATAACTTTTATATGTCAGATGTAAACTCCTCGAGATAGTATGATAATGACATGTTGCATAGGACAGTACAATCTGTTTTGTACATTATTACTAATGAGGAACAAGTCTTAACTAGCAAGTTTGAAACTGCCTTTCTTGTCACTGCCATAAATTGACGGAGTTCACAGCTACGTATTTAGCCACATAAAAACCAGCACATAAAGCTACTAAAGCAGTCTGCTCAATTCTTCCTGTGACAAATGAAAAGCACCTATCTGTAGCTTAGCTGCTACAATGAAAGACAAATAACAGTACCAACAAATTTATTAACACAGAGCAAAGTTTCGCTGGTTTATGCTGAGTTTGCTTAAGTCACTTTCTCCCCACCAATCGGTTAGTGTACAACTATCTGGACCTCAGACTCCTAACAACAACCATCAATGACGCATTAATTTTACAAACGGGTGAGGTGCTTCTGTCAGGCTGGAACACTGATCAATTAAGCAATCTTGTAACAAACCGTAAAACACAATCTTGTAACAAACCGTAACACACAACCATTTACCAATTATGAACTTGCACCTCTCACGTTTCTACTTCAGTACCAACCATCCCAAAATTAATGGGGGGGGGGGGGGGGGGGGGAAGAAATAAATGGTGAAACAAAAAATTACTATACCATTTGATCTCCAGCACCCAAGAATGAGGTGGGTTATCTAGCTATACTGCAATAATTATTTTGCAAAAAGCAAAAGAGCAGGTGGTGTAGTAGCTTGGAGCTCATACTTTCAACACTGACAGCTTGGATCTGCAATCCATCCCAGACAGATGGGATGATAAACGTCTCTCCTGTGATATGTGGACTAGGGCCGTCTCAATCCAACTCCCAGTGGACATATTCATAGCACAGTCACTCTCTAATGCAGAACGTTCACGGAGGTCATGATGGGCAATTTAAGACATGGAAACGCTGCCACTGGTAAAGCAGTAAATGCTAATAACATGCTTGGCTTTGTAGTCTCATGGTCACAGTAACAGAAAGAGGTTTGTGGAGCCAATGTGGCTGATTTGGGAATATATTTCTGTTCCTCAATGCAGTTCTGCAAGTTAAGTTGTTTTTGTTTTAAGCACTTTCCCTATAATGTCCGGCCAAATCACTTCCCCTTCTTTCCTTTTCTAAACAATTGAAAAACTTCAGAACGTGGAAAAAATAAACTGTGACTACATCAGGCATTTGCCGCTGTTAAAACGGATATTGTTGCACAGCAAAATATGAAAAATTTAAGAGTTTTGTAAACTCTTCGGTTTGATGGGCAAGCCCTCAAACTGTACAGACACTTGCACTTATTATAAAATCATTGAACTTATTTATTGTATAAGCAATACTGCAGGTAGTTTTCTGCTGTACAGCTTAAATTCTCTAACAATTTTGACACTAACAATATTGACAAGCTGATGCTCAGAAACCACAAAATAACTCATTTAGCATCCACTTGCACAACTTGAGGGGAGTAGAAACATGCTACAATTGAATTCCATGAAACTGCTACATACCATTTTTTTCTCCCCCAGGGCAAACAAGTAACATTTGCGTTCACCATGTGACAGAAGAAACACATATGAAAATATTATTGATATTGGACTCAAAGAGTGATCGGAGCAGTTAAAAGGTTTCTGCAATTGCAAAATTCTCATGTACAATTATTCCAGAATTACTGTTGGCCCAGGGTTATAGATCTTACACAGACTATTGCAGTAACATTTCATTCCTGGCTTAATTTCAGTTATGAGGAACCTTATAATTCTCTTGGACACGTGGCATTCTCTTAATTGCAGGCCTTGCCCTCATGAAATAAGTATTGAATGTACAGATACAGTACCCTAACTTTGTGTTTCATATAGTGCATATGTTCATTTTTCACATTTTGAAAAAAATGTGACAATAACTAAAACAAAATATGTTAACACTAACCACAGCCCACTGGCAGACAGATATGTAGTCAGACAGGATCTGAAGAGCTTGAAGCTCAAAAATAACCATACCCTTCTCACTAGCATTAAGGCAGTGCCTGCAATAGGATTTTTAAAAAATCAACCAACCAAAAACAATTGATATCAATCATTACATTGATTTCTCCCTCATAATTTTTGTTGATTATTTGTAAATATTTTGCCTATAAATGATTACTGCTCACATAGTTGTGGCCATAATAGAGAAACTAAGACAACACACAGAGCCTAAACCAAATCACTCTGAGTTAATAATTTATCCCTCAAGGTTAATTCAGCTTCTTTATACTGCCGTAATCAGTAACTTTACAAGCCAGCACACAGAATCTCAACAGGGCTCAATTTAAACGATATTCATAAAATGTACCATAGTCCCAGGTTCGACTCCTGGTCCTTGCTGAATTGCCCTCACTACCTTTGATGGGTAGCCGGGGGGGAGGGGAATTCAAACTGTTTTCATATCTGATCCCTACTGGAAAATGTGTGTACGACACCAGGTCAGGACAAAATTGAACTCGGCCATGATCGCAATAACCTGCCAACACTCAGCACCCAGCTTCACACACATCAATGCATCAGTTGAGCAATGTATGTTTCCAACCCAATCAGTGACAATGGTGGAGAAGTAAGTGGTGGAGGTATTCAAAAGAAGAAAATAACAAAAACGGAATCCACAGAAAGACAGAATTGGGTTATGTTTTGTAAAGCTATGTTGTAATACAGTATGTCGTAATTCAAGACCGAGGTAGATAGATATTTGTTAGGTCAGAGTATCGAAATATATAAGCCATGATCTTATAGAATGGAAGAACAGGCTCATGGGGCTGAATTGCTTACTCCTGTTTCTAATACAATTTCAGTTACTAATTTTACTAACAACTTACCCAAAATAATTTTCTTTACGTTACAGTAACACAGGACCCTTCACAGCAAAAATATTGCCACCTGCAAACTTTTAACTTTTTTTTAATGGTACTTTAAGGCTCTGATTCCTTCTCCGCTATAATTCAATGCTTGTCAAATAAAGTGATCCACATTTGCCCATTTACTAATAGAATGAGCGTGTGCCTGAGACACTGGTCAATGAGTACCTTGTTTTGCACGCATAAGGGAAAAAGGGGACAGAGCAGTGTGAGAGGTTGGGGTTAAATTAACACTATCCACATTAACACTGGCGTAGGGATTAAGATGGGCGGAGGCTCATGTGGAATCCAAGCATCAGCATTAACTAGCTGGATCAAATGACCTGATTCAGTGTGGGACAGTTTATGTAATTTTATGATCAGAAACACTACTTTGGTGTTCCCTAACTATGAAAGATATAATAATAACTTATTGCATTCGATATAGCGCTTTTTACATCTTCTAGACGTCTCAAAGGGCTTCGCAGAATATACTGTAAAGTGAAGTGACTCTATTTGTGAGCGAAAAGTAGTTTTGTTGTCCAATTATGCACAGTAATGTCCCACAAACAGTTGTGGAATGAGTGACCAAATTTTTTTTTTTTTTAAAAAAAGGATTGTTATCCCCGGAAAAGCAATCCGTCAATCGACTAACAACTACGTTCCTACTTTCTGCTAGGTAAACAGAGGCATGTGGAATAAAGAAACGTGCCAAATATTTGACTCTGCTGGGAATAGAACCCAGGTCGCTCGATTGCAGGGCAAGTTCTCTAACTACTGAGCTACAAAACTCCACAGATATGAGTAACAAGAGAACATTTTCAGAATTACTAATGTTTGTGGAATCAAATGCACAAAAACAAAGTGAACCTTCCAACGTAATGCAAAACTTTCTTATTGCAAAACTTCCCCAGCACCTTGAGAAAACAAGGGTGACTTATTAGCCACATTATTCATTATTTACATTGTAATGTCTTCCATTCAAGTATATTTCATGTAGAAGCATTCACTATTTTAGCATATAGTTCTCAGACCTGCTTTCCAATGATATAATTGACTTACCTTCAACTTATATTAAAATAAATTTGGAGAATTTAATATTTTTCTTCAATTTTTCATTTGTGCTCCCCTCCCATGAAGGTCAAAGCTGATACTGATTTAGTTCAGTGTCTATGCCCCTCCAGTGTTAATCTTCAAGTATGAGTTTTGACAGTATATCTCACAACAGCTGTGTGGGATCCTCAGCCAAGCTCAATCCCTCTCTCTCTCTCTGAACATCTAAATGTTATGCACTCACCAGCAGGGATCAATGGATAGTGATTGGGGTCACAAATATTGACAAATCTAGTTCCTCTTCCTGGGAATACCACAAAACGTGTTCACCTACAAAAATATACACTCCACACTTTACAATAATTGCAATTTAGAACTTCCAGGATATCCTCCCTAAATGAAATTCATATCCAAGGATGATTATTATTATATACTATGCATCAATTGTAGCACCCCCGAAACATACATTGCGTTAAATTACATTTACCCACAGCCATCAGAGAACCTGGGAGTAACACATTGTAATAGATCACCTGCTAATTAAGAATATCTCAAATGTTGGCATATATGCATGAGAACATAAGAAATAGGAGCAGGAGTAGGCCATTCAGCCACTCGAGCCTGCTCCACCATTTAATAGGATCATGGCTGATCTTCTAACCTAATTCCATTTACCCACCCTATCTCCATATCCTTTAATCCTTCTATTCATTAGAAATCTATCAATCTCAGTCTTGAATATGTTCAAGGACTGAGCATCCACAGCCTTCTGCGGTAGAGAATTCCGTAAATTCACTACCCTCTGAGTGATTCCTCAACTCTGTAAGAAAAAGCTGACTCTTAATCTTGAGGCTTTGATCCCTAGTTTTGGATACTCCAACCAGGGAAAGCAGTCTCACACCGTCTGCTTTGTCAATCTCCTTAAGAATCTTATAGGTTTCTATAAGATCACCTCTTGATTCTTCTATATTAGTTGCATCCTGCTAGTTACATCCTCAAAAAACTCTAAATACATTTATTAAACATACTGTAATTTCCTTTTTGTGAAGCCATGTTGTCTCTGTCCAATCATGTTATGATTTTCTAAGTACCCCAGGAGGATGTCCCTGATTATAGGTTCTAGAATTTTCCTTACCATCGATGTCAGACTAACTGGTTTATATTTCCCCATTTTGTTCTCTCACACCTTTCTTAAATGGTGATGTTACATTTGCGACCTTCCAATCAATGGGAACCATTTCAGAATCCAAGAAATTTTGGAAGATCAAAAACAAAGCATCCACTATCTCTGCAGACACCTCTTTTAAAACCCCAGGAGGCAGGCCATCAGGTCCAGGGGATTTATAAGCTTTTAAACCCAGCAAGTTCCCAAGATCTATTTCTTTACTGATGCTGATTTCTTTAAGTTCCTCACTATCATTAGCCTCTTGGTTCCCTTCTATTTTCGGTAAGTTATCAGTGTCTTCTAACATGAAGACAGAAGCAAAATATGTATTTAATGATTCTGTCATTTGTTTATTCCCCATTATAATTTCTCCTGACTCTGTCTGCAATGGACCTACATTCACTTTAGATAGTCTCTTCCTCTTTATGTATTTGTAGAAACTCTTACAATCTGTGTGTATGTTCCTAGCTAGTTTACCCTCATATTCCATTTTCTCCTTCTTAATCAGTTTTGGGGTTTTCCTTTATGGATCCATACCAATCCTCCGGTTTACAGCTCTTTTTGGCAGGATTACAGCGCTCTTCTTTAGATTTTATACTTTTCCTAACTTCCCTAGTTAGCCATGGTTGACCCACTTTTCCCGTGGTGTTTTAATTCCTCAAGGGAATATGTGATCGCTGGAAATTACATATTATATCCTTAAACGTTTGCCATTGCTGGTCTACTGTCATGTCTTTTAATCTAATATCCCAGTCTATTTTAGCCAAATCTTCTCTCATACTTGCAAAGTTGGCTTTACTTAAATTTAAGACCTAAATTCTAGCAGTGATTTTTTTAGCTCAGTTAACTTTTTACATACTGTATACTGTAGTATGAATTAGCAACATCTTTCTTGAGGTTTCCATCAACAAAACTACTGAATCCATCAAGATATATCAAGACCGGTTATAAGGATGACAAAACAAATATTGAAAATGAGGCATCAGGTCCACCAAGAAAATAGTTTCACTACATGGAATTTGAGATTTGTTATTTCTTTTTAATTACTACACATTTTTCCAACATCTTCGCACAAACAATTCAGTTCTTAAATTGCTCTTAAAAGATAAAATGATTAAGCACATTCACCCATGTTTCCCTTTACTACTTATGTTCTCTCAAGGGTAATGCTCTCTGTAGTGCATTACTACACATGTTAACTAAGAATATCCTTTATCATTCAGCTGAAGAATATTTTAGTTGCTGCTCCTTTTGACACCTAATGTCTCAAATACTCTGGCATTTATCTAACATTTGTCTCCAACTTCTTTAGGCAGTTCCGTAAATACCTTGAGGTGACTTGATATATTTTGTCTGTCTTCCATCACATATTACAAAGTACAAAAGGCCCTGACTTACAAATTTAAAATACTCAATAATAATTTGATGGATAAACTAGGAAAATGAACTGTACAGTACAGTAGTTTACACAAAACATTCAGCAGTTAAATCGACGTTTTTATACATAATGTGTCTTGCTTAGCCGCTCAACAGGAACAGGTGGAAAAATTCAGTAATATTGCACGCATTATAAATAAGAAATATTGCATGCATTCAAACAAGTATTTTTTTTAAAAATTAGCCTTTCCCCTACAGTACTCCAACCTTGTATTTATTTACCAAGAAACGTGACAGCTTGAAGAGCCCAGTAGACTTTTGTAACCGTTTTGTAAGCAACAAAGCAAATTTATATCCAACTGATTAAATGTACACCAATAACAATAGTGGGTACACCCAGTCTCTGAATAACTATCTTTACCTAATTACACAGACACAAATACCCTTCCCTCTACCGCAGCCGCTGTCGAGGTATCAACAATGTGAAAGAAAGAGAGAAATTCTTTTGGTTGTTCTGCGAGGATATTTTCAGACACCTTTCTTTAATTCAACCAAAGCACAACTACACAGTGGCCCACAAACGTACAGTCGATTCACTTTACAGTATATCCCGTGAGGCGCTTTGAGACGTCTGGGAGACGTGAAAGGCGCTGTATCAAATGCGAGGATTATTATTCATCAGCGTAAAAGATGTGTGCAAGCATGCAAGGCTTTGTAGTAAAATCTTCAGTTGATATTGCTCTGTCCCCCTCTCTCCTTCTCTCTCTCTGTCTGTCCCCCTTTCTTCCCTTTCTCACTGTGGCCATAGCCAAGCGTTTACTCTCCAGTATTGCATTGTTCCCACACCTAACAGTAAAGCAGGTCTGTTTCGCAACAACCTGGCGAACACAATAAAGACACTGTGGAAAAAAACAAATGCCCCCCCCACCCCTCCTCACCCCCACTTACCCACCCTTTGAGCAATGAACCCA